>CM020504.1:2987039-3099539 GCA_009823395.1 Thamnaconus septentrionalis
CTGATGCCAGTCCCTATGGAGGAGCTGCACAGCCTGGACCCGCGGAGACAGGAGCTGCTGGAGGCCAGGTTCACAGGAGCCGTCACCGGCAACACTGCAGGCAGCACGGGGAGCACCAGTGGCGGAGCGAAGGTGACTGTCGTGTCCCAGGGGCAAGAGATGCCAATGAGCCAAAAGTCTTTTGTTCCCGCCTGTTGTCTGAACGCTAGTCTAAAAATAAAACTGAGAACCATAAAACCGAAAGACATCACGGGCCCGGTCCGAGTATCAGTAGCCCACGATTAACTCATGAGAAATGACCTCCTTCTACTGCTTTTGCTTGCTCCACTTTGCAAAGAGCGTGTGCTAAAGCCCACACACTTCTGGGAATCAGCCCTTTGTGTTGTCACAAGGGACACTGATACTTCTCCCAGGTCGTTGACAACACGCCCTCCATCCAGGTGTTGGCCCCGCCCTCTGGGGTGGCCTTGTTTTTGTGCAGGGATGCAAGAATAGAAATATGAAAATGGTGTGAAACTGGTGATTTCTGCAAGGCTTGGAGGAAGGCCGAGGTCAGACTGATGACTGAGCGGCTGGATCTATGCATGTCATGGCGCACTGGAGAACCACCCTGTAGACTTTGCTTCACCCACGTTTACATAATACAGTACTTTTGATAGCGCCGCTGACACACAGGGACTATTTCCACATTGTGTTTGTTTTGCTTATTTGTGCAATTTTCTTCCCCCCCACTGTGTGCAGGGCCTGGCCAATGAGTCGTCCAACCACAGCTACGGCAGTCTGGGCTCGTCCAGCGACAAGGAGTCAGAGGTAGAAAATAAACTTTTGTTTACGGTGCGAAAGGTCAAAGCGGATGAAATGAAACACATTTGAATACACAGCTGTGAAGAGTGAAGCCTCGCTAGGCCTCTTTGTTTCCTTGCTGTGCCTCCTCGTCTTTCCGTCTCTCCCACTACCTCCACCTCTCCTTCTCCTCTCCCCTTAGAACTCTGATTTGAAAAGAGGGAGCTCCCCTGCCTACTCAGTATGTGCTCTGTCTCTTCTGGCTCGCCTTTCCTGCCAAACTCCATTGCTTGAAAATATCTTTGTTAGGTAAAACACTGGGGAGTTCTATCTCCTTTTATTCTCTCTACCTCTTTTTTCCCCCTCCTCCCTCCAGACCCCGGAGAAGAAACATTCTGAATCGTCTAGAGGGAGGAAAAGAAAGGCCGACACCTATTCAGAGAGCAGTCAAGGTAATGTTGACACTTGGGAAAACATCGACATCATATAGACATCGATGCAGTGCCCCTGACTTACGTAAAATGTGTCTCTTATTTTTGGTGCAGGGAAGACATCCACACGTGGGCCCAAGATCAGCGACTACTTCGATGTGAGTGTTCTGCCAGCTTCTTTCACCCCAAAACGTCCCGTGTGTCTGTGCTGCAACTTTCGCCCTCTGCAGTTCCAGGGTGGAAATGGTTCCAGTCCAGTCAGAGGCCTCCCATCGGCTCGCCGCTCCCCTCAAAACTCGCACTCGGCTCCAGGCTCCATTGTGAGTAGATCACGATCAGCGACGTTAAATTCTGCCACCAGCTTGAGGTTAATTTGCTGGCGAGGCTGAATAGTTTGTGTGTCACTTCAAGTTTTGACAAAAAAGTCTCTGCAGATCCGCCAGAATAGCTCCTCACCGACGGGTCTGTGTTTTGGAGAGCCGAATCCCAAAGCCTCCTCCAGCAAGTGTGTGCAGGTAATATCATGCATGCATGAATAAATGAAAGCACAACATCCCGGTTCTGCTAGATTCACACTTTACCCTGACGCCCCCCCCCCTCTGTCTGCATCACTTAGACGGAGCTGACAGGTCTGAAGCTTGCTGCGCTAGAGAGCAACAAGAGCCTGGACCTGGAGAAAAAGGAGGGACGGATTGATGACCTGCTCAGGGTGGGTCCCCCTTTCCACAAACCTGAAAGCCTAAACCTGTTTTTGCGAGAGCACCGCTTTACATGTTTCCCTTGAATCGTGTGGTCAGCGTTAACATGGTCTCCGTCTTTCCTCTGCAGTCTAATTGTGATTTGCGGAGACAGATTGACGAGCAGCAAAGACTCCTGGAGAAATACAAAGAGAGGCTCAACAAGTGCATCACCATGAGCAAGAAGCTGCTCATAGAGAAGGTAGCTGTCTTTAGCGGCATCGCATCTGTGTATGTTTATTTGAAGAATGGTGTCACACATAGTGTGTAACTCAATGTAATGCCATCAGGATTTCATAATAGGCCAAGAATACTTGATCTCAGGAACGAGTGTTTGTTCAATTAAGAAAGAATTGAAGTCGGAATGTGTTTATTATTTAAACGCTGATTGAACTTTGCTTTGAAGTTTCAGTATTGCACTCTGGGCTTTATTTCACAGTAATACTGTTTTGGAGAGTGCCAATGTTGGGATACAAAATTGTTAGTTATTTCTTGTGAGAGAAAAAAAAAACTCTCTCTCTCTTGTTTTGTCCTTTTTTGTCTTCTTCAGTGTGTGTGGAACTGCTCACACCATTTCTAATGTGTAGCGTCGGTCTATTTCATACACAGAGCACCCAGGAGAAGCAGTCATGTCGCGAGAAGAGCATGCAGGATCGTCTCCGCCTGGGTCACTTCACCACAGTCCGACACGGGGCGTCGTACACGGAGCAGTGGACCGACGGATACGCATTTCAGAACCTGATCAAGTGAGAGTGCACAGCTTTTAGCACAGTAAAATCAAGCGTTTGTCTTATATTTGTCGAGTTCTTGCGTGTTTGTCTTGAACTCACCTGCTGCCCCCCTGTGTGCAGGCAGCAGGAGGGGATCAACCAGCAGAGGGAGGACATCGAGCGGCAGAGGAAGCTGCTCACCAAGCGGAAGCCTCCCAACCCGGCGTCTCCTTCCCTCTCAGTGGCGTCCGCCTCCGAGCCCAAGCAGCGCAAGACCAAGGTGGTCAATGGCAACGACTTGGACCCCTTTCTCAAGCCCTCCCTGCCACAGCTGTGAGTGGAGCGCAGTCTGTGCATCCTGTCACTGTCAAACAAGACGCTGCTTTGTTCGGAGGTTTTTATGCGCCCGTATTTTTCTTCCAGACTGACACTCGCCGAGTACCACGAGCAGGAAGAAATCTTCAAGCTTCGCCTCGGCCATCTAAAGAAGGTCTGTATAGATGACATTCACATTCCTTTATCGTCATACAGAGATGCACTGCAGAACGAAATTGCGATGCGTTGGTCTTGATAAAAAAAAACAAAAAAACGGATAAACACCAGGATTACTAAATAAGAATTGATGTTACGGCTGCGTTTTTCTCAGCTTAAAATCAACAAAATGTATTGTGAAAAAAATGGGAGGATGACACGGTGTAGAAGTTGTCCATTGTTCAGTTAGAAAATGTTTGCCAAAGGCTGGTTTGACCGCGTGCTCCACAGGTTTGAAGTGCAAATTGGATCATTAAGAGAGTTAACCTGTGGTTTTTCTTTTGGTGTCTTTGTTTTTTTTCCTTCGCAGGAGGAAGCGGAGATCCAAGCAGAGCTGGAGCGGCTGGAGCGGGTGAGGAACCTCCACATCAGGGAGCTCAAGAGGATAAACAACGAAGACAGTTCTGCGTAAGCATGTTTTCACCCACAGAAGAGAGATAAGGGGTCGACGCTGGCTGTTCAAAACAGTTATGCTATACTATGGTGAGCGTCTCCACGCTAACTCTCGACTCCTCCCCCCAGGTTTAAAGACCACCCCACACTGAACGAGAGGTACCTACTGCTGCACTTGCTGGGCAGGGGCGGCTTCAGCGAAGTCTATAAGGTAATGCCCATTGGATTCAATGTGGTTCTCAATAGCTCTCTGATGTTACACCTGGCCCACCACATAGAAGGGCACTGTTTGGGCTTTGCTAAAGAACCCATGCAGAGTGTTTGGAAAAGGAAGGCAAAACCTTGGAAGGTGATTGGATGAACATTGCTGTAAAATTTGCATCGACTAGTCTTGGTTTTTTTTTCCATCGTTCTTCTTCTTTTTTTGTTGCCTGAGCTACGACCAGTGTTAGTTGCATGTCACCGTCCCACAGCAGTTGCAAATGCACTACTGTACTGCCATATTATTTTTTCACAAAACTGTCCAAAGCCAGGCAGAAGGAATGAGAAATGATATTTACCACAAAGAAATGGCTTCCTTGCTGTTCTTTGTTCTTCTTTCAATGTGACGATACCACCAACATTTATCTCTGGCGCGGCAGCTAAGATCACAGGCGCTTCCTGTTTCTCTCCCTTCTTCTGGGGCTTTCAGAGCACCAAGTGGCAGTTGCACTGTGGCGTGGTTGCAACTGAAAGAAGGCTGATTGCCTGTATAATCTATTGCAGTCCAAGTAGTGTTTGATGGGGCTCTAGATGGAAGGTTGGCAAGATGAGATGTCAGAGTTGAAATGTGGCCAATCCACTGCTGTGCAAGGTGACTCTGTCTGTCTCTCTCTCCTCTCTGTGCACACGCTCCAAAAAAATGTCTGTCTTTTCTCATCACATGCAGGCGTTTGACCTGTTTGAGCAGCGCTACGCCGCCGTGAAAATCCATCAGCTCAACAAGAACTGGAGGGAGGAGAAGAAGGAAAATTATCACAAGTGCGTCTCTCACACTCTCGTGCACGCGCCCGAAGATCCACTCAAACAGATTCCTGTCCGCGCTTGAGAAAGAAAAAACAGACTCACTGTTTTGACATTTATTTCCTTGCAGGCATGCGTGCAGGGAATACCGGATACACAAGCAGCTGGACCATCCCAGAATAGTCAAACTGTACGACTATTTCTCCCTGGATACGGACACGTGAGTCACCTTCGACCTCTGCCAGCTGCAGTGCTGCCCTGCTGCACTGACGTATCCTGAGGTTGTTTGTCATCCAGCGCCGGGTCCAAAGTTGTTTCCCCTTTGTTTCTGCAGAGTGTCTAAGCGGTGCCTGTGTGTGTTTGTGACATTCAAACCTTTTCATCCCCGACCCAGCAAATATTGCAATAATGCTGGAGATTTATTGAGCTGTGAGGCTGGTCATCAGTATTTGCCACTTCACAGCATTGGAGCAAGTGGTAAAAGCAATCAAGCTTTTCTGTTTAGGGGCTAATGACAAGCTAAGCGGCTGAGATCACAGTTACCGTGACGACATGGCGATGTATCTGGAGGAACAGAATAAAGCATCGGCGATGGGTGCGAGGTTCCGCTCACGCTGCTCGGGATTAGCAAAGCTCCTCTTGTGAACGTAAGCCGTCCACATCCACGCCTGAAAACATAACTCTGGCTTATTCGGGCTCTGAGGCTGACCTTTGACCTCTGCCTAGAGATGGGGGGAGGTGCAATTCATCCTCTTAGCTTTCAGCTTTTGAGCTTGAAAGAGAAACCGACCCTGGACGAGCAGCTGACACATCGACAGTCACCTGATCAAAGTGGAGCTCATATTAAAATCTGCCTAAAGGTTACGCTTGTAATATTTGGAGATTTTGAAGAAGAAACGTCGATATCAAGTGGCTACATTTTAGATTGCAACGTCTTTCACTCCCCCTCCTCCTGAGCTTGCCAGTGAGCTACGGTGGTGTGTGCACCTGGATACCTCGCCCAGGTTCTTCTTTGTTGGTTTATTTGAATACGCAAGTGTTGACCCTAATTATGAAATGCAATGTCAGGCAGCTGGATTGTCCACACCAGGCTTCCTTAGAAGTATGGCAGCATAAGATGGCAGCTAACTGGGAGCAAGACCCTTATTGCTCTATGTATATTCTGATCTATATTTAAATGAGAACTGTTGTAAAGGTTGGAAAACCAAATTACTTCTATTGTACTGCGACTATACACTTTTATTAATGTATTTATGGGGAGTATGTTACACTTTTACCAATATAAAAATCATAAATCAAGCCCAATATTACACACTGGACCTTTAATTGGTCTCCAGTTAAATTCCCCAGAAGTGAGGCCAACTTATCCTTTGTGCCTGTTTTTTTCTGCGTCTCCCCGCCCGCAGCTTCTGCACCGTTCTGGAGTTCTGCGAAGGCAACGACCTGGACTTCTACCTGAAGCAGAACAAGCTGATGTCGGAGAAGGAGGCTCGCTCCATCGTCATGCAAATTGTCAGCGCGCTGCGTTACCTCAACGAGATCAAGCCCCCCATCATCCACTACGACCTCAAGCCCGGTGGGTCACCAGGAGCTTCTCGGCGTGGACGCACGCACGATGCCACAGTGAGATGTGACGGCTGTACGTTGACCCCCCCGCTGGCTCACACGTGTGCGTTTGTTTGTGTTCAGGTAACATCTTGTTGGTGGATGGAACTGCATGCGGAGAGATCAAGATCACAGACTTCGGCCTTTCCAAGATCATGGATGACGACAACTACGGGGTGGATGGGATGGACCTCACATCACAGGGAGCAGGCACTTACTGGTAGGACACACACACACACACACACACACACACACCCCTTTAGTTTTGAAGTCACTGTGAGACTGTTTTGAACCAGCCCAGCCTAGGGGGAACCAGAGAACAACATAGACAAACAACAAAGACTGTCCCTCTTCTCCCAGCTCTCTTGAACGACCGTGCACGTCACAGTCCACAAGATGGATTTTATTCACCTCGACCATCTTAGCATAAACGTCAGGCAGGGCATGGCAACCAAACCTTAGATGAAAACAGGAGAACAGGGTTTCAACAAACATGGCTTCCCTCCTCTACAGGTTAGTGGACTCTTTAAAAGAAGAACTCAGGAAATTAGCAATTGTAAGAACTTCACATGGTGCACCGAGACAAAGACTAGTTCTGCTACTACTGCACATGGCCTCCAGTTGAGAGCGAGGAGAAGAACAAAGAGAGTGATGAGCTGTGGTCCTCCTCCTTTAATAGTAGCAGCAGCCAATCACTCTCCAGCACCTGGAACAAGAAAAGAAGAGGCAAACGGGGTCGACTGTACATACACATACATAACAGAGACTGATACATTGCATTGTGTTGCTGTGTGTCTTTCAGGTACCTTCCTCCAGAGTGTTTTGTGGTGGGCAAAGAGCCTCCAAAGATCTCCAACAAGGTGGACGTCTGGTCAGTGGGAGTGATCTTCTTCCAGTGTCTCTACGGACGGAAGGTGCGTTGCCCCCTGAAAGGACTTTCTGAACACAGAGAAGAGGAGAGAAGTCTCCAAGGGATTGACGTGCTCTTGGTTTTTACTGTGTCCTTCCAGCCGTTTGGTCACAATCAGTCGCAGCAGGATATTCTCCAGGAAAACACCATCCTCAAAGCCACCGAGGTCCAATTCCCTGCCAAGCCGCAGGCCAGCACCGAGGCCAAGGTAACACTCACACCACAAACAAATATATTTAGTCGTCATAGGTCCCATATTGTTCAAATGTCACATTAATAATGTATTTGTAACAATAACTTGTGTATGTATTATGCCCTTTGTGATGTCATAATGGGCATAATCCAACTCCAAACCTCAACCTGATGAAAAGTTCCACAAAGCATAATAAAGATAAAACCCAGAGTTTGCGCAGAAGACTGTAAACACGCGGCTAAATGTACTGTTTTCTGAAACACTGCTGCCAACATTCAGTTTGAATGATGTAACCTGCTACACTTTCAGGTAGCGAAATCAGGCTCAACAGCACTGATCGTTGGCCTGACGAGAAATTTCTTCATATTTCTTCTGCATCTCGACAAGCTGCAACATAATGATGTTGGCATTAACGGCAGGATGACAAGAAGCGGTTATGGCTCGTCTCCATGATCCCACCCACAGCTGTCGTCACTCTAGCTGAGTGTGAAACTGTCTAGAAACCACCTCTAGGCCCGTCGGCTCATTCGTTTGATACATTGATTCCATCATCAATTACGAGTCAGACAAAGAATCCGGCCCCGAGTGGCGCGTCAGCAATATGCACACACACTGAGGAAGACGAAACGCGTCTGTGTTGTTGGTCCTGTGCCTGCCAGTGAAACAAATTAAAAAGATTTTTTTTCATGATAGACACTTGAGTGCTGCTGGCCTTTCTATATATCTTTTTCTACAGTAGCTGTGTTTACATGCGCAAATTTCTCCAATCCGATCCAAACCTTGGTTGATCGTAAATTCCAAATCCACAGTTTACATGGACACTAAATGAAATGATCCGATCATGACGTGCGTATACATGCACCAAGCGTTTGATCAGAATAAATCATTTGGGCGTGCGCGGAGTTGTTTAATTTTCTGGAAATAGTAGAAGAAGAAGAAGCTGCACTTCCGCCTGCGTTGTAAACAAACGCCGTGTTGTTTCCAGCCTTTCCACCATCAAGACATCCCAGCGAGGAAGTTGTGTCAGCAACAGACCAGTTTTGCGTCCCTCCCGCCATGTTTTCTGCTTGCCGAAAATCGAGCGGCTGAAACGCGTCACGCTGACGTAGCACACAAGTGCGGTTGAGATAATTTTACCCCAACCAGGAAGACAGGGTCCGCATAGGTGTGTACATGGATGCCATTCCGAATAATGATCGGCATAAACAACCTCCCTCTTTTGGAATGAAATTTCTTTCCAGATGAACCGGATCAGAATCATTTGATTGACGTGTTTACATGAAGCATTTTTAATCTGATTGGGCCTTTATTCCGATTATTTGTGTCCATGTAAACATAGCTGGTCTTTCCTGGGCCTTGCACCTCTAGTTTTTTGTGCGTTTTGGACAGTGCTCGTTTTTCCCACTTTCTTTGCGTCCGCAAAATGCCTCAGCGTCTGAGTCGGCCCCAAATGGAGCACCCGTCAGTGTGACGCAAACACACACTGTCACACACACTGACGCACATACCGTGCTCTGCTCCCCAGGCGTTTATCCGCCGGTGTCTGGCGTACCGCAAGGAGGACCGCTTCGACGTCCATCAGCTGTGCTCGGACTCCTACCTCCTGCCCCACATGAGACGCTCCAACTCCTCCGGCTCCCTGCAGCCCTCCGCCTCCTCCCTCCCCACCTACTGACTGGCTCCGGCACACAACTGACCCCCCTCCCGCACCTCCTCTGGCCGGGCTCACGGCAGGATCGATGGATTCGCAGGATCGTTGATTTGGCAGATTCATTTTATTTTTACTTTTTAAAACCAGACTGAGATTTTAGAAGGTTGCCGTTACTGGTTTGGAAAAGGATTGAAGGTAAAGCGGTGACACGCCCAGTGTGAGACCATGGTGAAAATGTGCACTGGGACTCAACAGTGTGAGAATTGGGATGATGAGGAAAAAAGTATCGGTGGCACTGCACGACCTGAAAGTAAATCAGCCGGATTCATTTATTTTGAGACACTTTAACATCTATACAGGCTCACAAACTCCCCGTCCGGTCCACCTCTCCTAGCCCGATGCATGAGGCACCTCGCTGGAGGCTTCAGGAGCATCGATCTGGTGACGTCTCCCCGAGGGACGAAAGAATCGGGTGTCGGGGAGGAAAGATACGGACAACCTGCTCACGTTGACGAGGCAACAAAAGGATGCAGCTGATCAAGCGGCCGCTCTTTCAAAGTGATGTCTGATGATGAAACTCCGGCAGATGGGGGTGGGAGGAGTTACAAAAAAATAAAAAATAAAAGTTCCAGATTAAAACCTCTGGGGTTGAATTTGCACTTCTAGTCCGGATCTGGGTGATCCGGTCTCACACACACTTGGCATGAAGAACTGCAGTGGGCGAGGCGGCGGCTCCTGGACTCATCCAGAGCTCCCATCCCCTGCATCCTGTTCATCTTTTTTGTTGTAGTCGTCGTCGCCGCCACAGAGCAGTTCAGACCTCGCGGCCAGGTGCAGGTTTAGATCTGTGAGTCCGTCTTGAATCCATTGTTGTCGTTCAGTTAGCAGAGTATTAACATCGCCGCAGACCCTCGGATGGAACCGGGCGGGCGTGGTGCTCCGCCGTGCCGCAGAGGTCATCGGGACTGCTGCCTCAATCAAGTGAACATTTCCTACGCTGAAGACTCTTCGCTCTCTAGCAAATACATAACGAGGCCTCTCCACACACACACACACACACACACACACACACACACACACACACACACACCCCTCTTCGCTCTGCCCTGTTCTATTTGTTTCCCTCCTCGGAGCCGATCTCAGCCGTTTTGCTGCTATAAATGTTGCTTTGTTCCTTTCAGGCGTGTGAATGGCTTCCGCCTGGCATGTGTGCGTACTTGAACTTAGTTTAGAAGAACACTCCACAGGCCCCTTATCACACACACACACACACACCTGCCATGTTGCGCAGCAGTACAAACACATGATGTTGTTGATGATGCAGAGTTCCAGTGGTTGTGTGTGGGGTGGAGTGTGCCAGCAGAGGTGGGCATTCTCCAGGTTGGCTGTGTTGCAGCTTGAATCTTTTTTGTTTGTTTTTGTTTTCTTCCCCCAGCAGCTATAAATCAAATGGGTTTAGCCAAGTGTTATAGTTCTGTAAATAAAAATGAACCTAACCTGTACATGTATTGTGTAATCTTAAATGCCACTCCAATGCAAACAACCTGGACTTTGCCCAGAGTTCGTTGATGGCGACAAAAGCAATCTTTCCGGGTGAGGAGTCGCAATCAACGAAACTGTTGCGCTTGAGAAACGGAAGTCTTAATCCACGGATCGCCCCTTTAGATTGAATTAATACATTACATATGTGTATAATATGTATATAACCACAGATGTAGTTTCAGGAACATCATGAGCAGGTGCTGCTTGCTGCTTCCAAAAATTAAAGGACATATTCTAACTGTTTTCAGCTTCATTTTTCATCTCGCACTCCGGTGCTGCAGTGTCTTGTGATTAATTACCCAGAATCCCTCCAGGGTGTTAGATCGCGGCTAAGGCTGTCAGTCTGTTGTGCCTTCCACATGTTTGGAAGGAGACAAGAACAAGGACATCTCAAAATGGAGGAGTCAACACATGGCACAAAGAAACAATCGGTACCAGTAGTGACAGCACAAAGGCCTGATTCCAGGGTAGCTGAGTGAAAGGGTGGACTCCTCTCAGGCCAGGGCAATCCATTGATTTGCTCGACGCAACAAAAACATTGGCGGTGATTTTTTTTCCCCCTCTCTAGTTCTTACCTTTGATAATCCATCTGTATATCTGCTGATAAATCACATGATTACTGAAAACCCCAAGTAGAAGTCCATTAATGAGCTACGTGTCCCATCACAGTCGTGGTGGGAGTGCACAGTCAGCTGTTTGTATCCAATAAACATTGCCCAGATACCCGCAGTGGGGCCCATGCTCTCTGGTGAGGTAGTTCCAAGGTTGTGGCTTCACACTGGGCTTCCTCCCACAGTCTAAAACCATGCATGTGAGGTGAACTGGGAACTCTAAATTGACCCTAGGTGTGTGTGTGTGTGTGTGTGTGTGTGTGTGTGTGTGAATGCTTGTCTGTCTTTCTATATGGCCTTGTGATGAACTGATGGCTTGTCCATGGTGTCACCCTGCCTTCGCCCTATGGCACCTGGGAGAGGCTCCAGCAGACCCCCACAACCCCGAGTTCAGGAAGAAGCGGGTATTGAAAATGGATGGATGTATGGGTTCTTTAAAACCTAACTTACTATGACGCCTGCAGTAAAACATATCAATTTGATTCTACCGATAATGATAATGGAAAAACAAACACACACAAAGAAGTCAATACATAAATGTGCTTTTAAAGGAGTTGAGCCTCTGCGGTGAAAAGCTGTAATCTGACTTGGTTTCCCTCCTTTGTCACCTAGGACACAATTGAATAAATCATGCTGTTTTGAATGTATTATAAAATGAATTCATATATTTAAAATATAACTATTCCAGTACTCATTAAAGTATTTCATGATTTTAGCATATTGTATATAAGTGTGACTCTTCTGTGAAAAGCCATTATATGACTTGACTTCTTTGGTTTCCTTCCTCCGTCGCTTCCTCCACTGTCTGCTAGGTGAAATGGCAACTTATCCTAAGCGCTTTTGGCAATGTTTTTTTTTTTTTCCTCCAATCCTCCACCTGGAACGAAATACGATTAAAAACAAGCAACCAAACATGCAGACAACAAACAACATCGACGTCATCTGTGGTTAAAGACTGTTGCAAGTGTGCTGTTGCCCCAATAAAAAAGGGAAACTAGATTTCAAATGAGGAGATAGGAGAGGGGATCACTGAAGACGCTACTGAATCTGAGTCTGGAGCTGCTGCTTCTTTCATTATCATCAATGAACCAACGAAAACTTGGGGGGGTAACGTGTGTGGGGCGTGTCGTTCATAAATATAACCAGAGTACCAGGCACATGTTTTGCTGTCAGTGTTAAACAACTTACATGATGTTAATTTTAGGTGTCATTTTGCATTCAAAGGAATCGAGTAGGCGTTATTTCCTGCCACGTCACGACGCATGCGCACCAAGCCGCTAGTCAACTGACGACGTGTACCCGGTGAGTGGCGGTGCTCAGTGGGTAGCCCAGCTCGGACGGTTCACAAGCTGCCATAAAACCGATAAAAAGCCTTAGAGGAACTCAACCATGGGAGGTTCGCAGAGTGTGGAGATCCCGGGAGGGGGCTCGGAGGGCTACCATGTCCTGCGGGTGAGTGTTTCGCGTCCGCAGTCTCTTGTTAGCTGCTAGCATCCCGGTTAGAGGCGCACCATTTTTTTTCCCTCAGCGACTACAGGCCGGGGATGAGAGCCGCGGCCCTCTTCCGAGAAACGTCAAAAGTCTTGTGAGAGGGAGAAAACAAGGGAACCGCGGTGCACCTTATCGTTGCGCCACAGTTTCGTTGCTTCCCGTCGTCTTTGCATTTGTTACAGCCTGGTTAGTTGCTAGTTAGCGGAACATCGCTGTTGAAAGCTAGCCAAGGCTAGGTACGATCACTGGATGACAGCCTTTAAGGTATCTACTGTCACTGCTGCCCAGCGTTCACGGAAGCCCTGTTTTTGCACAGTTGATACATACAAACTGTCCTGCCTCCAGCCCGCTCACGTTGGTGCATTTGTATTGATGTCGGTGCTAGCGGCTAGATGCTAAAGGTGACAGCGGTGCGGTAGGCGGACGGGGTGTTCCAGTCACATCCTGCACAAGTGCAGTCAGATGGGCTACGTGTACTGCAGAGGATATTCAGTGCAGGTGTGCGATTAAAGAGCACCAGTGCTCTCTTAATATGAGATTGGAAACGACTGAGAAAAGCGATAATGCGGTATATCAAGACGAGATGGGGGCTTCCACAAGTTGTGGCCCATTATGTGCTTGAAATGGTTGAAAACTATGATGTGATTGATAGGGGGAAAGCAACCTGGAGATCTGCGATGTTTGAAAGTCACATTGTTAGCGCACATGGAACACGCCTGATAGTTTTGTAACATTTCATAAGTGGTCTTTGTTTGTTTTTAAAAAAGTTTATTTATTTATTTTTAGCATGTTTACGCTAATATGTCTGTGCTGCTCTAAAGTTTTTCTGCTGTCCGCACTGTCACGCATCTCACTGTCTCTGAAACTTTGTGCAGGTTCAAGAAAACTCACCCGGACACCGTGCTGGACTGGAGCCTTTCTTTGACTTTATCGTCTCCATCAACAACACCAGGCTGGTAAGGAGAGCCCCTTGCAGTCGGAGGTGTTTGTTTGTGTCGGTCGTAACCTGTTGGTCTCCATTTCTCCCCTATTTTTCTTGCAGAACAAAGACAACGACACCCTGAAAGACTTGCTAAAGGCCAGTGTGGAAAAACCAGTAAAGATGCTGGTTTACTCCTCCAAGACACTTGAGCTGCGGGAATCCACTGTCACTCCCAGCAACCTGTGGGGAGGCCAGGGACTGCTTGGCGTCTCCATCCGGTTCTGCAGCTTCGAGGGAGCCAATGAGAATGTCTGGCACGTGCTGGTTAGTAACTTTAGACGTTCAATCCCCAGTCGATCGTTTCACTGTGTCCATCTTCAGATCTAAGAGCTTTTGTGGCTTAATTCGCAGGAAGTGGAGCCGAATTCTCCAGCAGCGCTCGCCGGCTTGCGACCGCACACGGATTACATCATTGGTGCAGACACAGTTATGAATGAGGTAGCTTATGGCGCTTTCTAAGTTACCGTAGCCAACGTTGCCAACACTCTTGCAGCCGAGTGTGATTATACCCTCATTTGTTTTTGTCCGTTTCCTGGTCTGTGCAGTCAGAGGACCTCTTCTCTCTGATAGAGACGTACGAAGGGAAAGGCCTCAAGCTCTACGTGTACAACACCGACACCGATAACTGCAGAGAAGTGATCATCACACCCAACAGTGCTTGGGGAGGAGAGGGCAGGTAACACTTGGACACTTTCCGCCACTTGTTCCTGAACGCTTCCTGCGCTGACCTCTGAGGCAGCTCGGTCCTCACCTCCCAGGAGTCCTTATTTGACTGCCATTCCTGCCTATTTGCATTCTCTTGCCATCGGTGTTATTTACAGCTCTTGGCCTCCTCCTGGATTCATCAAGTCCAAATCAATGAATGAGCCAGCAAGCTGTCTTGATTGAGTGTGACGATTCTGGTGGCAGAACATGTATTTTCTGGGACGTGAACCTTTCATTACTGATGGGAAATTGACAGGAGGCTCATGTAGATGGAGAAAATGTAGTGTAGAGTATAATAATAATAATAAACAAAATGGAATGCAATTTCTAAAAAAAAAAATACATAAAAAGGCCTTCTCTGAGGGCGTAGAAGGTTCAAGTTTAAAAGTTTTAAAGTTGATCATGAACACTTTTGTCCCTTTCCAGCCTCGGATGTGGGATTGGTTACGGATACCTGCACCGGATCCCCACCCGGCCTTTTGAAGAGGGCAAGAAGATCAGCTTCCCTGGAAGCTCTGCCAGCGATCCTGTCAGCCCGCTGAAGGATGGCTTCACTGAGGTCTGGGTGCACACACGCAACTCGTGGAATCTCTTGATAACACAATCTTCCAACTCCTGTGAGCACTGTCAGGGCCAGAACATGGTGGCTTGACCCATCTCACCCATTTGCTCCGTGTCCTGTGCAAGAAGGATGACAACATTGGCTGATTGCTTGTTTGTTAATACTTCATCACAATGCAAATTCATGGCCGCACCGCAGGGATCCGCAGCAAAGACCGGGTTTGCTTTTGTCAGCTGTGTCTTATTTCTTTGCGCTTGCAGCTCTGTCGTCCTGTGAGGTACAACAGGAGAATTATTTACATAGTACATTTTCCTGGACTGATTGAAGCTCTTTCTTTAGTCAGCCAAAAGTTGGCCTTTATGTTATTCAGTGTGTGTCTGACATTAATGTGTCAACAGTGTCAACGTCCCTGGACTGTGTTTGTATGCAGCAGAGCAGGCAGACAGAGAGAAAGTTGAAGCTGCTCCCTGAACATGATCTCGTCTCTCTGACGGCAGACGCTTTATTCATTTATTTATCTGTCTCTCTCTCTCTCTCTCTCTCTCTCTCTCTCTCTCTCTACGTGTGTATATATATATATATGTGTGTATATATATATATATATATATATATATATATATATATATTTTTTTTTTTTCAATCTATCTATCTGGTCTCCTCCAGGTGCAGCTCTCTGCTGTGACTCCTCCCACTTCAGGCCCCGCCAACCCCTCGGGCCTTGAGGATTCGCTGTCAGGCCTGTCAATCAGCGCTGCCCCGCCCACCATGCCCAGCGAACTACAGACAGGTGAGTGCCCCCCCTGCTCCACCTTCACACACACATACGCACACATGGGTTTACACAGTCAGGCATGCCACTGATGTTCTGCATCAACTGTTTGTTTCCTAACTGTGTTTCTGCACTAACCCCCCACTCCTCTCCCCACCAGGTCTGCCCACAGTCCCGCTGCTCCCCTCCTCCACAGGCCCCGCCTTCAGCCACCTCACCCCTCTCAATCCCGCTGCCGCCTCCTTCAACCCTGCCACCACGCTACCAGGTGGGTGCTCGCGTGCTTCTTTACGTGTCTGTGTTTTGCCGACGGGTGAATAACTGGAAACACTTTGAAGCAGCACACATTTGGAAAGGGCCCAGGACTCACCAGCTCTCTCTCTCCGCTTGCGGGGCCGCACGCCCAAACAAAACGGGTCGACCTCATTCGCCAAAATCCCTTTCACCAACAACAGTGATGTCATGTCATATTTTCGCGCAGCTAACAGAAACAATAATGGCGAGCAGCAGTGTGAAGCGGCTGTGGCTCTGCTATTGACTGGCTTCCCTCACCCTGCAGGACTGATGCCCCTCCCAGGTGGATTACCTCCACTGCCCAACCTCCCCAACCTCCCCAACCTCAACCTGCCGCTGCCAGACCTCAGTGCAGTGACGTTACCGGGCCAGCCAGTCGGAGCTGCAGGTAATGCATACAGACTTTTCCTGCAGTAGAAGTAGATGCACTGCTACATAACTGCTTACTGAAGTGGTTCATCACTGACCTCAGGGTGCATATTGTGCCCTTGGTGACATCACAAAAGCCTGATTTCCTGAACTGAACGGTTCCAAAAAAATAACAACACATCTCTTTTTTTCTCTCTCTCTCTTTTCCTCTCTTGCTCTCTTTTTCCTCTCAGTCCCGTCCTTCTCGTCCTTACCACCCCTTAACATCCCAGGTCTGACCCCGCTGCCCCCTCTGCCCGCCATGCTTCCATCGCAGCTGGCTCCTCTCCTCCCTCAGGGGGCGGTGCCGCTCCTGCCTGTTTCCACCACAGCCCCGACAGCTTCCGTCACCGTCACGGCGGCGACGGAGCCCACCGCCGCTGCAGCCGCCGCCGCTGCTGCTGCGAACCCCTCACTCCCCACTGAAACTGCCCCCACACAGGCCACGGAAGCACCGGCGCCCACAGAAGCAACACAAACATCATAACAAGGGCACTGAACGTCCTGCTTGCCATCAGACCAAAACACACCCCCCGGTTTCTCTTTCTCCTTTCAGTTTATTTTTTCCTTTTTCCTCTGCGGTTCTCTATTTATTTGGCCAACAGGGGGCGGGCGAGCAGTCGGCTGTCTGAGTTCGCTGAAGTTAGTGTGCAGCGGCCAGTGATGGGAGAGATTGTGGAGCAATGAAGGATGGGTGGTTGTGAAGAACAGGGGACAGTTTCCACTTTGCAACATGTGGATGCTGATTGGCCGAGGTCAATCTGGCTCGACGGCTGTACGAGGAGGACGATGACATCATCTCCCGGCTTCCTGGCTTGCTCTTTGCACCTGTGCAGTTACAAGGCAAACTGTGTTGGGGTTTCGCTTTCCCGCCTCACCATCCTCACTTTCATCATGTGCTTTTTTTCTAAAGTACAGTATATGTTTATATTCATGGGGCTGGAAATCAACTAAATCACTATAACGTCAATAATGTCTTTGTAAATAAAGAGGAAGAGCTACAGATACCAGTGGCGTCTTGATACTTGATGCTCACACTGGTCTCAAGGCAAAACAAGTTCTTGGACATGGTTCATCAGAGTTAACAATAAAGATTTCTATGAGGTCACAGTGTTGAAGACACTTCTCTGGTCTGACCGTCCAGCCCCAACTGGTAACCCTAGTAGTAGATTAACCTGACTTTTACTTTCTGATAAAATTACTGTATAAAATATCCACCCGTGAATGAATGAATCTGCATTGATTTGCACTGCCTTTTTGCGTTTTTGAAATGATTAGTCTGTCCTCTTGTTTATCTCTTTGTATATTCCTTTTGATTGAACATTCATCTCTCACACGGAGATGGAAACTGAGGGTGCCACGTCAGCATGGGATGGTTTCTAAAAAAAAAGTAAACAACAACACAGTTAAACTCCCGTCCTGGCATGGCCGAAGTGAGAGCTGGTTGGCAGAGTTGCAGTGACCCAGTGCAGCCACAAGATGTCATTGTAGGCGAACTTTCTGAAAACATCGACAGTATGCACAGTGCGAGCAATAAAGCCAAGTGAATTCTACTCTATGCCTGCGTTTCCTCAGTGTTGTGGTTGCTGGAGCTGGAATGAGCGCGTCAGATGAAGAGGCAGTAGAGTCGTAGTCATTTAGAATACGTTCGTGTAACTTCTGATTTAATGAAGTGATCGCACTGATTGACTAAACTTGAGATTAGTGCTTTTCTAACTTTCTTACTTTTTCCATTGAATTTACTTTTGTTAATTACGTATAATTTTTTTTTAACCCTTTCCCAAATCCTAGTTTATCAATTTTCAACGCAATTTTTTTTTGGCAAACCTCTAAGTAGCTTTCACACTCGTATGTTTATCATAACATTACGTTAATGGAGCTGCATGTGAATGGAGCATTCAAGAGTGCTTACATCTCACAAGAAATGGTATAGACAACAAGAGAGAGACGATAATCACAGTGGTTGATCAATTCCAATTGTTGGCCAATAACTGGAATTTACACTTCTCAGAGAATCCAGCAAACACCAACCACTTGACCGCAGAGCCCAGTGTGAAGCCACTTCCTCACCAGAAAACATCGGTCCCATTGTGGGTATTAAAATGTACTTCTTTAAGACTTCACTTATACAGCTTATACTGTGTGTGTGCGCACGCGTGCAGGTAGGTGGGTGTTTGAGCAAAAGGGTGTTTTATACAACTAGTTATGTAGCTGCACACGCCTCCTCTGGCACACGTTGTGCTGTGTTGTCACCAAACATCAGTCACCCGAACAAAAGAAAAAGCCACTTTTGCATATTTTTTTCTATTGTAGCCATTACATGGACTTGCATTTTGACTGACCCAAACAATACAGACAGGACTCCGAATCCTGGACCTAGCCCAAACCAAATCCCTTAAACATTCTAGGCCTTTACTCTGAAAAAAAAATATATAATTTTTCTGAGTACATCAGCATTGTCTTTTCAGAAATGTGAGTCCCCAGAGTGTGTTAACAAGCTACACACATAAAAAAGAGACATACACACAGGATATAAACAAGTTAAATCCACCATATAGACAATCAGGACAAAGTATATATACTCAGACTTCATCCTTTCAAAATCCACGGAAACTCATGACAACAAATAAATCAAATCAAATGCCCCTCTTGAAAAGAAAAAAAAAACACCTAAAAAAACAAACAAAGAACAGCTTTTTATTTCCTCTCCTTCAATTTTTTTGTTATCACAGATTATCTGTCCATCGCATGGGAAAGGCAATATAGATAACGCATCAAAGGTTCAATAAGATGTAGAGAGCATAGAGGAATCCCAGGAAGCTCACTATCCCCCAAAACAACATCCCTAATGTATTAAATGTGTGTGAAATTTACACATCCAAAGAAAAACGTGTGGAACTCCTGTAAATCTGAAAGACCAAATAATTGGGTTTCAGGGTTTTATTGGTAGAACAGAATTCTCCTGAACATATTTTGTGATACAATTTTACGGAAAAAAAAATAATTGATATATTGTGACTTACTATTGTTTCTAACAACATGAAGAGCAGGCCTTGTCAGTTTGATTGCAGTTCAGTTTTTTCTTCTAAAACCAGAGTGACAACATGGACAACATGACCAAATGAACAGTTTTTTCGTTTGATCGCAGTCTGCTTTATGACCACTTGGTGGTTCTAAATCACACACAGTGGTCCTTTAAAACAAAAACAAAAAAAAGTTACAAAATAAATGTTAATCTTGTGCTAGAGTAAATGTTCTACATTAAAAACTGGACCAAATATTAAAATCTGAATAATAACTGATACTGGTTTACAAAGCCCTTTTCCAGATACGGTTAAGCTCTCTGCTTATTGTCTGTTTTTTTTTTTATGACGTTGACCCTTCAGAATTTCCACTTACGCACGCGCACTCACACAAACACACACACACATTAACTGTTGTGTTGTTCTTCTTCTTCCCTTTGTGGTGATGTATTTTTACCTCGTCCGCAGGGCAGCACTGAACTTAATGGGAAGTGAAGGCTTGTCCACTATGGTTAGAGTGTGTGTGTGTGTGTGTGTGTGTGTGTGTGTGTGTGTGTGTGCGTGTGTCCTAGTTGTTTGCCATGCCCCCCTCCACTCCTTCGTCCTCCAGCCCTGAAGAGGACTGTGTGGGCCTGCTTGTGGCTGCAGCGATGGATGCGACACGCCGTGCTCTGATTGGTCGGATGCTTCCGCTTATGCTCTGCTTCTCCATCTTGCTTGAAGACTTGGTGTGGGCTCTGGGTGGGTGGTGGCAGCGGTGGCGGTAGAGGAAGATTTGGTGGGAAAGGCGGTTTGGGGCGGGGATGAGAGGAGGCCCTCATTGCATCACCGTGACGCAAAACAAACGGTGATATTCCAGACAGTGTTGTCTAATCCTTCCTGTAAGTAGACACTTATTCTGACCATATAAGGAATTCTCCTGTTCCGTCAGCATTAATCGCTCTGACTCACTCACTTAACTCCTGAAACCCCTCCTGTAAACCTTTGACATCTTTGTGTGTGTGTGTGTGTGTGTGTGTGTGTGTGTGTGTGTGTGATAATTACCTTGATGCTCCTGGTTGTCCAGTAAGCGCCTCCTCAGGGTTAATGCCCTGTCAGCAGGATTCTCCTTATCAAGGCCCTCAAAGAGCTGAAGGTTGTTCGCTGATAGAAAATGTATGAATGCTTGACTTTGCCGTTTTTCCTCTGCGTTCCGTTGACCTCAGCATCCAGCTAATAGTGAAGACTGTCCACCAAAAAACCCAACTTTCTTTAAAAATGACTTTGTATTATTGTTGGGAAGATTACTCCCCAATTGGTATTTTGTTACAATTACAATTTACCCTATTGAAAATGTAATAGTAATGTAACTATTTAAGAAAATAATGTAACTAATTACATTTGATTACATTTTGATTACTTTTCTAAATTTCATATAAATATTATCAATTGTTTAGACCTGATATAGTTAAGCTTCCAGCAGCACTCAAAACAGATGTGTGATGTCAGATGTGTCACGAGGTTGACATGGACATTTTGGAAGTCGACAACATCATGACGGCAGGCAAACATTTGCATTGGACAATTATGTTTGCACCCTTTTCTGATATCTGTGCAAAATATTTTTAATACATCCATAACTGGAACGCATTTTCAATAAACGTTGTTGCTGCAACTTTGAAATGGCTCAGGCTACGCTCCAGAGAGAGACAGTTCAACTGGCAGGTGACTGGAAGGGTACTGTAATTCCAAACTTGACAGGAGAACCAATCAGAAACTTTCAACTGTGGAGGGAAACAGAAAAAGACGGTGCTCATGCCAAGCAGTGTACGAGAAAACCATGCAAAGCAACAAAAATTAGATTATTAAACACAAAGCCAAGCAGTTTTTGTAAAAATTATTCAGATGTAGAAGAAATTGAAAGAATGAATAATGTCACAAGACAAGAAAACTGTAATTTTACATATGTAAATTTGTGTGTGTGAAAAATTCAAATCAATTTTGTGCAAATTAGCTTGCCTACAACAATTTAACAACAACAACAACAGCAATAATAATAATAATAATAATAATAATAATAATAATAATAATAATAATGATAATAATAATCCCTTGGTTCATCTAATATTAACAGTACTATTTTTCCAAACTTTGTTGATGTCCTAATTTTACACAGTAGCTGGATCACTGAGGTACAACACTGAAATCTTACCCACTCATCGTGAGACCTTCAATAAAAAGCATTTTTCCAGCTCCTGGAGTTTCCCCTCCATTTTCTATTTTTTTCCAATTTGCTATTTCCCGGATGGAAACGTTCCATCAGGTGTGCTGGGTGAGTAAATCTGCTCATAGACAACACAGAGTTCTGTGAATGAAGGTGTGGTAACAGCCGACTGATGCAGTCAACGGCAGCCTTTGAAAAACAGAATGCACTCACTGCTTAGAGGACTTCTTGAACACTGAAGCCGAGCATGTTTGCGATGTAGTGCAGAGGGCCCGTAATCCCTGGTGACACCTCTGGCTACATTCACAATCATCTGTAACCCCGACCAACTCTGCGTACTTCTGTATTTAGAGCCATTAGGCAAACATATGTAACCTCCTCTTCCCACACTCCTCTCCCCTGCCTCCTAATAGCCTGGATTAGCCCCAGCTTTAATAGACTCATCCATCTCCCGCGTTTATTCGCGAGTTTTCCTCTCTTTGGCACGCTTCCTGCCCCCCACATAACACCCCCGCCCCACCGGACTCTCTCCATCTCCTGCTCAGCTCACGGCCAATTACGTCGGCAAGTGCCGTTTGTTTTGCCGCCCTGTCCGCCTGCGACCCAGTGAAGTTTTGGGGCTGAGGGTCAGCGGTGGGTCTGTGCTATCGCTGTGAGAGACGAGGGCGAAGTCACCGTGTCACTCCTTCAGTTGGCACCGCTCACGCAGCGAATTAGCCATGCAGATTTATGCAAATTCCCACCATAGATCCCCCCCACATCATCCCCTTTTCCACCCCCGCCAGGAAATCTCACAGCTTAAATCCACATTTGCATGGCTGAGCGGAAAAAAAAGGCAGGGAAGAGGGGGGTTGGATAGAGGGGGATGGCTCTCTCTCTGGGCTGACGTGGTAGGGGTTGGCAGTCGTCAGAAATACGTAAGACGCCCACACAGCGTTCAGATTTAAACACACACACACACACACACACACACACACGTACAGGAAGCACAAGCTTGGAGCCTCTGCTGTAGCTGCATGAGGGCAAACCAAGGACGAGGCTGCAGCTTCCGGAATTCTGTCTGTTTTATTCCGACAAAATGAAATAGAGTCTGTCCCAAGTGATCAGTTCAAGATGTCAGAGGCCTCTGGATGTATTCAAACAATTCAAACTGGGGAAAGTTCCCTTGTTCTTGCTGAAAATTGACCATGTTTCTAAGGCTCTTTCAAAATAAGACGTTTATAAACCTATACTGCACTATTGCACTGTTACCAATACTGCTATTATTATTTCACTGATGTTTTCATTACTAAAATTACTATATTTTTTGCATTCCATTCTTTGCAATTAATTACATTATATCATATTTTATAGTATTGTTTAGTAGTGAATAACACTTCCAACATCCTTATCTTGACTTGTAATTTTGTATTTTTGTATATTTGTAAAATCTATATTTAACTGCCACTTGCCACTTTTTTAAATTCTCTCTTCTTTTTTTTTTTTTACTGCCATGTGACGTGACATAAAATCTTTTGAATTTGACTTTTGAATTTGAATTCAAATGAGCTGGCATGCTGTAGGATGCAGGTGCCGGCGTGTGTGTGTGTGTGTGTGTGTGTGTGTGTGTGTCTACATGCTGTTCATTGATTCATTGCTGTCAATAGAGCATCAAGCATCACCCTGAAGCAGCCAGACCACAACACTGTGGAGCGTGTGTGTGTGTGTGTGTGTGTGTGTGTGTGTGTGTGTGTGTGAACAACAACAGCAACAAAACAACAGGGTTGTCCTGGTCCATACAGCAGGCAGTGACGATGACGCCATACACACACGCGCACACACACGTCAACTTACAGTCGTCACCCTCCTTCCCTTCAGCCCCCCCCCGCTTCCTTGCTGTACGGCCGCCCCTCATTTCACATCTCCGCCCGCCGTGTTTTGCTTGAGCTTGATTCCCTGAGGAGAGGAAAATTACTCTTATCAGCCTCAGCCAGATGTAGTGTGTGTAGAAGTGTGTGTGTGTGTGTGTGTGTGTGTGGAGGGGGGGGGGGAGATAATCCCCATGGCTTTTTTTTTCATTGGTTCAGCACTATCCTATGTTTTGGGTATTGTCGGTGACTTCATGTTTTTTTTTCATGTTTTTTTTCCCTGTGATTCATTGAGCTTTTTAAAGGTTGTTCATTTAGAAGCAGGGAAACACTGCGATTACACCGCCAGACATCTTAAAGTGGCATTTCAGAAAATTCATTAGGAACTCTTTAAAGGCTGAGTTAACGGGTTCTCGCTGGCACGTGAGGACTGTGTTAAAATTGTGCGGCCACAGTGAGTCCCTGAGCTTATCTGAGGCTGTTTGTGTCACTTACACACTTCTTCCCACAAAACCTGCTGTGCTCATCTGTATTCATGATGTCCTCTGCAAAAAGGGCCATCAGAGTGTGCATGTGTATATGTGTGTGTGAGTTCGTTTGTGCTTCCGTTCAGCAAAAGAACCCACAAGTCCACCTGAAAATCATCACCCTCCGCCTCCAAGTGAGTTGATTTCACTCAACCAATCACCAGTCAAATCAAATAAACACAACATACAACATGGTGCAGAGGATGACTGCTGGTGTCCTTCTTATGTGCAGGCGAGTGTGTGTGTGTGTGTGTGTAGCTCCGTTCCCCAAAATTGAGCAAAACGAAAAACTCTCCCCACTGTAGTTGCCATAGTAACCAGCCATTCTCCGCATCTGGCAAATTATAGGTCTGTATTGAAGGCTGTGTGTGAGTGTGTGTGTGCGTGCGTGCGTGTGTATGCATGTGTGTGTATATGTGTGCGTGTGAAGGAGACTGTGCACTTCTCCTGCATACAAAACCTATTGTGTTCAGGTGAAAATGATGAGCCGCCGCTGAAGATCGATTCAATTTTCTTTTATTTTTTTTATTCACCAATTGTTGTAAGAACAGTAAGAACACGGTCTTACACACTGGTACTGGACAATGTAACACACAGAGACACAATCTTTCTCATTAACGGCCATTTAATGAGTCACACAGCGTGTGTTGACAGGGGAAACTCTCAGTACTGCCAATTAAGGGCTATTATGTGATGAATGGAGAAGCGGATGCAGCCACCACTCGGCTCGCGTTGATCTCCGCCACTTCCACGCCAGTCGAGAGGTTGTACAGCTTTCTCGCCCTTCCCTGCTGCCATTCTGTGTCCTTTAAGAAGTAGGTCAAGAGGACATCGATATTTCTGGGTGTGGCTGTTTTAGCAGTACTGTTGCTGCCGGGTAACGATCCTGTTCTGCAGAGCGGAGTAGGAAACCTGCCTGGCGGCTGGATCATTTGTTTCTGTGACCTCGCTCATCCATCCTGCCGACCTCAAACAGAAAGTGTTTACATTTAGTCTTTGGTCTCAATTAAAGAAGCACCTGTAGGTTTTTGACCACATGACCCTAATCAGCACAGTTTTGAACCAGACGCTAATCTGCCCTTATTGATTAGTTACTTACTTACTCCCAAGAGCCAAGAGATGAATTAAATGTATAAATACACTTCTAAGGAGTAATTGATATTTTTTTATTATTATTGTTATTATTATTATAAATAATAATAATAATAATAATAATAATACTTTTTTTTATTATTATTGTTATTATTATCACACAGCTTCTTGTATCGCTACAGCTGATGTCCTGCCATACCTCAAGGCCATGCAGATTTTGCAACTGCTTTTGAGATGTGTGGCTAGCCAAAGGTGCAGTTGCCGCTGCCGACCACTGTATATTTCAGCCTTATCTTAAAGTCTGGCCCCTTTAATCTCAACGCACAGGTGACGGTATTCAGCGTCCGCTAGAGACACGCGCTGCATGCTAAAAGACCCACACAGCTCCAACACTCCCGCAGACAGCAGGTCCGGGTGGTTCCATAAATCACAGTCTGTCTGAGGTCTGACCGCCGCCACGCGATGCTTACGAGGGACTTATGAAAACACAGCAGCATGACGCCGTCGCCGCCACTTGTTGGCGTGGAGCCTCCTCCTCTCCCCCACACCCCCGGAAACAAAGGCGGTGATTTATTCTCTTTCCATTCCAACGAAGCCGACTTTGACGTCTGTATTTTTCCCTTTTTTTTTTTTTCTTTTACCGCTTCCAATTAAGCGGGTGACGGACGAGGTAATGGAAGCAGTCTGGCCGGGAAGCGCAGGGGAGAAAAACGAATGTGAGGCAGAGGCAGAGAAATGAAAAGTAAAGGGAGATGGACGGCTGATAGAGGGAAGACGGAGAGGAGAGGGGAAAACAGGGAGAGGAGGAGGCCCGAGTGATGGATGCCTGGCGTGCTTGCGTGCGTGCGAGGAAGGGGGGAGGCACCCGCACACGGAGGGAGGGACGGAGAGAGGGAGGGAGAGGTGTGAGGGCGCCATTAAAGCCTTGTACTATAAATCTCTGACAGTGCATGTGTGAGTGGAGATAACGGAGGGATGTCTCTCTCTGCAGGTGCTCTGGCAGAATGATGTATGTGGCCCTCTCTTCATCCCTGTGAAATATTACAGAGGTGGGTTGGGTTGGAGCGGGAGGGTCGCCCGTGTGTTTGTGTGTGTGTGTGTGTGTGTGCGCGCAGGCCAACAGGTTTGATAATACCCAGACCCTTAATCGCGCTAGCACGAGGGCGCTGCAAGTTGGCCAAATCCCCAGGAATCCAATATTCATTTCAATGTAGTTGCTCACCCAGTGCAGCCGACGAAAAAGTTTGACTTCTGCATTATGTTGCCCCATAGAACGTGCGCACCCCACACCATGCCGCTGTAACTCCCGTGATACATCAGGATGTATCTGTTAAAGGTCCCAATGACTAAGACCTGATGACAGTTAATAAAATCCTGAAAAAAAGAAAATACTGTCATTAGATAAAGATTTGTGACCAACCTGAATAACAGTGACAAAGAGGAGGCGGCGATGTGACATGCACTGCGGTTCCCAAAAGGCAATGACCGTGAGATCGTACCTCCACTGCCTATTAGAGCCGCTAACACTAAGACACCGTCCCACACTGCCCCTCGCTGACCTGGAGGCACATAGCACCTGCTTCACACATTGAGTTGATGGCTGAAAGACAAATAACTGAGAATAATAATGATGACAATAAGGATAAATATTACAATTAATGATAACAATTAAAAAAAAAAAACCTGACTTGTGACCACACATCACACATCAGCCAATCAGAACGAGCCGAGACACAGCGCTGGGAATAAACTCATTTCTGGTGATTTCCTGCATTGTACTCTATGGGAAAAATGCTTTTTCGGCCCAGTGGGATTTTTTTGCTGTAGTACCTCGAGTGGCCACTGGAAGAAATCAGCACGCACCATATTACGAGTCCGGTATCCAGTTCTTATAATACATCCATGAGGTGGCAAGCTGAACCGGAATCACTGTAACACACACGCGACTCCAGAAAAAAGCCCACAGGAAGTCAGGAGGAGGGGGTGGCAGCTGGCAGCTGGCAGCTGGCAGCAAAGGCTCCTTCTATGGAGAACCGCGAGCCTGGCACTTGTGATTGATCACATCAACAACGAGGACACGCTCTTCATTTGGCCGACAGCGGGTTTTTTTATGGCGTGTTCTGGTATCATAATCACGGCGGAGCTGCCACAGCGCCTCCCCCCCCCCGGGGATAAATCTTAATACTCCACCCCCCCACCACACCCTCCACTTCTCACCAGAGCGGCAGAGCTGAGCTGAGTCTTCTTCACTCCACTTCAAATGGCTGCCTGGGCTGTCAATCATGTTGCCTCATCACTCATCGGTGTCACGGGGTGAGGGAGGTGGGAGGGGAGGGGAGAGGGAGGGTGAGGAAGGAGTCTCCGACCTCGTCAGAGACAAAAACTTGTTGGAACACCTGTGGCTTTCAAATCGGATCGCTTTCAGTCCCAGCATCTTGTTTTGAGAGGTGAAGCTCGGCGCTTCCTCAGCATTCCGTCTGGCTTCCTGAACCCAACCCGAAGGCTCGGCATGAGCAGCAAATAGCACGTTGGAAGCGGATCGCGAATCACATAATTGAATAAGAGCAACCAAATAAGAATAATACCGGTTTACAAATGGAGCAGTGGCACAAGAGGATAACCAAGCTATTGAGAATCCATCCAGCTGTTTTCAGCTTGTCCCAGCATGCAGGGTCACAAGGGTCTGCTGGAGCCTATCCCAGCTGTCATAGGGCGAAGGCAGGGTGACACCCTGGACAGGTCACCAGTTCATTGCAGGGCCATAGACAACCATTCACACTCACACACACACACACACACACCTATGGTTATCTTTAGAGTTCCCAATTTGCCTCACATGCCTGCTTTTGGACTGTGGACACAGGGAGAACATGCAAGCTCAACACAGAAAGGACCCAGGCCCAGAATCGAACCCGCGACCTTCTTGCTGTGAGGCGACAATAGATAGACAACACACAGGCCCTACTGAGAACCATCAAACGCAAATCTAAGGGAAAGAAAAATAAGAAAAAAGATGAATAGAACAGACCAACAGACAGGCGTTGGCTAAATTAACAACTCTTTTTACAACATTGTCACATCATCATGTTGTTGTGATCTCGGGGCACGATTTGCACGGATGAGTAGAGCTCACTGGAAATGTCCTCCATCGCAGATGGGCAGAAAATGAAAATGGCAGAGGAGTCACAATACAACAGATTTTCCTCTGTGCGTGTGTTTGTGTGTGCGTGCGTGCGTGCATGTGTGTGTGTGTGTGTTAGGCGAGCTTGACGACAACGCAAGGAAGATGCTGAGCGGGGAGGAAAGAGAAACTCGAATGGGCGGCGAGCAAAGTGCAGACAGAGATGGAGTGAGAAGAGAAAATGAAGAAACGCAGAGTTGATGAGTGAGGAGATGATGAATGGGCACAAAGAGAGACAGATGGGCGAGCGGGGCAGCAAAGCCAAGGGAAGGAGCAGGAGAGAGAGAGATAGTGCTTACTGAGTTACAGATGATGATAGTGGCGACGGTCTTGCACTCACACACACGCGCGAGCACACACACACACACACACACACACACACACACACACACACACACACACAGTAAAGAGGCCAGCGCCTGCAGTCTCCCTCCTAAATAGATAATAGATGTCACATTAGAAACAATGATATAAATATTAGCTGTAAAACCCTGTGGCTCAGTTTACAAGGGCTCAAACAACTGAGTGATTTAATGTCACAAATAAAATGGACTGATGCGACAGTGTGTGTGTGTGTGTGTGTGTGTGTGTGTGTGTGTGTGTCTGTAACTCATGCTGTAAACTGACTAAATGAAATAATAACAAAAACAGATTCATTTTTCACAGTCTGTTAAATTAAAACCACTCTGAGCATTTCTTGTTAATCTATTATTTCATATGTCACATTTGTCTGCATTAAAATGTCTTGTTAAGCAGCTTTTTTTTAAACTCGCAGCTGGAGGATCTTGGAAAATTTGTTTTCGGAGTTTGTCTACTAACTTTGTCACCGCTCTTTAGAATTCACGTCAAGTGACAACTGCTTTTTCTTCTTCTTCCTCTTCCTCTTCTTATACTGCTCATGGTAGAAATAAATGTGGAAGCAACTACAGTAGACACCTGCACACATGAACCATGTCTGAGGCCACTGCAGCAACAAAAAGGAAGTCAGTGAGTGCGACCTCTGACCTTTCTGAGAAAGCTGTGGGCCTGGAGAGACGATGTTGGCGTCTCCCTTTGGTGCTTTGGTTTGCAACCGACTCAGTTAAAGTCTTTAGCTGCTTTACTTGCCTGTGCATTGTTTCTGCCGAGGCGCCTGCGCTTGGAAGGGCGCCTTTTATTCCATCAAAAGATGTCGCATTACGGAAGCACGTAATTTGGAACACTGCTGACACAGATTTAAATGAAGCAGGACGTTCCTTTAGAAAGATGTGCAGCTTCCATTGACATTGCGCTGATTCCAGGTCAGTTTTGTATTCTGTACAGTGATGGTGGCGACTTGTTCATTAGATTTTGCCACCGCCACTTACATTAAACACGGGCATACACGCACTGTGACTAAATGAACTTGGCCGTCACTTTGGAAAACAGCAGAATTTTGGCCAGCAAATAAATCAATGGCTGAAAGACCTCTCTGGTCCTGCTGGTGACGCAAGCACTTGACATGAGGTTACCCCCACTCCACCCCCACACCCACACACACACCCTCGCTCCTGTCTTTCTCTCTCCCTCTGCACACATACACATACACAGACACACACACACACACACACACAGAGCCATAATGAAGCAATTATCCTCTCCAGCTCCAATCTGCTCCTATGATTGTAATTTGCATTTATTATTAGCCCTCAGCCTGCTAGCGGCTGCCACGCATGGGGATGGATGGTCGCACACGCCGCCGCGCTGACAGACCCGCACAGGCGCCTCGTAAAAACGGGCGCCGTGCCTCGAGGACGCCATAACGTCAGAGGGCCGCAAAACCTGGGGCGGAGCGAAAACAAGATGAAGCCATTATGACAGCAGGCTGTTGATTGGGTTCCTTGATGCCGGTGCGGCTGTTAATGACGCGGCGGCGGCGGCGGCGGCGGCGGCGACAGTATGTTCACTGTCGTCCCATCGCAGGCTCGCACGCCTCGCACGCCTCGCACCCTGTCCCTGTGTTCCTGCTCCGTGTTGGCTCTGCCTGCCGGGACAGGCCTGCGGGGCTCGTCATGTGGAGTGAGAGGAGTCTCGGCCAGCGCACACACACATGCAGGTGCGCACAATTACACACACACACACACACACACACTGAAGCTCATACATGCACACAAAGAGGACGTGCACACGATCGCTGGAGTGTGAAATGATTCTCTTATCATGTCGCCCGGGTGGAATATATTTTCCCATCGAGTCTCTCCAGCCTGATGGGCTACTAGTGCTGCTACAGTGTGTGTGTGTGTGTGTGTGTGTGTGTGTGTGTGTGAGTGTGTGTGCTGTGTTGGCGGCCATAAAAACAAGGTGACAGTGTCAGTGATGTTTCTGCAGCAACCTGCTGTCTGAGACATGACATTGAAGGATTTATTGAGTAACTGTACTAAAATAATGTTGTACATGACTGTTTTTGGTCCTGAAACATGGATGAAAGGAATGAGATCTGTTTTTTAATTCATCCTATTTCATATTTTTGTCCACTTTACTGTATAGCTGTATAATTTTGTCGGGGGCAAAATATCAACAGCTGTGACTGTTCACACAATCTATCTTCTGACATTGTCATTATTATCATAATAAAAAATAGCTGCATGTTTAGCCCTCTGTTTACAGCGTTCTGCTAAAACATTGGATTTTACCTTTATGACAAAACTTACGCTTTGTCTGAACATCCAAATGTTTGGAATAATAAGGTGGGCTCAGAAGGCAGCGCAAACAACTGGCTAGGGGTGTTTTCACTAAACTAGGAGATCTGCCAGCACCCTTTGTGATGTCATACGGGGGTGATGTCTGGGACTGCTCGGAGTGGATCAAGCAAAAGCAGTAAAGTAAGGATTTTACATACATGGATTGTGGTTGCAAAACTGGTCACACCAGTTGCAATTAACTCACGTGACTGCCCAGTTTTAAGCCATCAGAGAGGACTCCATGTTGAAATGAGTTGCATTCTTCAAATTGGATCCAATCATTGGTCTGGATGCAGTGGTGCAGTGGAGACTGTGTGGGCCGCAAGCTAGTTCAAGATACTTACTTAGACACTCATCCAGTCTTTCACAATCTGTTATACCTGGAAAAAAAACCTGCTAGCTCAGACCGCTGCAAAATCTTATGTGTGTGTGTGTGAGAGAGAGAGAGAGTGAAAGAGAGAGAGAGCACATGAGTGTGTGTTAGACAATTCTCTCAGGAGAGTTGAGTCCGAACAAGTTCACTGCACTAATTGAATGGCGTGTGCGTGGAAAAAAGAGAGACTGAGAGAGGGTGGGCAGCTTGTGATTGGAGGCCATCCAATCCGACGCCTTTCACTAGCTAGAGTCTCAAATTGCAGCTCCGACTCAACAAGCCTGTCAGTCGGCCACTAATTTAGCCCATGAGTGCAGTTTGAATCGTCAGTCTGTCAGTCTGAGTTCAGATCTTCTTCAAATTTATGACAAGCGTGAGACAATACAGACGTCCGTAGAAGTCCAGAGGAGACTCGTTATCAGGCACACACACACACACACACACTAGCGCCAGTCACGTCGGCACAACAGATTGGAGACTGAGGGCAGCTCTTTCAATGCATGCGCAGCTAATGTAGCAGTTACAGCCACTTATTGGATGAAATATGGCTGACATGGAAGGCGAGCACGGAGAATAGCACTTTGTTCAAAGCACGGGGGAGGGAAAGAGGGCTTTGTATGTTGTATGTTTCCTATTTGTACACTCAAAATAATTGTCAAAAATCACTGCCATTTAAACTGAAACACAGCTAAGTGCAGCACTGTGACCCTGCCCCCTGCACGCTGCATCAGTTTTTTGCAGGGGGCTAAAAAAAAAAAAAAAGAGGGAACCTTAATATGCTGTTGTTTGTTGTTTGCTGTTTTGACCCTGGAATGCAAAAAAAAAAAAAAAAAAAAAAGATGATTACAGTAACGTAAAGTTTAAAGTCACACTAACATATTGCAAAATGGTAAGAATGGTTGATTTTTATTTAATTTGCTGGTTTACAAACGCTATGTCTGATATATATGGAACAGATCTATAAAACGTGATAACATGATGTAGTTTCAAGATGAGGCAACAAAGCTATTAGTTAGGTTTTTAAAAAACAAAAACAAAAAAAAAAACATTTATTTATTCTAGACCCATTGACTTGGAAGGAACTGTCAATGCAGCATGTGATCTTAAGTTTTATTCAGAAAAAAATCGGGGTGGGGAGGCGGTCGCATGTAAATGTTCAAATTTCCAAAAATTCACATCGCACGTAAAGGCAACACCTGTTCCTCCGTTGTCATGGTATCCAGTTCCGGTTTACCTGTTGCGTGTTTGCTAGTTGCTGGTTCGCCCAAAAGTTTTAATTTAGAAGAACGTATCTTGCATTTACCAACAACAACATTACACCGTGATCAAGTTCCCTGTATCAGGTAAGATTGTAGCACATTGAATTGGCTAATTTAACGCGCTACAGCTTTATAGCAACGTTAGCTCCGTGCTCATTTATTTAAATAATTGAACTTGTTAGCAACCATAACGAGTAAAATACATGAAGCTAATGATACATTTCCCTTGTATTGAGCAGTCTGATATGTATTTGTATTCCCTCAAAATTGGATGACAAAATCATAGATAGATAGATAGATAGATAGATAGATAGATAGATAGATAGAAGTCAAAACTACTAGATTGAATTTTGTGACCGTTGCTAATCTGTTGGTAATTACATGACGGTACTTTCATTTATTACATCAGTCTGCTATTAACTGCACAGTTTTTGCCCTTTGATCTTATTACTAAGATTGACTGTGTTGTATTTTGCTGTTGATGGACTCCACAGTTTATTCCTGCTGCTGGTTGCTTTCAAGTAATTTGTGCTCCATCGTTCGCACGTTCACAGCACCAAGCCTACGGAAGGTGATTCGGGGCCCAGAGTTGGAGTAATGTCTGCTCTGACTGAGACCAATAAAGTCAGAGGTCAGAAACAACGTCAGTCTGTGCGTGGGCATTAAATTTTGACGGCTGAACTGAATTTTTTTTCTCTATCTGCCATAGGGAACATAAGAGAGAACCCCATTGACGTGTCATTGAGGTCCAAAGTTGAAATTTACATTCATAGTGAACACAAGGTAAAGTGCAAGATGCATGTTTTTTCAATCTTAAATGCAATTTCAGAGCTGAAGACGAGCTGCACTCGAGTGCGACTGAACATCTAAAACCCCGGCCATCCGGACTCACAGTGACAGGTACGCTTCTCTTCTTGCATTCTGGAATGCCAACATCGAAAGCAGGAATGGTGGCACTTTTGATGAGCGTTGTTGTGACAACTGTGTATGTCAGGAGGGGCGACATGCGCCTCACCAGCTGCCGAGCCTCCTCCCACGTATGGGACCAATGAGAATGAAGAGCAGTCTGAGGCGGAGGAGGAGGAGGTCGATGGCAAAGACATTAAGGCGCCACTGGACCTGGTAATTGAGGTAAAACGACCGATCATCGCCATCAGCTGCAGCATAATTCAAACTCTTGGAGATAGAAGATAGATAGATTTAATGTTTTATTCAGGGATTGAAAAAAACTAAAATAGTTTTGGGTGTAATTAAGTGCTTTTCTGAAAGTGGATGTTTGGTCTCAGTTCCTGGGAGCTGTGATGGACAGAGACGTGCAGCTGGCCAGCAGACTGTGTCAGATGAGTATGTATCCGGCATCCGTCAGCCGTGTGTCTGCCGCCTGTCAGCTGACAGCACCTCCTCGGCCCCTTTTTCTCCCAGTCCTCCTCCACGAACCCGACAATCCAGAGGCCCGTCAGTTCCTCCCGCTCATCCAGGAGAAGCTACTGGAGGGTATCAACACCCCCACCTACCTTTTGTTTACCACTCCCATCCCCCATGTCTGAAAACAAACCATTAGTTGCACTTCTTTTCCACTAATAGAGCACGAGATGGAGCGTAGCACCGAGGACGACGACGACGACAACGACTCTGGGAGCGACGAAGAGTCCTCAAGCAGCTCCCCCTCCTCCTCACCCTCAGAGGAAGAGGATGAAGGATGAGTAAGCACGCAGACACGAGCCGCGTCCGCCACGTGACATTTGCCCTCAAGTCTGCCGTGAGTGTTTCCACAGTGACCTCCGAGAACATCCTCTCTGCTCTGCAACAACAACAACAACAACAACAACAACAACAACAACGGCGTGCCCGTTGTCATGTTTCACCTGCAGTTGGAACACATTCTCCTGGTCCAAGCAGGAAATGCAGTTGAAGATTAGAATTTGTCCCGTTTGCTTTGGACAATGGACAAATAAGAAAAAAAAACGCACATGTATTATTCACAAAGAAATTGTCGTTATGAAAGAAACATCGTGCAAAAGTCTGCTGACTGAAAAGTCCTGGGTCTTGTTTGATTCATTCTTGTAATGACCACTAATTTTTCACTCCCTCTTGGCTCTTCCCCCTCCCCCTTTTGCTGTTGCCCTTGATTAAAACATGAACACGGATGTGAACAGTTTGAAGAAAAATATCCGGCAGTGATGGTCATAAATGAGCCCAAAATTGACCCTGGAATAGACTTTTTGGTGCTTCAGCTCACAAAAATTTAAGTGCTTTGATTGCAAAAAATATTTATTCCCATTTTGGGCCGTATGTGCAACTAATAAAGTGTTTTATATACCCTCTATTATTTTTCTAATCCAGACTGTGTGAAGGTTACACACCTAGACCATAACAGACGCACACACAGCTGTGCCACTCTGTGTTACAATGCCATCAATTCTGCATTAATATCAGGCAGCAGAGCTCATGAGTCGCATGAGCATTGAGAGGAGACACTGTGAGCTCCGTCTGATGATTTGCGGTGATTGAATGGACATAATGGCCATCTCCTGCTCACTGGCTGGCCTGGAACACAGGTGCGATGATGGTGGTGATGATGATGGTGATGGTGGTGGTGGGACAACGACGACGACGTCGCTGTCAGACTGGATCCACTGTGAAGTCTCAGTGTTATTGTCCATATCAAGGTTATAAAAAGGCTGCAGGTCAGGAATTATGATGCGTGCAGCGCGTTCATCACGTGGCGGCAACACTTCCAGCGCAGCTTTTCTCTGATGGATGGATCGTGGCGGCGGCGGGGATGGCACAGGCATTTTGTAATGTCTTCATTCAGCAGTCGAGTCACCTGTTAGACTCCGTTTAAGGAATAAATAAATAAATGAATAAATCCCCTCTTTCGGCTCAGCTGAGAACTGGATATCTCGCTCAAAGTCATGAACCAGGTGGGCGTGTCATCCCAAGGTCAGCCTCGGTCCTGTGACTCCCGCGCGCACACATGCACACACCTGGGGAAGCGCACATATGCGCGCGAAAGGGGGAGGGCGGGTGTACGTCACTGGTGTTTTTCCTTTTGCTGTTTATTCCTCCTTTTTTTTGGAGGGGGGAGGGAGGGATGGGGGCGCTCCTTCAAGTGGATTGTGACTGTCAGCAGCGCTCAGGAAAGCTTCATTAGTCGTCAGAAGGGGAGGCAAGGCTGTGACTCATGCCTGCGTGAGGAGACCAATGGGCAGCCGCAGCCAGACGTATAAATGAGAGGAGGGGAGGGATTTTTTCCCACTAATCTTGAGGGAGAAAGGGTCACTTGCGCGCCGCTGCGTGGGATTTTTATTGGCGCGCTCCGCCGGTATTCCTCTGGAGTGTTTCCTGCCTGCTGATTGTGACATCCTGTTGTAGTTTTGTTCCCCTCTGTCTGGATCCGACAACCTGTGCACTCGACAACCGGTAAGATGCCTCCGCCTTTTTTTTTTTTTGTTGTTGTTATTATTTTCCCTCTTAGAATTCCAGTGGCGTCCTTGATGCCTTGTTTCCCAACAGAGACGCGTCTTATCTGAACGTGGAGGTTGTGTTTCATTTTTATTCATTTTTTTTAAACCAAGTGAAACTGCTGGAATTCGATATTTATCGGGTGATGAGTGGGGAGCCGTCAGCTGTTGAGTCTGCCTCCAAATACCGCGATGACATTGAGCGATGAGGGGATGAGGAGAGGCTTGTTTAAAGCACAACTTAATTGAAGCGTCGATTGCTGAGTCAATATTTGATAGGCAGGTGATTTATAGTAGGCGTTTAATTTGACTTCAATGCTCTCAAAATGTGTTATTTAACATATTCTTATGATATCAACAGTTTTAATCTATTTTTTAGATGTATTATTTATATATATATATATTTTTTTTAACATGTTATTTGTATGTGGTTCCTCAGAAATGCTCCTCGGTAAACAGACAGAAAGCTATTTTGTCTGCTGTTGCTTTGTTATCCAAAGGGGGGAAATGACATCCATTCACTGCAATTATAAAGCCATTTTTTTGCATAACATTTTTTTTTAATCGAGATAATAATCCTACTCCATTATCTCAGATTCCTCAACATCAATTCAGCAGACCCGGCGGAGTCCGAGCAAAAATAATGAAGTCTCTTCCCCAAAATGAATGACTGCATCTGGACGAAACTGTGCATCCTGATGCGCGTGCAGCCCTTGCGCCATGCGTAATCCTCCCCCAAAGTGCGCGCTCAGATTCACAGCCCTCTGTGCCATCCTTCAACAATGATACTGCGCCCACGCAGCCACGCACGGGGATGACAAAATGTTCTGATCAAATCGTGGGCCGTTCCCATAAAACTGACAACAATTAGTCAAAATAAGTACATTTCATGCCTGAGCTGGTGAGCCCACTAACCCGCTGCCCGCTCTGTTTGCAGCTGAATTACAGCGCCGGTACCAGAGGAGTGATGGCCACGTCTGAACCCAGAGCCACCGACGGGGAGCAGGACCCCAACTCGGACAATTTAAGACCTCCGTCCTCAAGTAGGTCCTCCCACTCTCCTAACATAAATCCCTTCCGGTAAATTCTCGACCTATAGGCTGCCCCCCCCCCCTCTCTCCGCCGTGCCTTGCTCAGCGGCACTTGCGCAGTGAGATCCTTTGCAAGGAGGGGTGGGGGCATGGGGTGGGGATGTGGGCTCGGACCCGGTTGACTCCCCCGCACCTCTGTCTGCCCCCACTACCCCCTCTCCTCTCCCCTCCCCTCCTCCCACTGCTCCCTCCGCGGCTGTCTGATAAAGGCGCGTCTCGCCCGGACCATTTGCTGCTGTGCGGGCTCCGTCGTTAATCATTCCGGTTAAAAACAGAGCCATCAGCTGCCTGTCGCTGCCCGGCGAAGCAGCAGCGCGCAGAAAACACCGGACCTGGCGCGCAAATAATGCGCCATTAGGCTCCTGTTATGGATTTTCAGCCATTCGGACAATTATTTGTAAATACAAACCACCGATTTTTCAGGAGATACTGTCTCGAATTCCAGCGTTTTATTACAATAATGCATGTAATTCGAGAATATGTTTTTTTTTTTTTTAAGAATCTCCTTTTTTACGATTTGTATATCTATATTTTTTTTTTCGAATTATCACACACGAAACTCGTCCACCACCCCAACCCCACCCTCTTTTTTTTTTTTTTTTTTATGACGATCCATTCCTGTCATAACGGATCTTATCTTGGCGGCCCAGGATGGATCAGGCCCTCGCGGCTGTGTCCGTGCAGATAAGCTGCTGTAGGAGGAAATATTTCCTGCTTTTATTGCCAAAGTGAGTCAACCTATTTAGGTATACACGTTAACCTGCGGGTTAATGAATCATTTTGAGCATTTGTCCGCCGGACAAAATCGAGCCCATTACAGCGCACTTGAGCAGCCATCTGCAGCGCGACACTGGAAAGTAATTACGCGTTTTTTTCCCCCACCCCTCCTTCCACCCTTTCCGCTGCCCAATGTTAAAAGAAATTATTCAGTCCGCTATGAATTGTCCAATATCATATTTTATTTCCCGATCGAATAAAAACAATATATCCACTTTGTATGTTTACCACAGGTTTGCAGCCACAATATATTTAAAAATAAAGATGAAAAAAAAATTTACATTGTTAATCCGATTATAAGAGTGCTGTTGTATCTGACTTCCTCTGCTGCTGTATGTTGTCATTATCTGGTCGCCACGCTTCATCTCACGCCTGGTGCCTTTGTCGTGTTTGTGTTTTTGCTGTGAGTGTTGGCCTGGCCTCGGGCTGCTCCAAAGCCTCTCGTGAAATGAAATCGCACCGGTAAAATTGAACTAGCCCACTTTTTATTTATTTATTTATTTGTTTATTTATTTATTGCTCTGCTGTGTTTGTGTCGGAAAGTTCTCCATCGGGTTGGAGCCATTCGTCGCCTCGTCGTGACTCTGCTGGGCTGCATCGTTTCATTTTTTCCCACCATCCTCTCACGGCTTCAGATTCATCTGCGCTTACGCATGTCCATAGCACGCGTTCGTGTGCGTGTGCTGCTGGTTCCTGCATAAAGCCGACCGTACAGGCTGCCCACGTTTGCCACAGACATCACCAGGCCGCTCCAGTCACACACTGTGTTTCACTCAATTAATTCCTGCCCTCCTGCGTATGAGCTCATTTCACGGGCGTTAATTCCAGTCCGCCCCTTGGCTGGGAGTGTGTGAGCCGGCCTGGGTGCTCCGTGCGGGCCCCGCCGTCCGCGCCAATTGATTGAACTTGAATCCCAATGAACGAGACTCATCCTCTTCCGCGCGCATCTGGCTGGGGGTGCAAGTGGCAAAACGCACGAGGGCAAATCACGAATCCAGAAACGTGCGGAAGCTCCACATTCCACCAAACTGCTACACACACACACACACACACACACACACACACACACACACACACACCTGGCCGAGAATTTGGGCTAGAGATTCTAGATATTTTTCTTGTTCTCCCACTGATTCGTCTCGCTCCATCGGCTGCATCACGCTTCCACCGCGCGCTCCACCGGCTTTGACATCCATCTTCCGCCCATCCATGTCGCACAGCCACCCCGCGGCCTAAAACTCAAAGGTTCATTCTGTTTTAGCCTACGAATATGCGTGGATGCACGGATGCACAAGAAAGCTGGGGATGAAGATTTGCGGTAAGTCTTTCACTTGGCGGCACCGAGAATGTTTCATCTTCTTATTTTCTAGTTTTTTCTCTCTCCATTTCGCCATTTCGGGATTATATTATTCCACTGTGATATAATTTTTCTCCCCGTATTTCCACCGTGGGAGCCTTTCGGGAAAAGAATATAATAAAATTCAAGCCTCGATAAAGGCTGGTGTCGCACCAGGCCGTCCACGACTGTCACATTGTGTTTCCATCTTCCGAAGGTCAGTGGACATTAGCCTTTAGGTCTGATAATGAGAGACCCCGAACAGCCTCCCCCCCGACAGCCTCCGACCCGTGTCTCCTCCGTTCCAGCGCAGAGAGGAAGATTCCGCAGACAGACAGGCCGGGGAATTGAACACAGAGCGCGTCCACAAATAAGGCGGTGATTCCTTTTTCAAAGATAAGATAAGATTAAAATAAAAAAAAAAAGCCACGTCTTCCGCAAAGGAGCGCTGGACTGGTCTGCCTCGACAGGATTCGAATAAGATCAACATATTGAGCGAGATGTATATTTGCATTTCCAGAAACTCCGAATCTGACCTATTGCACATTTCGATTAGCCCAAACGACATTTTAATGGGCTGGAGTGGAAATTGACTGGAAATGCCCCCTATGCGGGGTCTGTATGGCAGTTAGCTTGCGGGGGTGCCGCACAGTAATGGTTTTCTATGTGTCATTTCGGGTCTAATGAAGGAGGAATCAAAGATCATCCTTAAAGAAAGAAGATTTTATGCGGGTTTTTTCATCCCTTAGCGCGTCAGAATGTTTAAGCCTATAGAGGAGCAATCAGTGAAAGAGATGTGAGTTTTCCTCAGAGGTTCAAACACCAGTGTCTCCCTGGTAACATATAGGTAACATATAGATATATTTTTAAACTTGTTTATCGCGCCCAGCAGTTGGTTGTTTCCTGGGTCGGTGGCGGCGTGATTGGGGGTGTGGTCGTGTTGTCAGAGGGTGTGGTCGCCCCATCACGCACGATTCCACGTGGCTCTTCTGTGTGTGTGTGTGTGTGTGTGTGTGTGTGTGTGTGTGTGTGTGTGTGTGTTTGTGTGTGTGTGTGTGTGTGTGCCCGCGGGCGGCATATATTTGATAAAGATCTCGGGTGGAAACATTGATCAGGAGTTGGCTGTACATCTCGACAGGGAAGCACCGCGATCCAGCACAGCCCGCCACCATTATCTCCTTTGTTTTCTCCCTCAATTTTGCATTGTTTATATTCGTAAAAAAAAAATTATATATATATATATATATATATTTCCGCCTGCTGTCGTGCGCTACATACGGGGAGATGGATGTGTTTGGCGATAACTCGTGCCCGTCACCGTGTAACACCCTAGGGTTCCTGCAGAAGAACAACAGCCTGGATGACAAAGGGAGGCTCTCCGGCCAGAAGAACCTGCTGTCATGCAATAACGGGGACCGGGACTCGCGCTTCCGCCTCACCGAGACCGACTTCTCCAACCTGTTCGCCAGAGGTGAGAACTTGCTGCACACCTGGAGAGGTTAAATAGGATTTTGCCCCTTTTCGTATGGGCTATAGTTAGGATCTTTTTTGTTTGTTTGTTTGTTATTTTTAATTTAAAAAAAAAAAGTGATTTTAGAAAGATTGGCAGATGAATTGCTGTTGGGCCTTCTTTGAGGCCTTAAAGCCTATGGTGGTGAGCCTTGCATTTAACATGCCACACATTATACTTCTGAGATGGCAACAGTAATTTCCACTATAACATTAATTTATTCATATACAATTTAAATTGTGCCTAAAGCTAAGTTATGAAACAATCATCCGTTTTTCAGGTATATTAACCTCTCAGAATTTACATTTCCAAAATATCTGAGTTCATTCAGTCATTTGAGTGACCAAAACACAAATGAAAACAAAATAATGGTGTTATTTACAGGCAAATTTGCATTACAACTCATAAAGAAACATTTTACTGGTGCAAACACAATGTAGGTTACATGTTAAAAAGGTCACACTTGGCCACAAGCCTAAAAATACAAAATCAAATTTTGACTGTGTTTCAATCATATTGGCTTTGAAAAAAAATCACTGAAGGCCAAATATTGGATTGTGTGTCACCCAGGTGTCAATTTTCACCAACCTTTCTCTTCACAGACTTGCTTCCAGCCAAAAATGGAGAGGAGCCCACCATACAGTTCTTGCTGGAAATTGTCGACATCCTCACCAACTATGTCAAGAAGACCTTTGACCGGTCCACCAAAGTGTTGGACTTCCACCACCCCCACCAGCTGCTGGAGGGTATGGAGGGCTTCAACCTGGAGCTGTCTGACCAGCCCGAGTCTCTGGAACAGATCCTGGTCGACTGCCGGGACACACTCAAGTACGGCGTCCGCACAGGTAGGCCAGGGAGAGGCAGCGCTCACCTGCCACTGAGAATGAATTGATTGAATATATGGTCTAAAACTAAAAGTTATTATAAAAAAAATAAATAGACCAAACTGAACTTGTGTAATGTTTTAAAGTTCCTGTGTGAAGAATTGATTGTTTTTTGTTTTTAAAAAAAGCAAACTGCAAATAAATGAATGCCTTTTTTTTATGTATAATATCAGACACTGCAGTCAGACTGTCAGGCTGACATCAGCATTCCTGTTAAAGCATTTCCATCTGGCAAAATCCTATTTTTTCCTCTTGGATAGAATCACAGAGACTTGCAGCAGGTCCGTAGAAACGTCGTGTAACATACAAGGCGACCTGCTCTTTATTCTTATTACTCACAACTGACAACACAAAAGTTATTTATTATCAATGACTTTATCTCAATAAAATTGGTGGTTTGTCCTCAATTCTATATTCCAGTAGATCCCAGTAAATGTTACACATTTGGCCTTTAATATCTCCAAATATGCCATTAAACATTGCAGCCTGAAATATAGCCATATATACTATTGCATAAAAATATACAATAATAATAGAGCATGAAAATATTTTATATTTTGATGTTCTGGCTGCAACTTTAGTAGTGTCCATAAAATTCACATATTCACTGTGCGGTTAATGGTATTTGCCGGCCATTTTAAGGCCATTACGGCGACTGCCTTATTATTTATTGTCCCCATGGTAATTCTCTGCACCTCCCCCTTTTTATACCCCACAATTTATTAAAGGCTGGCTTGCCTGAGGGGATCCTAACTGGCTGTTTCAAGCTGCTAAAATTGACCAAACTCAAACTCTCCCCAGGGTTTTACACATCATTCAGCCTCCTCTGGGAGGAACTGTCTGTGGTGCTGAATCTTTCTGCGCTGTCAGCCGTCTGCCCGTCCCTGCTCCTACCACAATACACTTCACTGTTCATATTGTCTGTGTTTGTTTGTGTGTGTGTGTGTGTGTGTGTGTGTGTGTGTGTGTGTATACACACATACATACATACATACACACATACATACATATATATATATATATATATATATATATATATATATATATATATATATATATATATATATATATATATATATATATATATATATATATATATATATATATATATTTGTGCACATTTATATAATTTAAGAGGTCTTAGTATGAGTCACACAGTTCATTTGTGCGATTTCCATTAAGTGCTTACACCGTGGCAGCATTGACGCTTCAGGCATGTTGATGGTGACGTGTGAAAGCACTTGGAAGTTTAAGTGGCTGTCGTGCAGCCTTGTTAGCAGTTCAACAGTGCAAAGTCTGATCCTTAAGGGTTCATGTCAAACATGGGGTTTATTTTATTTTGTTTTATTTTATTTGAGATCTGCAGTAATATCTGGGTACAAAAAACTATTAAGCTAGGTCCTACCATTTCCTATAGGTGATCTAGGACACTTTCTTTTATTAATTCTTTCAGGGCAGTTTAAAACTTCAGAAAGGGTCATCATTATCCCAGCTACATTACATTAATTCCCTCTTCCTCTCAATAGGTCACCCACGTTTCTTCAACCAGCTTTCCTCTGGCCTGGACATCATCGGCCTGGCCGGCGAGTGGCTCACCTCCACCGCCAACACCAACATGTGAGTTACACACTGTCATTCATCTCCAAAGCATTTACGGCTCAGTTATTACACATAAAGGGTGGGGGGAGACACCACAAATGTTAAAACAGGCCAAACGGCATTTCCTGTTTGTCTGGAAATGGTTGCCGGTCATTATCATATGGAATTCCAGCCGAGGTGTTCATTCCCCTTGGCTTGTTCCAAAATTAGACACAACAGGCTCGGAGGGCAGTTACATAAAGTGTGGGGTTTGTCCTCGGGAGAGTTTTTATTGACAGACACAGGCGGTCGCTGTGTGGGACTGTGTGTGTGAGGCTGCCGCCCCCCCTGCAGGGCAGGCTAGATTGCATATTGATCCTGGGTCACAGTTACATGGTGGCCCAGACTGATAGAGGGCACGAACCCCATTGTCACTACACACTCTGGACACGTTCACACCCATACATGTGTGTAAATAGGACCAGACTCTGTGTTATTATCATCATTGACATAAGTAACGAGTATCATGTTGCTCCAGATTTTGACTTTGACAAAACATCCAGCCGCAACACACAAACACACACACACACACACGCACACACATACAACACACACACACACACACACACACACATGCGTGTGCGCACACAGCTGCTCACAAAGATAAAAACCCATCTTGATGTTTATCAGCCTGATATTTACAACTCTCTGTGTGTAAACATGTGCATAAATCTGGGCATATATTCTCAGTGTTGAAATAAAGGGGGTGTAGGGGTAATAAAAATATATAATCCAAATTTAAATTGTATACACACATATACATTATCCAAACAGCTCGTATGCAGACATTTCTCAAACTTTCAAAAAATAAAATAAAAAGCATGGAACAGATAAATACCTGGTCATAAAATGTATCACTTCATGGGGAAAAATTTTATAATCATAAGGATCAGAAAATAAATGATTGTTTCATGAAAGACAAAGCAGAAAAAAGACAATAGGAAAAACAAGGTACAGACAACGCAGACAACTTTACTAAACAATACTATTTTTTCTTGCTTTGTTGTATTTTTTTTTTAAAGTTCGTACTTTTTATGATATAAATCAGTCTCATTATTGCATCACATTAACTGTCAAGTTAAACAGAAATGTGTTTCTCTTTTTATGGGTGAGTATTGTTACTTAGGAAGCTCATGTTAACTGGTCTCAATGTGACTGTGCAGCCTTGATACTCAATTGTTTAGTCTGGGCTCAAATCACCAAGTAGGTTTCTTTTGGCATTGATTGCTGTGTTCAGTCAGCCTTTCAATGTTTATCACATTCTTTGGAAAACATTTGGATGAACGGACACACACACGGACACACATCACGAAGCACACATTTTATTTTCAGCTTTTCGTTTTTAATAGCATTGGATTAATTATCGCGGGATAAACATGATGCCCTATTTGCTGAGATTGGGCTTAAGAAACGACGAGGACTGTGTTTGCTGCTTTCTGTCGTTCTTGGTTGGTTAATGATGGGAGGGCTTTTGCTCAGCTGATAGCTGATGTTTTCAGAGCACAAATTGACCAAGAGGCAAGAGACACACTGTGTCGTCCCCACACAAACTGAGCTTTCAGTATTTCTCCCCGACTGGCTGCTAAAGAAGTGATCGATACTGGGATAATCATCCCGAAGGCAAGAGGCGGGAAAAACCCGAGACTCTTAATTCATCCAGTTTCTCAAAAAAAAAACCAAAACATTTTCCTGAACAGCCGCTGCCTCCCTCCTTTAATATAAAACTTTCCCATCTTCTCTGCTGGGTGGAAGAATGCCCCGAGACATAGGGACCATTGAGCACGCACGCACACACACACACGCACACACACCAGCTCTGCCTGTCCCAGATACAGCAGCGAGGGGTTTCCAGTCCATTGACTGTAGGCTCATTGAGAGCTGGTCTTAGCAGATAGGCCAGCTGGGCCCCACACTGACACACAATGTCCCGCGGCTGCCACGACAAAACTCCTCCGTCACACTGTGGGAAATGGCTGCGGCGGCTCCCTGCGGGGCCCTCAGCGCTGCTCCTTTGTCCCCACGGACACAGACTGGCTCCTCTGGGGGAGATGAGAGGAGAGTGTGGTAGGGGGTCAAAGGGTTAGTCACACACACACACATAGACAGACACACGCACATATCCAAAAGCAGACACACTGAGTGCCCTTGATGATGATAATAAGGGCATTTAGGGAGCGTCCCTGGAGATGGGCAGGTGACTGAGGGGTAATTTTAGCCCTGAAAAGACCAATGATTTGCTCTGATTGTGATAATGATCGCCATTATTTTCATTACACGGCAAAATGACTCACAGGGAAAAGGAGAATTTTAAAAAGATGCACTGATTTTTGCTGCCAATTGGGGCACCTTCTGGGGAGAGGTGACAGGGAGCTGCCCAGTTTCTGTGATGGATCAGTGAGGTTCCTCTCTTCATAAATGGGCGCCTGAATAACACTTTTTTTTTCTTTTTTTTTTGAATAATAATTTTGTTTTGGCATTCAGCTTAAAAACCAAAAAAGCCAAATTAGAAATAAATGACCAGCATCTGATTCAGAGTAAAAGCAGCACAAATTAAAAAACAAACAAACAAAGGGTTGCGAAATTAAGAGTGTTACAAAAACACAAAAAAAATAGTGACTGGGATCAAAATGAAATACAAATAGAGGCATCTGCGAATAAATATCCAGTAAATAAGTCTTCGGCTGCTGACCATCAACGTTAAACAAAACAAAAAAATCGTCTGCGCCCTCCTGTTTCAATCCTGAACTTGCGCATTCTGGCTTGTTGTTTTTCCTTGAAAATGTTCTTCCTGCGACACAGTTCTGCTCCCTGGTCCTCTGTGTCGCCTGCACGCCTCCCTGCCTCTGCCTCCACACCGGCTCCCCTCCTCTCCCTTTGTTGTCCTCTGTCACAGTTTCCCGTCGGCTCATTGTTTTACCCCCGCAGCCTCCTTCTCCTCCTTGCTGCCTTTGTTCCTCCCTCCACTGCGCCTGAACTATGAAAAAAAAAAAGATAAATAAGATAAATAAATGGCGCAGCCCCTCTCTCTGAGCCGAGCGGAGGGGATCAGGAGACGAGACGCCACCGTTGTTCCAGGGAGGCGCTGGTGGCTGGTGGGAGTGGAGGAGTTGTGTTGTGTAACTGGCCTCATTTCCAGGCGGGTTGGGGAAAAAAAAAAAAAACGGTTCAAACCTGAGGGCGTCCGTGGGAGGCAGTGAAATGTGGGTTAGCGAAAAGCGGAGCGAGCTCAGGTCTGGCTGTGGGGGGTTTGATTTGTGGGACACACTCAACGACCCGCTGTGTTTTGCTCTTTAGTTTGGCAGAGTGGAAAGTTGTCCTGCCATCTGAGAAAGGCCATTACTTTTTATTTAAAGGCTCCATGTTATGCAAAGTCCACTCTGCAGGTCGCCTCGTTTGACTCCTCCCAAGCATGAAGTTTTATCAGGACACTAAAGCCCAACATTTTTTAGCAGGAGGCTGCAAGCAGAGGGCTAACTTTATTATATATATTAATATAATATACTGTATCTCTTTCGGGAGATTTGCTGAGGATGTTTTTTTTTTTTTTTGGTTAATTCAATGTGTGAGGTTGCCCCACTGGAGTCAAAGATGAAAAATAAAGAGCTGGAAGTGTGGACAGGTTTCCCCCTGCCATTTCAGAATAACAACGACTAGTTGTGGTGTCGTCGTCCCTCCTCTAAATTCTGGTGTCAACACTCGTTCTTATCTCGTTAAAACACTCCCTCTATCTGTCTTTTCCCCCTATCTCTCTCTCTCTCTCTCTCTCTCTCTCACACACACACACACACACACACACACACACACACACACACACACGAGTCGGCATTCAAGTCGTCTCAGCCATCAAACCAGCCCCATTCATTGTGAGATTGGCATGGTTGACAGATAGCCATCACAGCTTTGTGTGCTTTAATTAAACCGCCCAGTGATTTTTTTGGAGAGCATTTGAATATGAATGTTTGCTTCTCCGACTCTTATCAGACACTTTTTAATTAGCAAACTCAGCAGAAGCGCCGGTATTGCACCCCGTGGACGGAATTACAGTGCAGCTAATGAAAAACCACTAAATGTGTGTGTGTGCATGCGTGTGTGTGTGTGCGTGCTTTTTTTGTGCAGAAGAATCTTCTGCTCATGCTCTGCCCGCTCATTCTGTTGTGTTGATTTCCTCAACCGTTGCGCGAAAAGACGCGCATGTGGCTCATATTGCGTTGTTATTGACAGGTTCACCTACGAGATCGCTCCGGTGTTTGTGCTGATGGAGCAGCTGACCCTGAAGAAGATGAGAGAGATGATTGGCTGGCCCGATGGCGAAGGGGACGGACTCTTCTCTCCAGGTTCAAAACATTTGTGCGCTATGTGTGTTATTGTTTTTATTCTCTCCATGTTCTTCCGCTGCTGTCCATGGTGCTGACCTTGTGCGCTCTTCTTCTCAACAGGGGGCGCCATCTCCAATATGTACAGTGTGATGATTGCTCGTTACAAGTACTTCCCAGAGGTCAAGACCAAGGGGATGTCTGCCGCCCCTCGCCTCGTCCTCTTCACATCTGAGCATGTAAAGGACTGCGCACACACACTCGCGCACACACATTCACACACGCACAGACTGGTTCCTAGGTGCTGAAATAAAGGAGGCTCTACGCTCCATTGGCCGTAGATTGAGGTCATTGAAGAAGTCCAGTAATGACCAGCGCCCAGTGGCTACTTTAATAGATCTATTTACTTTTATCACGTCCACCTGTGTCTGTAAATCATTTTATGTTCAATGCGGTGGGACAAAAAAATCAAAGCAAAGCCACACTCTCTCACACACATTGCTGTAATTCTGCCAACAGTTGAACGGCAGGTAAATCATTGCTGGCATTTGCGTTTCCCACAGAGCCACTACTCCATCAAGAAGGCCGGAGCTGCTCTGGGCTTCGGCACTGAGAACGTGATCCTGCTCAGCACCGACGAGAGGTGAGGAACCCGTCCTGGGCACGTTGCGAAACTCTGGATGTCCCCGATGTGTAAACCCTGCGTGGCAGCTGGACGGCTCAGATTTCTTTTCTGGAATCTCACCCCATGTGTTTCCAACAACAATAGAAAGCATTTGCAGTTGTGACAAAACCAGGTGGTGGAAAAAGCTGAAGTGAAAATGCAGGAAGCAGGAGCCAGCCAAGCTAATGCTGCTAAACTAAACTATAGCTCAGCTGTTGCTCACATTTGCATGCATTTGTTTGTCTTTGCATTAAAAAGAAAAAACAACAGAGGTCATAGAAATGTTTTTGCAAAACTTCTGACTCTCTTTATCAATTACTGAAACCAACATCACAGTGCGCTGCTGCCCAGCATGTGGCCATGATGCACAACTCATTTTCATCATGCTATGCGATTTCTATGAATGCTTTCCTTGAAGTATGGGCTTAATTCAGAGTGTTGTGGTGGAATTATTCCATCTGATCTCTCAGTGTGTACAACTGATGTGAGGCCTCTTGGCTCTTTCAGAGGACGAGTCATTCCTGCAGACCTGGAAGCCAAAATCATCGATGCCAAACAGAAGGTGGGTGTTCTTTTAATCCTTGCTGTCGGTCTGTGTCTTCATATGTTTTTGCCCTCTCACCTCCTAATAAACCACGCGTGTCCGCTCACAATCGCAGGGTTACGTGCCGTTGTTCGTCAACGCCACGGCTGGTTCCACGGTGTACGGCGCGTTCGACCCCATCAACGAGATTGCTGACATCTGCGAGAAGTACAACCTGTGGCTCCATGTCGATGTGAGCGCGCTGAGCTTCCGCGCCCCCCCCGCTGCGCCGTCACGGCTAGCGACGTGGACTCTTTCCACTAGTGCGCAACCTTATGTAAACGCCACTTTCTCCGCAGGGAGCGTGGGGCGGCGGACTCCTGATGTCCAGGAAGCATCGTCATAAGCTGAGTGGGGTGGAGAGGTGAGGAGTTGTGCTGTTTCAAGGATGGGGGAGCGGGGGTTAAATGACGTTGTGACTGACAACAACGGGATTTTGCAGGGCCAACTCTGTGACGTGGAACCCTCACAAGATGATGGGCGTTCCCCTGCAGTGCTCCGCCATCCTGGTCCGAGAGAAGGTAGAGTGGAGGAGGAGCAACAGGGCAACGGCAATTTAACAAAAGCTTCCGTGCACACAGATGTTTGTTGCTAACGGTGTGTGTGTGTGTGTGTGTGTGTGTGTGTGTGTGTGTGTGTGTGCGTGTGCAGGGAATCATGGCTGGCTGTAACTCCATGTGTGCAGGCTACCTGTTCCAACAGGACAAACAGTACGACGTGGCCTACGACACGGGCGACAAGGCCATCCAGTGCGGCCGCCACGTCGACATCTTCAAGTTCTGGCTCATGTGGAAGGCCAAGGTAGGTCGGCACGGGCCGCGTCTAAAAGGATAGTTCAATTTAAATTGTTCTGAGGGTGGCAGGGGGGCGAACTAGCTGTTTTTCCAAATTAGTAGCTGGCTTATTTGCAGGGTTTTTTTTGTTTTGTTTTGTTGTGCTTTTCTACTTGGTTGTTCCTTTTGATGGTTATAAGCACCATGTTGTTCTTTCTCCTGCAGGGCACCATCGGGTTCGAGCAGCACATTGACAAGTGTTTGGACCTGTCTCAGTACCTGTACAACAAGATCAAGAACAGGGAGGGATACGAGATGGTGTTTGACGGCGTGGTGAGTCTCTCGTCGTCTGTTTTATTCCAGGGTTTCTATTTGTCCTCCCAATCCATGCATTTTAATACACCGCGTGTTTGTGTTTGTGTGTGTGTGTGCAGCCTCAACACACCAACGTTTGCTTCTGGTACATCCCGCCCAGCCTGAGAGGAATGCCCGACGGCGACGAGCGGCGGGAGAAACTGCACAGGGTGAGTCACCTCCAACTTGTTGCGTGACATTCAGCTTCATGCTGCTCTTCTGCTCTGAACTTGGAACACTGGGTAACACGTTTACCCAACCTGTTGCATCTAATTCACATGTTCATATAGTGGAGAGCAGAGAGGAAAACAATTGAAGCGCGGGAGGACTTCTGAGATGCAACCAAGCAAAGGGAAAAAATTTGAAAAAATATATTTTTTGTACCAGTTGAGCTGATCAGAAACTGTTTGAACCTTCCTATTGGTGCCACGGCCAACAGTGGACACACTGACGTTGACAATGACATACATTTTGGTGGAATAAACGTATCACACCAGCTCTTCATGACTCTAATCTTTTCATTGTTTTATTCTCCTCCACCAGGTGGCACCAAAGATCAAAGCCATGATGATGGAAACCGGGACCACCATGGTGGGCTACCAGCCTCAGGCCAACAAAGTCAACTTCTTCCGCATGGTGGTTTCCAACCCCGCAGCCACACAGTCCGACATCGACTTCCTCATCGATGAGATCGAGCGTATGGGTCACGACCTGTAGACCCTCGCTGCCGCCCTGGTGGTCGCTCGCAGTAGTTGATGAGTTGCGGCGCGACGAAACACTCACAGTGTTGTGGACAGAATGATGTCACAGCACAGTTTAGGTTCTTTTGTGGCCCCCAGAGCACTCTGGGTGTTTCTCTCGCTGCAGAGGAACTTGCAATGAGAGACGCTTTGTTTTAGCACATGGATCCACCTCTTGAGAAAATATACAAGTACCTGAAAACTGTGGGTACAGTGTGTGAGAGTGCCGTGGAATCTCGTGATTTTTGGTCCCTTGTCCAATGTAGTTTGTCTTTTTAACGTCTGTGTGTCTGTGTGTGTGCGTGCGTGCATGTGTGTGCGTGGGTGTGCGTACACACTAAAGGGTAAAAAAAAAAGCACAGATGAAAACAACTGAACACAGTAACATTTGAATAATCCTGCTGTATCTGAACATTTGCCGCACAAAATTGCAACTCTGGTGCTTTCAGCTGTGTATTTAATGTCAGTGCACTGAACTGTTCGTCTAAACCAGCACCCAAGCCCTGACGCGGTGTGATGGTGTGAATGTGTGTTGTGTGTGTGTGTGTGTGTATGCGTGTGTGCGTGACCTCCTGTGTAATCTCGTCATGTGCTTCGCAGTATTGTTATGATAAAAAAAATATGCTTATTTAAAACGTGCACACTTTATGCACATGTTGTGTTTGAGCTGGGAGGTTTTAGATAACAAACAGCAGCAGGTTTTCATGGCCTGTAATATTTTTTCCATCATAAAAGTTTAAGATGAATATTTAAGGCGTCTGAAGCTCCTACCCAAGTCTTTTAACTTATAAAACGCTGGCTCGTTGTCTGTGTCATGCAATCCTGTGAAATCCATAGTTATTTATTATATTGTTTAAGATGTTGATATTTGATTCTATTTAAAAAAAAGAAAGAAAAAAAAGAATATATATATATATATACTTATATATATTGCATTTACACTGTTTGCAGATTCAGGTATTTTATTGTAAATGTATCCTAATGTGTATTACATGGTAATACATTTGTAAATGTAATCACAGAGGTTTAAGTAAGGTTTAGTTATGGTGATTTTGTGAGCCAAAGAACGCAAGATGCTACACGGAGGGATCCATCGTCCTTCAAACAAGACCACTTGTGTATTTAGATGTTTGTAACGCGTGAAGCCTGCGATGCAATTTCTATAGCGTGTTTGTTTCCGTGATTGTGGATCTTTTTCGGCTGAATGTTCTCCGGGATGACTGCACTTGGCCTTCTGATGCGTTTAAGAACAGAGTAGCTTTTATTTTGGAGGGAAGCACAAGGATGTGAGAATGTACTGTCCTTCAGACACTGAAGAAAGGATTGTTGTAGCTGTCCAAATCCTGACGCATTTACTGTAATATAGTATATATTAACTGTAACATGATATTACCTGCATTCTCATTGTTTTTTTGGGAATATCTCTTACAAAGATTTCCTCCGTGTGTGTGTGTTTGTGTGTGTGTGTGTGTGTGTGTAATTGCACAATGTTCACCTTTTTCTCTCTTCCATTGTAAATGGATGTGTACTAATAGCAGTAATATATATATAAGACTTATGTTGACAAAGTATTTATGGTATAGGGACCATATGTAAAATGGCACAACTGCTTAAATCGTAAGATTAATCTGTATGTTGTATGTGACCAACCTGCAGGGGACGTGTTTCCCTGCGGCAGTTTTCAGTAGGCACTTTAACAGAATCATCTAAATTGAATATCTTTAATAAAGTCTATATAAAGGAGAGGAAGCGTGTCTACACTTTTTGAACATCCTGCCCCCTGATACGTACAGCAGGTTGCCTCTCTGCCTGATCAGATCTGAGAGGGCTTTGTTTTGCCTCCTAGCTGTGTGACAAATTGCTTTATTCTCCTCCATGACGCAGTCCTACTGCAGCTTTTTCTATTTCCAGTCTCCTTCTCTTCTTCTCCCCTTCTTTGAGTACCCCCCCTCTCCTTCCCACCTCCTAATCTCCTTTTCTTTCTCCCGTCCTCTAGACGCCCTCCCTCTTAGCCGCTTATTCACCTGAGATGATGCGGTTCGGCTTCACTGAGCCACAATCTGATAGAAAAACAAAAGCATTTGTTGCAGTATGGGTGCAGTTTAACCTTTTGCTGAAGATTATAATAATAAAAAAAAACAAATCAATAAGACGTGGATGGCTCTGAGACATAGAAAGGCGAAGGGGATTTGACATGCAGACACCGCCCTCTGGTGGTGACATCGTGTTTTTAGAATCGTCAAAAGAAACGCAGCATTACCTTTACGAGTTTTAATTAATATCTCATTATTTTTTCCATTTAGAATGACATGCATGATTAAATAACTAAACACACAACTGATAAATACCTGTGTGCTTCACTTATTTTAAAACAGCATTTGTTTGTTTGTTTGATAACATACTTATGAAGACATTAGATTTAGTATTCAGATTTTCTATTTCTGTCAAAACAAATGAGACTGCTGTATAATCAATAAAATATTACAACTGATCCTTGAATCTCACGAGGAAGGTTGACGCTGCGGCTCTCGTCCTCCACGCTTGAGGGATTTAACACCCACACACTGTTTTGACAAGTGGCTGCTCATGGGCGTTCCACAGCCCGTACTGGTCACAGTTTTGAGCCCACATGCGCTGCTTTCTATTTTCTTTCTTTTTTCCCTGTGTCATGATATTTAAAGTAACGTAAGTTTGACTGAAAATATTAGTGGTTCTTAACAACAGATGCTACGTTTGCTCTACTCATCTACTCATTTCCTTTTATTTGTTCTATAGTGTATTAAGAGATGGGTAAGACACTACTCTCTCTCCTCCATCTCTCTCCAACACACACACACACACAACAGTAAAATACCAATCAAGTGATGCTCAGTGACATTAATACAATGTTCCCACAGTAACTCATGAGCAACACAAAACAAGTGGCTCCTATTTAGGCAGCACAAAACAAACAACAGCACGGTGTACTTTCAGTCAGACAGCTGAGTGTTGAAGAGCAGAGCGGGCCTGTAGGCGGTTTTACATTTGTCATACTAATGTGGGAATTACCGTAAGCGTCTTTATGTAACTGCACATCTCAAAGGTATAGGCTACTTGTTGATAATGTTCAAAGCAGTGAAACACATATGTGTACTGCGCTTGTGGCCTCTCAAAACAACTGTATTATCTTGATTTGTTTTTTTTACACACACACACACACACACACACACACACACACACACACACACACACACACACACACACACACACACACACACACACACACACACACACTCCTCCTCCCAGGTCTGTCCTCTGCAGCCTCCTTGTGACAAATCACCGCATTAAATGTGGACATTTTAGCTGCACCGCACTTCCTTCTACTTATTGGTTTCAGATAAAGCCGCAATATTTCCATTCATCTACTCCCGGTCGTCGATATGTGTGTAGCAGCGCGCGCGCGCGCACACACACACACACACACACACACACACACACACACACTTCCTATTGCTTCCCGGTCGTTAATAATGTACCGGTGGCAATGCTGAGGTTACTGACCCATAGCCAACCCATTAATCAGACAATACAACGAGCATATGATCATAATAAATACGCTCTAGATGAATGTCCTGCTGTCAAGGAGAAAAGACCCGAATGATTTCCAGACGCTGAGACCAAAAAGGACGAATGTGCTGGAAAAACAGGTGAGATGAGGCTGAGGCGCTTCCACAAGGTCACAAACCCTGACTTGGAGAATCTGGTCTGATAAGCAGAATCCACTCGGTTTTGTGCTGTCAAACCGTTTCTGGTTCAGCATGTTAATATCTTCTATGACACGCTTACCGATCCTGTTATCCCATTCAGTGTGAATTCATTGAGTCGTTGGATCATTTGTTGGCCATCTTAAATAAGCTGCTTGCTGGTGCCGTCAGTGTTCAAGGAAATCCACAGTTGTGTCACTCTGCCCTCTAGTGGCAGTGCTTTGGAACTACTGTATAATATGATAATATGATTAAAATCCAAACATGACCTCGAAACAAGCCAGTAAACTCTTTCTGGATTTGTGACATGTGACATCTAAGCTGCATGAAATACTTGAATTTTTGACAAAATACATTGTTGGTTGATCTGACCTAGCACCTAGATATTAGGGCCTTCAAACATGGAATGATCATAACAACATCTTGAAAATGATGCCCCCAAAATGGTATAGAACATTTTGTATGAAGTGCAATACTTACACGCCCCAGTGCCTCCTGTGCCCAGTATGTGTCAACATGAACTGGCCAAGCGGCAAACGTGCATGCGCGCTCACCATTTTTCCAGGGAGCTCCAGCGTGTTGTCCACATGGACACCCCGCTGTCTAGGGTGGAACACCACCCCCTCCCCAGCATGTTCTTGTAAAACATTTACAATCGAAGACAGGTGGCGTAAAGGTCAGCGACTTCAGTTGTGATCCCAGCCCTCGGCTGTCGAGTCTATTGAGATGGTGGCAGGATGACTTAAGCATGAACACACAGTGACCGCAAACTATACATGATACAGTTACTCTGTCAACAGCTGCAGGCAAGAGGCTGTTGCATTTATTCTGCTTCTATGTGTACGCTTCACCTTATCGCTTGAATTTTTTTTGGTTTCATATTTAATGTAATTAGTTTAATTAATTGATAAAAGTATTGCTCCAAACTTTGTTCTGCAAAAAAACAGCTTGTCATTCATTCGTTGTTCACTGTTTCTACAAATGCTTGTGAGACAACAGACACAAAAGTGAAAACTGCAATTTAATTAATAATGAGCTAGTTGCTCTGTATTGTCATTTTTTCATTATAAGATCAAATAAGCAACTTTTAGTGAAGAGATGGCTTCACATTTAGCCTTGCAATATGTGCAATTGTTTTCTCACTATCCCCCTCCCTCCCTTAATGGTCTGAATATGCAATATGATTTTATATCATGTTCAGTCATTCATCTTCAATACCCACTTTCTATCGCACTCAGGGTTATTGTGGGGGTTTGTTGGAGCCTCTCCTAGCTGTTCATATATGGCTTTAGCATTCTCTGTCCTTGACTACAATTTGGGAACCTTGAACATTTATTACCCAAATAACTCCACAGATCTCCAGAATGCAGCCTATTTGTCCCTCTGTTTACAGCCTCTTGTGAAAACACCAGGTTTTGGCTAAAAGAAACTGACGCTTTGTTGAACCTTCCTCATGTTTTTAAATGAGGCGAAAGGGGCAAAACCAAAACTCTACTGGGCGTGGAGGAGTACCAGTGATACTCACTGGGGTGATTTTGTGTCATGTGTCCACAAAACAATGTTTCCACAACTTTGTGTTTCAGATTGCACTCTCTCAAAAATGTTGAAAATGAAGGATGAAATGTTTCTCTTTTCTGAAGTTTGTATTGACATGCTGAAGACACAAATTAATGATAGAAAAGCAAAACAAAATTGTGACCCAAACAGATTGAGACGCGGTGGACATATTACTGACAGATCGGGGGGGAGAAGTACCTTCACGGGGTTGCTTGATTTTCATTTCATTACTTTTAACGAACTATTACAATTGTTTACCCGAGTTTTTCTGTTTTTGTTTCTGTTGTGGCGTCTAACTAAAGCTCGCATATTGCCCGTTTTACCTTCCCTTGTGGTCTCACGCTTCAGACGGACAGTGGGCGTGGCGAGGAAATATAAGTGGCCAATCAAGCGAGGGGGTGGGCGTGGTTTAACTGCCGCCTTCTGCGAAGAGAGAGGGGGGCCACGACGCAGTGGATGAGGTTCGGATCCAGATATCGTCCGCTCGCTTTGTTTCCACCTTCGGCCCGGCAAGTTTTACGCTTACTTTCGGTGAACAAGCCTTGGAGAGTAAAATGTCCAGCGTCAACTGGAAGCCGTTCGTCTTCGGAGGGCTCGCTTCTGTAACGGCAGAATGCGGTAAGTGATGCGAGGTGCGGCCGACCGGCGGCGGGGAAGACGGTGAAGACGGTGAAATAACATCCTCCTAAGTGGCGCCTCTGCTCTGGGTCTCGTCCCGCTCCGCAGGCACCTTCCCCATCGATCTGGCCAAGACCCGTCTTCAAGTGCAGGGCCAGGTGGGCGACAGCAAGTACCGAGAGATCCGCTACAGAGGCATGCTCCATGCCATCGTGCGGATAGCGAGGGAGGAAGGAGTCCGGTCGCTTTATTCTGGGTCAGTGCGCCGAATTAACGTCCATGTGCTGCTCATTTCCTGTTGTTCTGTCGACTCCTCAGCTGCTAATGCGAATGCAATTTCCAGTTACGTGTCCGTGACCCCCGACGTACTTGAATTCGTAAACTACTGTGTGTATCTACGGATATTTGCATCATCTTTGTCTACTTCCGGTTTGGCGGCGGCCATTGTTCCGCTCTCCAGCATTCTTCTAGTTGCCCTCAGCGGGGTCATGCTCAGAGCTGCTTTCGATCTACATGTTGCCATCTTTACTTTTAACTTATTTTCTCGGATTTTTGGTTTATTTTTTCTCTTTTAAAGGCTCAGTGGGCAAATCTCAAATGCATATGTTCTCATGGAATCTAATGTAGAAAGATACATTTTTGTTTTTAAATAGATTCACTCCCTCAGAGCAAATGACTCGTGTTTTAATCAGTTTATGATAAGCATTTGCAGTGTATTTCTGCAGAAGGACGATACACCAGTAAGGAAGCAGCCATGTTGTGGCTTCACATCTGCTCGGGCCCATATTTAGAGAGAATCTTTCTGTGCTGTGGCGTGCAATGGACATGCTTTCAGATCATTACACGCTATTAAAACTCTGGATTGTTGAAGTAATTGTTATTTTTAACAAACACTCAAGTAGCTGCACAGACATTTACTTAAAGCAAAAACCTGTAGATGCGTATTATTGGGACATACAGGGCGCTGACACAGTTGTGAGCCGCCAAAGTCCGCTGGGACACCCCGGGAGTGGATGATGAAAAACGTGACTTGATTTTACAGGATAGCTCCTGCCATGCTGCGCCAGGCCTCCTATGGGACAATCAAAATTGGCACATACCAAACCTTCAAGCGACTGCTGGTTGACAGGCCGGAGGGTGAGTCCCACTTTATTCTCCTGTGATCTCTCACGCCCACCTTCCTGACGACGACAAACACTATGACAAAATGCTGTGTGTTCACACTCAGTGTTTCCTGCCCACTCTTCTCTTTCAGATGAGACGCTGCTGACTAACGTGATGTGTGGCATTCTCTCCGGAGTCATCTCCTCCTCCATAGCCAACCCCACCGACGTGCTGAAGGTAGCTATTTGTTTTGCAGACAGTGCCTTTGTGTTGCCTCTCCTCGTTGGTGTTGAAATGCAGCGAGATAAAGGGGGGTCAGCAAAGTACGTTCAGTCCTTGTCAAACATTTGACCCTGTCCACAGATGTTTTAGTTTCCTTTGTTGGTTTGAGTCGCAAAGAGTCTGTGTGCCGAGTGCCACACATTCTAATATGGTGTCCATTTGTTTATGAGGGCTGCGGCCTATCTTGCTAACCCAATCTAATTTCCGTCTGAAGTAGTTTAGCCAGTCCCAGCGTGACCTCACAATTTAGAAGCAGCTCCCGTTGAAGAAAGAGGAACCAAGAACCACAGCCCGTTAGTTGTGACCAAAAGAGGAAGTTGTTGTAAGGTTGTAAACAAAGACAGCCACTTACTCAAGATTCAAGATTGTTTATTAGTATGTGCACATACAATGACATTTTCCTTTGACGTAGTTCTCAGCAAAATATAACATAAAAACACTCAGAATAATAAAAAAAAAACACTCACAATACGTGTGGAATGAAAATGTGCAAATGAATCGCAGTCCAAGAGAAGATGGAGAATGTCGGGGAGGGGTCATTTGTGCAGGTGTGGCAGTGGGTGGTGAGATGGCTTTCACAGCTCTGGGGAAAAAGCTGTTTCTGAGTCTGGTGGTGGTAGTTTCCATAGTTTTGTACCGTTTTCCTGAGCGATGCGCTACAAACAAATAAACTGAGTGGCTCATGCAGTGTGGCCAGTTCATGGAAACATTTTGCCCATGAAAGGAGATGCAATGAAGGACACTCTTGACTGATGGATGCTTGAGGGTAGTCGATTAACTGTTCTTTCTATAAATAAAGGGACACACCCGTGTTTGCAACACTCTTAAAATGAGAAAGTTGGCGTGAAACGAAGTCGTCTGAGCTCGTAGTGCTACAAGTCTCTAACGGTCTCTGTTGTACCAGATCACACTAAAAAAATCAGGCTACTCTAAAATGGAATCTTTGGTTTCTCACCAAAAGCATGTTTGACAGTCATGTGGCAGTACAGTGACAATTGTGCACATATGACATGAAGCTCCCAACCTTGTGCACAGGTCTGCTCCAGACTGTGTGTGTGTGTGTTAGCGTGCCAAGTGGGGTGATGGTTATTTCTGTGTAACGTGTGGGTTATTAATACACAGACTCCTCTGAGCTCAGACATGGAGGCCTCTGTAAGTGATCCTGCGACCTGTGGGCTCATGATTATCTGCACTCTGACATTTTGTTGGCTTTTCCTCTCTGATGCCCGTCGGCCGCAGTGTTTTCTGTCAAATGGCAAATGAAAAATGCTGCAGGCAGGGCTACAAAACATGGACTATTTTACTCTGATTACTAACTGGACTTTTACAACATTTCTCTTTGTTCCTTTGAACATATTTTTCATTTAACTTACTTCTCTTTTCCCATAGAAGCTGTTTATAACATATAAAGCGCCATACGTGACCTTGCTGTATTGTTTGGTTTTTCCCCTTTATACTTTACCCAAGTTTTAGTATTTAATTAAATATCTGCTTAAATCAACATCTCTGGTACTTCACTAGAACTCTCTGCACGTCTTCTTAACTCCCATAACTTTCTGTTATGATGTCTCGTGTTTTCAGTTTAATGTGCTGCACAAGACAGAAACCCAAAACAAATCTGTTAACGGGCGCCATTTTACACGTGAGCCTTCAATTTTGTGGCGCACACTTCCTGGAAGTGATGGATGGATAAAACAGTCTGGGGCGTTGCGCTTGCCAAAAATCGCTTGCGAGTTTGTTTTCATGGAAGGCTAATTATTAAAATGCCGGACTTGGCTTGGCGAAGCCGCAGTGTTCCGACCTTGTGTTTCATACTTTGTATTGCCTCGAGTTCAAGCGGTTGCCCCTGTGTCCATCTCAGATCCGCATGCAGGCTCAAGGAAACTTGATCCAGGGCAGCATGATGGGCAACTTTATCAACATCTACCAGGAGGAGGGAACACGGGGGCTGTGGAAGGTACAGTGAGAGCAAGAATTAAAACGCTGAGTTGCTGTTCACAAGTCACCTCAGTATCACAGAGAAACTTTACCACCCTGACAGGGCGTCTCTCTCACGGCTCAGCGAGCCGCCATCGTGGTCGGAGTGGAGCTGCCCGTCTATGACATCACAAAGAAGCACCTCATCTTGTCTGGTTACATGGGAGACACCGTGTACACACACTTCTTGTAAGTTTGCGGAGTCACATACACATTCTGTCCCAGCCACGATATCGTTTATCACAGGGGAACAGGATCTAGATCTAAATGTAGAGCTGATGAGATTACGCAACCTCTGGCGGCAGCGTCAGCAAACGGCACAGTCAGAAGAAAGAGTATCCTGTTTATTGCCTGTCCTGCTTTTTCTGACTCCCTCAGGTCCAGTTTTGTGTGCGGCCTCGCCGGAGCTTTGACCTCCAACCCTGTGGACGTCGTCCGCACTCGCATGATGAACCAGAGAGGAGCGGCTCTGTACCAGGGGACTCTGGACTGCTTGCTACAGGTCAGAGGAAATGACAGTGTGTGTTTACCGTTTCTGTTTTCACTTGTCTGATCCAAAGAAGATTCTCCTCTTCACTCCTCCAACTGCCAGACAGTGCTGTACAGCCACAGGGCAATGATTCCTGTTCTCCCTCATTCTGCACTCGAGTTCAAACTGGTTCCCCTCCCCGACTGTCACTTCTGCTGCTTTTAAAACTACAAACCACCAACTGTTCTTATTGCCCAATGATGGAGCAGCGTCACAGAGCCCCCTCCCTCATTGGCAGTAAAAACAAACTTTCCCCCCAGACAACTTGAGAACCAACGGGGGGTGAAAAGATAAAACCGGCTTTTCAACGTGTGTGTTTTACGTTTCCTTTGCAGACGTGGCGCTCCGAGGGTTTCATGGCCCTCTACAAGGGCTTCTTCCCCAACTGGCTGCGCCTGGGACCCTGGAACATTATTGTATCCTTGAACAGTTTCATTAGTGAGCTTGTGTGTTTACACACTGTACAAACTCTGTGATGCAACGTCTTTTGAACTTGTAGTAATTACTGCTGTGTGTGTGTCTGCGCACGCCTGTGCGTGATAACTCTGTTATGCATTCAGCGACGGCGCGAGATTCCAAGCATATCTTCAGTGGGGAGTTTATCCTAATGCTGAATGCGAGCTAACCCCTTTATGTAAGACTGCTAAACTACTGGTTCAGTAGCCCACTGCCCCTGCACATGTGTGCGGCCTCCATAGGGACAGAGAGTGAAAGGTGAATAAAAGCCTTTCAGCAATGTTTTTCTTTTGATTAATAAGCATTAATATTTGCCTAAGGCCACGTTCACACTGCCAGCCAAAATCTGATTTAGCCCATCCAGATTGAAACCGGATTTCTCTATTGTAGTCTGAACGGTCACAAATCACATGAAATCCGATTTTTGCAAAACGGATTGAAACCACCTTCAGGAGGGAGTTTCAGATGCGTCTCAGTCTGAACAGCTCCAAACGCACCGATGGGTTTTGACTGCCCGTGACGTCACTCTACGGGACACAAGACCCAATGCGCCAGAGCAGAGAGCGATTCTGATTTGAATCGGCTTCACCTGCAGACCAGAAGGGAAATCTATTTGGAGATTTTTTTTTTACCCTAACATCCGATTTGAGATCAATTTAAACAAAAATGTCCCTCAACATTATCTACAATATTTTTTGCTTGATGCTACTAAATCTGCCACCCCAGGCCTTTAAACTGAGCAGGGGAAACAGTCGCAAATCTTCTTGCCGTGTTCCTTAACTCCGCCCCCAGTTCTTCCTCACCTACGAGCAGCTGAAGAAGATCGATGTGTGAGCGGCAGAGCGAGGCGGCCATTTAGAGGGGAGTCTGAGCGAGAGCTGCGCTGAGGTGAGAGGACCAACATCGGGACTGGCTGGACGCTGACAGATCCTTGATGGGACCCCAGAACCAAGGCAGGAAATGAAAGTGTGTTGGCGTGGACCCAGTCCATAAGGCACGCCCACTTCCTGTTTGGGCTCTGTTTTGCACCGACGCCTGTGGGAAGGCAAAGGAAAACACGGACCTTTGCTCCAAATAACTTGTTTGTCTTTGCTGGTGGCCCTTAAAGCTTTTGCGCTTTGTAATCCACCAGAGAATCGTGAAAAACTGTGCAAAGCTGCGCTGAACATGCCTCTGATCTTTAAAGGTTTTTTCTGCTGCAAGACTGAAAAAGACAAAATGAATCTCTAATTGAGTGCCTTAGTTTGTAAGACCGCACGTCTGAGACTGACTTGCGTAACGACGGAGAATGTCGGAGCTGACAATAGCAGCAATCATCACTGATGCATCTGTAACCAGAAGCTCAGAATAGGCTCTGGTGGAATTTTTTTCCCCTTTCTTTCTTGACTGTTTTTTTAACGTATATTTTCTAAACTTTGAGGTTGTGGGTGGGTGCAAGTATTTATTGCTTCAGTGTATTTACATAGTCAACAGCCAAGAATATACTGCGGTTTACTGCTATTAACGACGGTCATGTGACAGTGTGGAGGCTCCTCGGACTGGACGCTCGCACACAGACTGAGACTGCAGACTGAGATGATATCAGTGTGCAGGCTATATATAACCTGTGGGAGTTGAGGTCCTGGACTATCGTGGTCATATATATATATATGTTACAGTGAAGTCTGATTACTGAAGCAGGTATTACATAAGCTCACATATTATATATCCCACTGCCCTTTAAAGCATTGTTGCAGACTGTGGAATACTGAATGCCACACACAATGAACCTGATGTGTTTTCATCCGCTGGATTTGCACGCTACATGCTTCATTTGTTTTATATTTTTATGTAAACTTTTAAGTGTAAACAGAAAAAAACAAAAAAAACATCGGCAGTCGTCTGTGAGCTGCTGTTGCTGCCAAAGTGGGAAAGTTTTGTTTTGTTTTAATTTTGATGTCGCGCTGCTGCCAATGTCAAAAGAAAATGCTGCTGTTGCCTTGTTCGTTTGAAATAAAGGGAGGAAAATGAATCCTATCTGCTCGTGCCGGGAGTCGTGCTTCCTTCCTGACACAGGGGGGCGCTGTTGAGCCGTTGACCCAGTTGAAAAGCCGCAGCTTGTTTTGTCGATTTAAATTCCCAGCCGTCGACTTTCGGGGCCACGAATGTAGCACAGTGTTTCAGAGGGAGTGCCCGGCTTCCCTTTCAAACACACATGTTGAGGCTGCGCGTCGTGATAAACAATGGCTCATGAATTATTCACGGGGATCTAAGATGTAATTGCTCTTTTTTCCCTCCTTCTTCTGTTGGTAAATTCCCAGTTTTCTCTCATCAGAGCAGTTCTTTTATTTTTTTGCTCTCTGCGAGGGGATGACAGGGAGCTCAGGGGAGTTTAGCGCAAAAGTTTAGTGGAAACTTGAGTCTCTCGTTTCTCCAACGGGCTTCAGTGGCTGGCGGAGGGGAGGACGGGAGGAGGAGTGCCTGGATGCGACGACCTGGAGGCCTCTGGGAGCGCCGCGCCACGGGCTGACATCCGTGTCAAATGAAGGGATACAAACAGGAAAAAAAACACAAGGCGGGCCGAGCTTCCCGTGACGGCGGGGACTAAGGCCGACGTGTGTGCCGAGGGTTTGGCATCGATGAAGTGCCACCGGATGCGGCCTGGCATCGCGTCTCTGGCACCGTCCTCCACGAGCTGGACCGCAGCGGCCACAGGGGATTCCTGCAGTCACAGACATGCTGCATTATGGGTATTATTTTGCTGTCTGGCCCAAGGGTGTAAGACAGAGAGGGTGGGTGTCTGGCTTTATTGTGTTCCAGGGATCAGAGGAAGCTTTTATGTCAGAGCGATGAGGCTCCAAACAGCCTCCTCTCGTCTGCCCGTTAGTGTGAGCTTTCTGTTTTCCCCCACTCTTTTAGCCCTTTCCTCAGATGAGACTAGGACACACTGGTGGACGAGCGAACAGATGGAAATGCAGACACGTGGGCCGAGGTCGGCTGATCCATTTAGGAGCCTGGTGCTGTGCAGTGCTGACAAAGAGGAAAAGCGAAATATTGCTCCATGTTGCACTTGAGATATGGGCTCAAATTGAACGCCACAATTCAGTGGTTCTTTCGTCGCTTTTGAGAGATGCTTAGAAAACACTTGGGTGTTAACTTGGAACAAAATGAATGAACCCCCACACACACACACACACACACACACACACACCCCCCCAAAATCCATTCTTTACAGCTCATGGATTCCCCATAATGTCAGGATGCCTCGCCATATAGAAAGCTGTCCAAAACATCTTTCTCACAGAGAGGGCGGGGGTGCAGGCAATTTAGAATTGTGCCTCCGGTGATTATTGTGATAAATTACGCTACTCTGTCTGCTCTGGGAACAACATGTTGACAAAGTGAGGATTTGAAAACAAAGAGGGCCGATAAATCCTGCAGAAGGTGGGATGGAGAGAGTTCCTCCCAGAGAGACGCTGCAGCGCTTCGCAGTAAATCACCAAGGGATCCATAGTTTTATAGGACTTTTCTTTGGCCATGAAAACACAGGCAGAGGATTTTAACGAAGGTGTGCAACAAGAAGGTTATTTTCTTTTTCAACGTCAACTTTAACAAGCTTAGGCTTCTTTTTTTTAAAAGCAGTGAAATACAGAGGCCCTGATAGGTTGAGTTGGTCTTGTTTTTTTTTCCAGCTCATTTGCTTGAGTCGGCCTGATGGCATTTTTAACGTTTGCCATCTTCCACTGAGTGGAACGGCTGCTGTGATTCTGTTAAACACCTGAGAGCCAAAGTTGAATTCAGAACAACTGAGCCCACGAGGTTAGAAAAAGACCCAGGATGTTCTCATTCTCATCTTATAGAGTCCGGTGATTCATTTCAGAGAGGTGACCGATTCCTTTTTCCTCCTTAATACTTAAAAAAAAAAACTGCAGCGTTCACAGAGAAGTTGTCTTTTAATTTAAAAGAAGCAAAGGAAACATGAGTAGGATTTTTTGGCTAAAGGCTCATTTTGGCACGATCCAATTGACTGAAAACTGGAAATTTAAAAACTTCAGGAGTTCAAGCAGCAGCCTTTGAGCCACTTACAGACGGTCCTCATCAATCAGGGGGAACTTATTACTTATTCATTCAAGACTTCATCAATCAGGGGATACTTATATACTTATATATATTCAAGACTTCAGCATATATATATAGCCCTGTATATATATATATAATTATACATATATATATATATATATATATATATATATATATATATATATATGTATAAAAAAGTTCTCCAGAATGCAGAATGTTTAGCCTTCTGTTTACAGTCTCCAACTGTGCCCTCATGTTGCGTTTGACCTTCCACACTTTTGGAAGTGGAACAAAAGCAAGGCATTCTCAGAAAGTGGACCGAGTCTGTTTGAGAGGATGGAGCCAAAACCATTCTGTGGGTGCTGTCGCTAACCCGCAGGTGAGTTGCCCTTTGTGACACCACAGAGGGCTCATTCCACTACTTTTTCTCATTTCTTGGAAGTTTGCTGAGATGATAGAAGCATACTAATGTTTGTAAACACTGGATAAGTGAATGTTGCATAATCTACTTAACATATAGCCAATGTGTCACACTGGGTTTCCCCTGTTTATTCAGATTTATTCTGCTTTTTACAGGTCTGGCACATGGAACTGAAGCCTTAAAATCCGGTGAATTTTCCAGCAATTTTATGTCGACATGGCTGCCTCAAGGTTATTTTTCCCCCTTTCATTTTATTTGACTCCTAGTTGCGTCTAAACCGCAATTTATTACCCGTGCTTGTTTTGAACCTAGTGCCAGGCAGCTAATGCAAACACCTCCCTCCTAATGTACGATATTTATGTCACGCTTGAACTCCTCCAAATCTGTAGGACTGGTTTGCATTAGCATGCATTAATTTCAATAACAAGTGAGCGCGGAACATACCGGCCCGTTTTTGTTTTTCCCCACGCTGAAATTAATAAAGCGGCGCGGACGCCAGCCGAGGCTCTCGGTGCTTCTGCTCCAGCGCCTTCCCGCCGAGGCATCCATCACGAGAAATTAGACAAGTCGACAAAAAAGAAATAAAAATAATAATGAAAAAGCAGGCGCGGCCCTGACATTTATAAACATGTTCAAGTGCCTGAGCCGATAATTCATCTCGACTAAAACTCCTCATCCAAACAAACAACTGGCAAGCTAAATCACAGCGCTGTCGACCTACATTCACACACAAGTGGAAGGGAAGCGGGACCCCCGGGGGGGACGCAGGATCACAAGGATGAGCCGACGGTAATGCTGCTCCATTGTTGCGTTAAGGCGGCGCAGTGAATGTTACGGGAGATAAAGGGAGGAGCGGGAGATTTGTTCCACATGTCGGCGCCTTTGACTCCGGTGGCGCCGAGAGTCGGCGGAAGTTCAGTCAGATGTGTCACTCGAAGACGCTTTAATGCCGACTGGAGGTGATTTTTGCCCCGTTGTTGTTGTTGTTTTTTTGTTTTGTTTGTTTTTTTGCATTTTGGGGGGGGGGGTGCGGCAGGCACGCATACTTTTATTTTATATTACAAGCAAATGTCAGATGGTGTAATTCATCTGGACTTGGCAATAAGAGTGATTAATTAATAATTAACTGCGGTGAGAGAGAGTTTGTTGCTGTGCACACTGGGAAGACAAAGAGCAGTGGGAAACAAGAGGCTTGGCTGCGTCTGGATCAGAGGAACCTGGCAGCTCAGTCAACCTCCAGTCAGGGAGAAGACAGAGGGAGCGCAACTGTCATGTGGCCAATTAAGTCACAGTGTGATCGCCACCAGTAGTGGCTGTTACCAGGATGATTATGCAAAGCAAAAGCACACCGCCAACAAATTAGCACTGTTATACGAACATGCCTGACTGTTTTTGAATAAAAGCGAATAGAATGCCTTTACTAATCCCACATTGGGGACATTTTGAAAGACTTCTTCCTTTAGTTTCCTGCTCAGATGATGGTTTTTTCCCCATCTCTTGGAAAGCTACTCTCTACTTTGTGGTAGATTTGGAAGAAGAAGGCCAGATTGCAGGACGGGGGAATACATCCGCCAGAACATCTCTGCATCCTTGTTAGGACGCGTGTTCGAAATCGTGTAATTCCCAGGGATAAACACTAGGCAGAGCTCCTGCGCTTCCCCGCAGCCCAGAGCACAGAAAACGGGGGTAAACACACCACACCACCATCTGCCTCTCATCTCCCATGCAGCCTCTCCGCCTCCCTCTCCCCGTAACCTGCTCAGTCATGGCTCTCTCATTAATATCCTCGCTTCAGAGGAGGAATAAATATTCAGATATTCTCTGGTTTCAGCCGTTTCCTTGGACGTCTGATTTAAAAAAGTCTGCCCCCGGGCACAACAAACACACACTCCTAAGACTCGCACACACACACACAACTTCAGGCCTCTGATGTGTGTTGGTCGGACGTTGTTCACACACACACACACGCACACACACAATCTGTAGACCCCATCTTCTTAAAAGGAGGACCTGGGACAGGAGAGTGTGAGGATTGGGTGGCGAGAGGTGAGGGGGTAGGGCTACATGCATGTAGCCCTACCCATGGGCACCAAGCCGAAGGTGGAGCACGTGGAAAAGGGGAGAATATTGGATGATGAAAAGAGACATGGGCGGCAGGAGAGAGGAAACACAAGTCCTGGTTCCCTGCAGCACTCCAATTAGCATCGGCATGAAGCCTCGCCGACAGCCGCCGTCAACTGTGCCGACGCCGTCGGACATAAACGAGCCAGGAGACGGCGAGATGCTGGACGTGACATTTGACTGGAGAAGGAGGGAAGATTGGTGGTGTGTGTGTAGGGAAGTCAAGGAGAGGGGCGGGGCTTTCTGTGATGTGAGTCTGCAAATAGAACGAGAGAAATATTTATTCTCAATCCATCTTTGAGGAGACCTTCAAAGAGAAACTGATCAAAATGCTTCAACGCTGCGCTGTTTAAATTGTGAGACCAAAGTCTGAACGTCCACTGTGTGTTTTTTTTCTTAACTATGAACATCGAGTGGAAAACTTGAGAAACATTTTTTTTGTTGTTGCAGAGAGTAAAGTAGGAATGCGAGGTTCTCGGGTGTGGATGGACAGATGTGTGGCAGATGGATTTGGGTCCGTCTCAAACAGTGAATGCTTTAATGATTCTGCACCCAAAATTGCTCAACAACGAGAAGTCGAGTTTTTGTGCTACATGTTCAGCGAAAACAGGTATTTCGGTGCCATTGCCCTCTTGTGGACAATGTCAAGGAATGATAAATTGCGAGCAGTGAAGTTTAGTATTAGTTGTTTCTTTCTTTAAACTGTTTTGCTAAAGTTTTGCTGCAGCTAGTTGAGCGTAATACAAACAAAACCTTGAAGTGAGATTGCCATCTAGTGCGGATAAAGCAGCTCCTGCAGAATCTGCGCAAATGTCCCCATCAGCTAGCTAGCTAACCTCCGATTTGCTTTTTTATTTCCTTGTTTGTCTTCTACTGTGCTCTTTGCAGAAGCTCTTTTCTCAGCTAGATTGATAATAACTGACGGCCGAGGGCCTGACGACAATAAAGAAAACACTCCGTGTCCCAAAATCCCTGAAACATTTTGTGGCAACGACGACTTGCTGCCGCAAAATGCAGCACTTTGGTTGTTTTGACTACATAGCAAGCAATTAATCTCCAGAGACTTTGAGGACGCTCTGTGCCTCGGGTCAACATGCATTTTCGTAAAAAGGGCAAATGGGCGTAAATAGTTACAATTTACGATTTCTAACTGGGCCGTGGCGGCATGGCTATAGCGCAGGATGGCAAATGAGCCCAGAAAGACAGACATTTGGTGGGGCTAACACACACACACACACACACACACTCACACACACACACAGCTGACACGTTGTGGATGGAAAAGAGACAGTCACAGTTTTACTGTTTAAACCCAATAAGAGTCACATGTCCTCCGGGGCCACGAGGCTTCATATCACACACTAATCTGCTGAGGGAACAATCGCGCCACTGTTGCTGAAAAATCGCAGTGGCCGTGTCTCCCTCGTCTCCGTGCACAGGTGTGCACGAGCACCGACGGAGGGCTTTACCACTTCCACAACATCGGATCACCTCCCAAATAATCCGCTTTTAATTCCGGCCATTTGTTTGTGCGTGCGTCTGTGTGTGTGTGTGTGTGTGTGTGTGAGAGAGAGAGAGAGAGAGGAGAGACGGGAACATCTGCAAGTTGATGCCGTGGCGATCAATTTACGAGTGAAAATCTAAGATTTCGTAGGTCATGTGTTACATACGGTATCGCTCGTATCACTGCTCGTATCGGTGCAAAAATGTCTTTGTGATTTTACATGTCATTACAACAACATTCCCCTGTGACACTGGAATCCAGTGAAGGTTGTTTCGGCAGCTCACACTGCAAATTTATGGAGACAGTTTGGAAGTGAGAGAGAATGAAAATAAACCTTCCTCAACTTCCACGATCCCCTCAGGATTCTCCACTGAGTCTGTTTTCACTCAGGTGTAGTAAAGGTGCTTTGCTCCACCGGCCTCAGAGACACTCAGGAACCCAGCACGTGATCTTCAACCTTTGACCTCCACACAGGTCAGCTTGTTGAAATCCAAAATGCTGCTGCAGCTGCTACAGAAGGCATTTGTTTTCCATGGATTCCATAATTGGTAGCTGATTCTACATACGTTAATTGTTTCATTTATGCGGAAATAAGACCGAGGTGTGGTCCAATTTGTTGGGGGAAATAAAAAAAAATTAAAAACACAACTTGATGGTGCCAGTTGGAGGGCAAACAAAAAAACTCTTGTTTTCATGTGACTGTGTGGTTATCACACGTTGACTCCTCTCCGAGCCACAAATGTTGGTCTCATGCTGCGGAAAAGGTCAGCAGCAAGCTCATCAGGCTCCGACCTCTTTGATGTCAGTGCCGAGTCGTCCAAGCTCACAAACAGAAATGAAGAACTAAACAGACCTTTGACCTCCTGCTGAGTGATAGAAAGTCAGCCAGATTGTCAAAGTGGCAACCGGATGTCTGAATTGTTTAGAATTTGCTTCCGTCTCATCCCAAAGGTTTTCAACGAACCGCTGACTTAAACTGAAACATCAACCTGGTTAGACTCACGGAGATAAAAAAAAAAAAAAGAAAGAAAAGAAAACAACATTTCTCTGTGCTGAAGTATCCTCTTTGGATAAAGCCAGAGGAGGGAAAAGACAAATATATATATATATATATATATATATATATATATATATATATATATATATACATACATAATATGAATCAGGAGAGCACCTTTGATGCCTAATGCTCTCAACTTAGCAAATTTCCTCTATATAATCCAACATTTGGCTCAGCTTTCTCTCTGGCTTCCTACTTCCATGGAAACGGCGTGACTGATGAGAGTACAGTGTCAATCCAGCCACACTTCAAATAAATTAATAACAATGCAGCCGCCGGGCTGCTGTCAATGTGTTAGAAGAAGAAGAAGAAGACCTTTATTGATCCCACGATGGGGAAATTTGCAAAATCAGATGTCCTCTGATACAATGGCAGATTCTTTAAATTTTAGCAACCAAATTTGCTCAATAAATGTACACATCAGGTCTAAATTTCTTTTTAAGCTAACGGAATTTGTGGGCCTAATTCTGCTGCTTATGTGGGTTTTTTCTATCTATGAAAGCGATATAAACCTTCTGACCACATTAGCAGCACATAAAGCCACAAAGATCTATAAAATAACAGGTTTCTGCTTTTCATCTGAGAATGAACCCTCTGATGCCACAGGCTTTACAACCATCTTGTTTGATTCATAGATTCTATAGGCAAGTCTGCAAAACATTACTATATACATGACATTATTTAATAATATGCAGACCTAGATGTTCCTCTCAGGACTGTATTGACTTTAACAGTATCAAAACAATTTAGAACAAACACGATGCATTTTAAGGGTAAAGGGGTGTTGTGAATATTTCTTCCATACATGAGGGAGGCTTTGTCGAAAAAGTTTGGGAATCACTAGTTGTTTGTTTGATGGGTGCATTAGTCAGGCCAGACCACCATGTGACACTGGGGGCTTTCTGTTGAGCTAAATCCTGTTAGTGTCTTGACATCCGCAGCCCCTTCCCAGAAATAAGCAATGTGATGCATAATATTCGAAGAAAAAAAAACCTCATGCTAAACTACTTTTATTTTTATTTTGAACTGAAGGGCCCGACGCAGGGTAAAGACTCCAGTCAATCAATTTGTGATGGAACTAGATTTTCATCATTCAAATCTGCAGAGAATTCTGGGAGTGGTGTTTTGTTTTTGGACTTTGATTTTGTTATATTTGAACAAAAGCCATAAACTACAGGTTGAGATCGCCTACAAGACAGACGTCCTACCCAAGCGTGGAAACATGGAAGCAAATCTCGTTTACATGATGATGACCTGCTGCAGGAGGTGGTTGCTGTCACCTGCCAGGTATCTTGTTTGATGATCTAATGGTCTAGTGATGCATTTTTGATTTCTGATCTGCTATGCCTTTGTCAAGGTTCATCTGGTGTGACAGTTTTGTTTTTGTTTTTTGCCTATCTGTTTGTTGGACCCGCCCCGTGGTAGTCCCTGCCCATCAGCTCATCACCACACAGTTCATCAGCTCTGCTCACGACAGAGAAGAAAATAATCACAGATGACGCGGGATTCGGACAACATGTTGGCTGCTAAATGATCTGTGATGATTTTTATTTTATTTATTTTTATTTGCATTCAGCCCTGCTGTGCTGTCGCTGAGGTGACCATACCTGACTGTGGATGTTAACTGTTGTGTGTCTCCTCTCTTGCAATGTATCGTTGTGTTGCCTTGTTTTTGTCTTGTGTTTCTGCTATGGACAGGTGTAAAGAGAACTTCCCTTCTGGGACTAATACAGTATTCTGAACTGAAATGGCCTGAACTGAACATGTCAGCACCATTTAAAATAACTGCCTGCTAACCTGAGCCAATCATACCAACCAAGTAAGAGCTGCTCAGTATGAATAGCTACACTAATCTAATGTTGCAACAAACACATTGTGCTTACAAAATCATCAAGTCTTGCATTATGAGTTCACATGAACACGTTCCTTTCTCATCCTATGACAATTCGACCACTTACTTTTACTTAAGTCAGATTCACCTGCTTTCCTTTCTGATTCTTTGTGATGCAGCAAGTCACAGCAGCTCCAGGAACTGAGGCCCTGTTTGCACTTGGTCACTTGTAACTGTTTTGGGGGATCTTATCACAAGTATGCATCTTGAAGCATCTGTTCGCACGTGGCATTAACATGCGTCTCGAGCATGCCACTTGTGATCGCATTAGTGCATTTTTAACCACTAGGGGCAGTAAAGCGCAAAACTACAGCTAGTTTCACCTGAAAACGAATAAGAATCAACTTCCTGTTTGCGGACTATGTCAAGTCACTCGTTTCAATTATACCGCAGCTCGTATTGATCCGAACGAGGAGTAACAACTGGTGGGACAGAGTGGTGGTGACTTCTTTTGCGGATCAACAGTGGCTGGCAAATTTTCAGATGCAACGTCGCACATTTAATCTCATATGTGGGAAACTGCGACCGCTGCTCCACTGACAAAATACGCTAATGCGGAATGAAATTTATTAGCATCCTAATAAAAGATTCTAACAAAAATGATTTGTTTTCGCTTCTTGTTTGTAACTTTATAATGACGACGCCGGGAGGTGGGGGCGTCGACCAAGTACGTACACGGGAGAGGTGAGTGGAGTAGGCGGTCGTTAATGTGGACTGAGATCGCATTCTGTTCATACGTCCGTGAGGAATGCTATGCTATGCTATGCGAAGCGTCGAAACCACCTCCCCGAGGTGGTTTGAGTAATCGGATGACAATACGGATTTGGACTGTTTCCACTTGGTTACTTCGTGTGATTTTTGCCGATCGGAATACGAAAAACGCTTGAAATGACCGAGTGCAAACAGGGCCTAAGACACACTTTCTCTCCAATTCAAAATCACTGCTGTGATGTTTCCTTGTCTTGTTTGGCCTTGCGGCTGACATCTCAGGGCTCAGGCATGTGCGGTTTAATACAAGTATTTATAATGAGAAAATCAGGATTTGTCTTCAAATTAAATTTCTCCCTTCATCTCGTTCTCTTCTCTTTTTCCCGCAGAACTGTAGCGCTGATTAAAGCTGCTTCAAAAAAGGAAATAATTACTAATAATCAGACTGTTCATCCCCCGACTTCTGCTTCAGGCAGCGGCGGAGCCGCTGAACGGATCCGATGCACCACAAAGGGCTCCGCAACTCTTTGGCTGACACACATTCTGCATGGCAACATCAGAGTGATCAGTGATTTTTTTTTTAAAATTTTTCGGAAGAAAAATATCATGTCGCGTTCTTCAGCTATTGTTGCAGCCACATGTTGTGTGTGATCTTTCTTAAAGGGTGCTCACTGCTGCTGCTGGTGCTGCGTGTGTGTGCGGGGGTGGGGGGGACGTCTTCCTGGTGAGGGTTCAAACTGTTGACTGGGGGAGAAAAAGAGCTGAAAAATCCACTGAGTGAAGGAGTTCACCAATAAAGGAAGAAGCGAGAGTCAAAGAGAGGTCAGGAGTGTAAATTTTGGTGAACTGCCTCTGTTCAGACACACTCAGACATGTGGTAGACCGTAAATCACAGCGACTCGACACACAACACACGGGAGAAGAGACAACTGAAAGGGCCAAATCCACAAAGAATGGAGCGCAGCAGTAAATTGTGGCGCTTTTTGCGGCGACTTTATGGCCATAATCTCCACCACTATTGCGTGGTATCCACAAAGGTTTTTGTGATAATGATATACAGGCGCAAAAACGCCCAGAAATGTGACACCTGAGGAGTCAGAAGCGCAAATTGCACTCTAGTAACCTGACTGCGTGATAGGTCGTCAGATATTATAACATTGGTGCATCCCTATATATTGAGTTGAATTTCTGACGGAATACTTATTTTTGTTGTCGTCAAATAACATGCACATTGGCTTTCTCTCCCTGAACTCATGCCAAGAAATAGACAGTGGCACACGTCTCTCCAAACATCCCCACAGATCTTCTGTCAAAGTACGTGTGGACGTGAGCGCAAACTCTGTGGATCCTGCGCTGTTTCTAATGAGGCATATTTGCATAGAAGGAGGGGGGGTCATTTTGCGCGAAATGACTAATTTAAATATATTCAAATGAGTCTGGCGCAGCCCAGCTGCTGCCTGCGCCTCAGCGCATTTCCCGCCGCTTTTCACCTTTACGTCCGCTCTGTGGATAGGACGCACTGTTTTTGGTGCTACTTACACGGATTTTCCGGTGTAAAAGCTGGGCAAGCGTTTTGTGGATCTTTGAGTCTTCCCTCTGAGTAGAAAAAACCCTGATTGCTTCTCTGTGAATGTGTGGAATGAAGTACTGCAGGGGGGAGAAAGAAGAAAGTTTTTCAGGTGCATTGAAAGGCAGCAGCTGTGATCCCAGGACCATCAAACTATTTGCCTTTCATAAGGACATTTTAGTTCTTCATGAAGGTCATACATGTCGTTCTGTTTAGTAACCTGGCAGACCAGATGGTGCATTTCCTAAACCCACTGGATTTACCTCACATATCCATCTGGTAAAGAGCCCATAGAGAGCATTTGTAGCTGAGAAGATGATTGGATGAACCTGCTGTCAATCATATCCATAGCAGAGCATGACTCTTTTTTTTAAAATTAATTTATTTTTACTGCCAGTTGAGACAGCTGGCAACAGGTCGAGGCCTCATATTGGTGATGTCGCGGATTCCTACCTGCCAGCGCGGTGCAATCATGGGAGGCTGTCGGCACAGGTGCGATGATGAGGATGATGGCGCACCTCCTGTGGTTGGGAGGGGATTTAAGGCGGCAGGGTGAGAAGCCTCGAGAGACGCCAACGACGATACCTGTAAGGGCTGCGCTAGAGATTCACGGAGGAAAACAGTCTGCCCATGAGTGAGCCTGTGTGCTGGACGACGTTTACGTTCCATTTTGGGAGAGGAGCCGCGGTTCGAGGACTCCACCGAAGGCGTTAAACCCCAGACGGAGTTTTCCCTCGGCAGCGACCCTCAAACGTGCCGGGGGGAGAGAGACGGAGAGAGAGACAGTGAGAGAGAGGGAGGAAGGTTTGGACGTTTCGCCGACGTGCAACAGAGCTCGTTGTTTTTGGCCGCCCAGGGGGGGATTGAGTACCTCCTGGAGTGGCCCGAAAGTCTCGAGCTGTTGACTTTTACCAAACCCAGACTTTCCACTCATCCATCCCGGCCTGGCGGCTGAAGGGGGCGCGAGTTGGTGCAGCCCCGCCTCAAACACAGGTGCGCTCTCACCTCGTGTGGCTCCCCCTCAACCACTCCCCAGCGTGTGCCACTAGGGTGCTCAAGTCACGTGTCGGGGTGGGTGGGCCACCACCATCTTCCTAGCCACGGAGGAGGTGAGCCGGGGGCGGAGTTGGGGGTGCACGGAACCCGGGACCTCCACGTAGATTGCCGGTAACCGTTGCGTCGTCCGTGTGCACTTCGGCGCAGGGGAACTGCGGTGTGTATGTGCGTGTGTGCGCGGGGTTGCAGTGGGGGATGTACGGGTCCAGATGCGTCTGGCGGCGTTCGGTGTTCTCGCGTGGGGGTGGACGCTGCGTTCTTGCGCCCCACCCACTTCCCTTAGTTGCGGACTCCTCCGGGTTGCCAGGTCGGCCCTCTTTTGTGTGTGTGTGGTTTTCTGCCGTGGTGCATGCACGCGCATGTGGTGGGTTTTGTTTGGTTGCTGTGAGGGGGGCGTACCTGGGGAGGAAGGTCGAGGGGTGGGGAGTGGCTGCGAGGTGCGTGGGGTCTGTCAATCGCCAATAGCTGCCCCTAGTGCTCTCTCAACTGTGTCCAGTCCCTGTTATTATCCAGTATTTGTTGTGGTTTTTACCTGCCTTAAATAAAGTTTTTGTTTGCACCGTCACCACTGGCATCCGTGTGGTTTGTTGAGCGATCTGGGGAGGTGTGTCTGCTGGTTGGCGGAAGTCACCAGGGAAGTGCTCAACTGGTGTGAGCCGTTGTGGGCCAGTAAAGGTCCACAAAGCACTTCCCACTGGCAACCGGTGACAGTGACACCATTTTAGTTTAAAACAGTTTACAGACCAGGCACGTCACATCTGCAGCTATAATGCTGTTTGATTTTAACATTTGCCTCGACAAATCTCTCCTGGATCAAAGACCCCTAAAATGCAGCCATCCAGCCAATGAGATGGGAAACGTTAAAAACGCAACAGGACATCTTCAGTCTCGCACTTTCACCGTTTCCAGTCTGAAGTTCACAGTTTTTGTGGAACATGGAGGCTGCAGCTCCTCAACTGGGACACAGCACGATCTCAAGGGACTTCCCAGCTGCAATAAGGCTAAATATATTAAATAAAATAAAATTAGCTGCACATGTCCACCCCATGTCTAGCGCTGCTATACACAATGGTGGTGTTGGACAGATGGGCTCACAGTCACTTCCTCAGTTCTCTTCTTTACGGGAAGCCAGCACGTTCCTGCTATCACTGCAATGAATCCTACGCTGATCTTATTGGAATCCAATCAAGTTTGACTCTCGACTCAGAATGGCAGGATGGTCAAGTTGAGTTGAGTCTTTGTGTTAAGAAGAGATGAAAACAATAATCGGGATTTATGCTCGTTTCACACCAGAGGTTAGGAAACCCCAGGCCTTTTCCATAAATCTGCACTGGTCTTAGCATTGCACTTTTTTGGGTGGAAAGACCATCAGCCGGTGTACAGCACGCACAAGAGCTCATTGTGTTGGTGTAAAAAAACAAAAAAAGAGCTCAGTGTTACAGGACTGTTATCACTGGAGAACAAGCAGCCACAGACAGAGGGAGAGTGAAAAGAAGAGGCCTGAGGGGAAACAAACACACACACGCATGTACACACACACACACACACACACACACACACACACACAGATACAATAACATAACAAAAGGACATGTAGTGCAGGGTTGTGAGTACAGCCGTGGCCTGAGGGCTGCGGTTTGGTCGCTTCGCAGCTGCCTGATGTCGAGGAGCACAGCCTCTTCTTTTACAGAGCAAACTGAAACCCCAGAGACGACCAGAGACATCCAGAGGAATGGCTGGGGAGGCAGGACCAAGCCACAACACAACCTCCGAAATCAAAGTATCACTTGTCCCAAATTGAAATGTCACGAGGTCCGATTAGCTGCTGCGTTTTGCTCCCTGGCTCAGAGTCTGAGGCTGAGAATTTTGGATCAGATCGTGGCCAGTCGGCCTCCTTTTGCATAGCGGTGAAACCAGGGGAACGATTGCCACAACTTGTCCTGAATAATAAAAAAAACACCCAACACAAACTCACTGAAACAGATGAAGATAGGGAAGAGGTGCATCAAGTGGCTGCAAACGCTGCTGCTGCAAAACAGAATAGCAGGGATGCTGCGATGGCTCCAGTTTTAGGATAATGATTTCATGGCACTTGAATCACAAAAAAAGAGCTTGTAGGTATTTTTTCCACTTTTCTTCTTGGAAACATTACATCCATCAAAAGGAAGCCCCTGAACAATAGCAGACTGGATCTAATCCACGTCCACTTTAAATGTGACACACGGTTCATGCTTATCATCACATTTATTACAATAGTTATGAATTATTTTTTCAATAGAGTTTTAGCATTACAGGACTAATCAAGTTTGACAAAAGGAAAAAGACTCGAGAGCCAAACAAAGGAAGCAACTGATGGATGCAGCAAAGAAAAGACTCAACAGGGAGCTGCTGCCTCTTTTATGGACGCCATAAAGTAGCACTTAATGACACACTCTGCTCTTCATCCTGCACCCTGGGCACTGGGCTGCAGGGTGACAGGGAAGTCACCCTCTCTGGGCACACACACACACACACACACACACACACACACACACACACACGGTGAGTCTGATTCAGTTGTAAAGTCTGTGCATTGGCCTGCTAACAGAAGAAGCTCTGAGGGCTTGTTGCCGCTTTATGAAGGCGTCCTCCAGTTGACTCTGGAGCCACTGACTGGACGGCCTGTTCGGGAACAAAGTCACCACTTTGTTCTTGTCCAATCTGCTACTCGAGCTTGATTTTCTGCTTTTTAAAAGAGGCGCTGCATTCAAGAACTTTCAAGAGCTTTTCACACATTTAGCCGCGCGGCAGAAATTATCCCTTAGAAATCGGAAGCAAGTGAGGCGGCCTTTTGCCATAAATTCTCAATCCTCCCACTTAGTGGGACGTTCATGCAGTTACCATACGCTCATCCAGACAATGTTGCTGCAGCTCGGCGGGCGCTGCAGCTTTCCCATGAACATTGCGGCACCGCTTAATCCAGCCAGTGCAGGCGTAACCCCCTCTTGATCGAAAGAAAACAGCTCAGGAGCGCAATATCGGCAGCAGCAGTTTAGTTCTGAGGTAGGAGGTGAAAGTAGTGCAATAAACAACCGAGTGATGTGAAACACGTGTGTGCATTAAATTTACTGCAGCCCATGTTCATGTCATCCATGCTGATTTTGCTGAGGCCACACTGCAACATGCACATACCTCACTCAGAAAACACTTGTTCTGGAGTTTCTGCAGCTTTTTGTAGTTGTTTTTTTATTGCGTTGGCTGTAGTTTGCGGCACTTGTCCTGATTCGTAGCCCTTGAACTGGTGTGTCTGCTGCGTTGGAAGCTCTTCACGTTGTTGTGTTTCGGTGATAAATGTGCAATGCAAGCGTTGCCACAGACACAACAATGTAGAACAGCCTGAAAACAATGCAAGACAGGAAGTGAAGTAGGTACAGGTAGTTTCCCTTGGATGGATTTCCCCCCAAAAAACAACAGACAAAGTAATACATCTGGTCACAACATCACAACATCATCATGCTTCTGGCACGAGTTGTTGATTAACGTGTAAACAAGAATGTTACAGTGGCCGCTGTAATTGTAATAACCTTAGCAAGCAGCAGGCGAAGTGGAGGATGGACTCTTCATCTGAATGATGTGGGACCTTCAGAAGTTCTATTCAGTTGTTTTGTCCCTCATGCTGACACCAGTGGGGACATTTCTTAAACGATCAGAGTAGCTGAGTCCTGTATGAAAGGGCCGAGTGGTGCTTGTGGCTGCTGCCGTTGCCGTCCTTGCTGTGTTGTTGTCATAACATCGGCATCACATGGCACAGAGCAAATTTCACAGCTTCAGAAATGAAAATAGCTGCGAGCGGCAGCGATTTCACGCCGTTAATGCGCTGGTGGGATAAAGTGACATTCTGGGAAAGTTTGAGTGGAACTGCAGGCTCAGGAGGCCGACAGAAACGTGAAACGCCTAACGAGCAGCAGTGATTTTCATTCTGCTGTCAATGAACGTTTGGGGCCGAGGGATTGGACATGGTCTGTTCTATAATAATTGCGCTCGCTTTTAGAGGAATCTTCTTATTTTGGGAATGAAATTTGGTTCCGGCCATCTGAATAATAAGCTTCAACATCATTTCTCTCAACCTGCAGCAATATAGTCTCAGGTCTTTGACACAATGTTGAAACAACAGTTATAGCTACATATGGTGCTATAAATTAGCTATATTTTGAATCTATATTTCACGGTTTCCATTTTTAACTGCTGCAGGATGAAATGACAATGGACCACTTTTATTTTCAGGTATTATTAGACTATTAAAGAGTCTTACAATTCTAATTAATTTTCCAGATACTAACTGATGACTGTCTCTTATGTTCTTGTTGTTTGCTGGGCTGCGCTGCTGGTTACTTGCGAAAACATGTTTTTTTACACCGAGTTAAATCTGGATGAGACCCTTAACTTCTGGTTTGTAACGGAAACGCTGTATGAGGAGCCCAGTCATCCCCTCCCGCCTAATTGTACTTTGATGACTTATGATGTAATTGATATCACAAGGCCACTCCTGTTTGATTCAGACACCCTCCAGCCCCTCCGACTAATTTCTGTACCGACCCAGTGCTGAGTTTGTCATATTAGCATTGATGCGGAGTGAAGCCGAGGAACTCAGGACACTGAGGCACAGACACAAACCTTTACCATGGACACACACACACACAGGGTCACACATAATCTTCTTGGATGTGGTGCTAAAGCAAGACGAGGCGCTTCTCTCAAAGAGAAGGGAGGAGAAGAGGTTGTTCCCCTCAAACCAAACAGAGCCGAGGCGGCGGGGAATCTGGAGGAGGCAACAACACAAGAAGGTTCCTGAGACGCCGCTGAGGTGGCAGATCAGTCAACGGGGAGACATATCTGGAGCAGATGGCCGTCTGCACGGCTAAAATCCCCTGAAAAACTGAGGGGAGAAGCAACAGGGGCTCAAGCAGATGTGGCCGACAGGAGTCCTGGTTCCTGTTTTTCATGCAGTGGAAATGCAGCGAGAAAGAGCCTGAGAGAGGCCCAACTGGACGGTGTGTGCGAGTGTGTGTGTGTGTGTGTGTGTGTGTCTGAGTGTGTGCGTGCGTGCCCATGTGCGCAAAAGGAGAGTTAAAAACAAGTCAAAGCGTAAGAGCACATTATGGCAAACAAAAGGCACATGGAGGGTCAAGTGAGGGGACACACATGTCTCCTTTGTGTCAGCAGACACTTTTCCATGGGTGAAAAAAACTCGAACAATAAACAGGATCTGTGTGACACTCACTCCAACAGTGGACAAGGCAACGTATGTGGTGACTTCTGCAGTCTTGTGAACACCACCACTCACCAGGAGACCGGCTAAATATTATTATTATTAATAATGTTGTTCTACTAGATTTATTTGAGGTTTTTTATTTTTTTATTTTTTTTGCATGATTCCAACTTTTAAAACCATGTTGGTTGTGGTTTTGGTGCTGTTGCATTCGAGTTCCTGTCCCTGTACCGGCTGCAAGTCAGTGGCTGTAGCTTTGTGAGGCAACAGTCCCAATGCATTCTGGTAGTTGTAGGTTTATTCTGTTTAGGTTTAAAAGCAAAACGGACATTCCTGCCTTTTTTTCCCCACTGGCCAGGATTTCAGAAATAACTGCACATTCCTGACTTAGTTTCATTACACATTCGTGCTGAGAAACGGCAAAGTGCTCCTTTTAACAACAGCCTGCAAATGGTGAAAATTGCACTTTTACAGGAAATGGACTGATGGTATCAGAAAATAAATTGTGTTTTTAGCCTTTCAGCTGGACTTTGTCGCGACGTTGAGCAACAGTTTGGCAAACCTGGTGCATTTATCCTCAAAACGTTCACCGACGCAGCCTGATAAGGTCCAGGTGATAGAGCTGCTGTGGAGGAGGGCTGAACAAAAAGCTTCCAGTCAATACCTTTGCTTCACTGCTCCTCTTGTAACAGCACTTTTATTTGTCGTTCCTCTGTCGAAAGGAGGCCACTTCGATAACTGGTGAACATCCCGCCTCCTACATAAGAAGAGGAGGGGTCTGAGAGCAGCGGCCAGGTCAAGACTCTGACTCTGCAGACTCAGACGCTGACACTCGGCGGCTCCTCCTGGACAGGAGGGAACTAATGCAGGAGTCCCACCGAGTCTGCGGGCCACCAATCAGATGCTTCCCTCGCTGCTTCTCGCAGCAGTTGCTGAAAAAACAGCATGACCGGATGGTAACTGCAGAGAGAGCAACAGTCCACCTCAGGGATTTCTTTTTTTCTCATTTTTCTCTTGTTTTCTCCAAAAAAATCTGTCTGAGGGACTCTGACAGAAAAGACCCAGAACGTCTGGGAATTGTTTCAAAGTTTTGCTGAGAGAGGAGGTGAGTGGACGGCTGCCTGGGCAGCTGCTGTTCAAAACAGCTTCTCTTCTGTGTAGTTTTGCTGGAGGAAATTGTCGCTTTCTTTCTCTCTTTGAAGCCCTTTTTGGAAGTGCACAGTGTTCCCCGCTGCCTGAGGGGTTGCATATCTATCATCTCTCCAGTCATTTACGTGGATTTAAACTTTAATCGTATTTGCTTTACCAGTTTTAAAACCTGACCTGAACACAGACCAAAAAAAACTGACATTTTGTTTATGTCACAAAAACAGTTCTTTTTGACTTTCAGAGATCAGACTTGTCGTAAAAGATCATCGGCCTGTGGTGAAACTTGCCTAATTGTTTTTCCTTTTCTGCTATTTACAGTGTTTTGATTTTTTTCTGATTTAATTCAAAACTAGTTCCACCAAATGCCAATTTAATGAAAAACATCAACAACAAAAACACATAACACTGCCCTGCTAGTATGGTGTCATCCAAGTGTCCAGTGTCACATTTTTCTTGAAATAGCAAAACTAAGTTGTGTTCATGTTAGTTCTTGCTAGATTGATTACAGGGGAGCTATCCCTTTAAGCCTAGTGTGTCAAACACCAGGGGTTGCAACAGCTTACAGTAATATCTCTATAGACAGTGTGGTGAATGAAAAGCTCCACTGTTTCACATCACATCCTCTTGTTTAGGGTCTACTGTGGATAGAAGCCATATTTCCAAGCAAACTCCAGGATGAAGACTCAGCTTGTGTGCTTGGCACTCGTCTTCCTGGCGGGCCACGTGCCGGCGGCCAGCGGGCAGCAGGAGCAAAAGGACAAATCGACGGTGGACTTTCCAAGTGCCACGCAGAAGCCCGGGCTGGTGGAGAGGGACATGAAGGGTCTGGTGAGGCCCAACATTAGCATGCCGCGCCGCCGGCTGCCGCCAATGTGCACCGGACCCACGGAAATCCGGGACACCTTCAAGTACATCAACACGGTGGTGTCGTGCCTGGTGTTTGTGGTGGGCATCATCGGCAACTCCACCCTGCTGAGGATCATCTACAAGAACAAGTGCATGCGCAATGGACCAAACATCCTGATCGGCAGCCTGGCGCTCGGTGACCTGCTGCACATCATCATCGGAATCCCCATCAACGTCTACAAGGTGAGTGGTGGCCGATGGGAAAGCTTCACCGCGTCGGCCAAGAACTTGTTGAAAATATTGAAAAATGCTTTGACCTTTCAGTCAGGTTTAGTGTAGTGATGATGTTTGAAGTATTGTGTGTACGCATACTGGAGAAAATTGACCGTGAGAGAAGTCCATACCTGCACTACTGGAATTCTGGCCATTGATGAATCAGTATCAGTATCAGCTTTACTGTCATTATTGTATGCAAGTTTTGGACAGCTACTCCTTAAAGATGGTGCCTTTAAAATACAAATTACAATAGTTAAAAAATATATCAATACTAAACATAAGAACAAAACTAGTAATGCAGATATAAAATACCATTGAATTGTCCAAATTTACAGAATGTAAAAGTAAATAGTGCAAAGGAGGGAGTGAAACAGTTTTAACAGTTATTGCACAGAGGGGACGACTTTATCGTACATTAAACAATGATGATGTCACAAAGGGCAATGATGCCTTGCCTCACACCCTCCACTTATAAGACAGCTTCAAGACCTCCTTGTTTTTACCCCTTTTCCAAACATGCAGAAGGTCCAACGGGGCATCAGTTTTAGCTTTCAGCAGGAGGCTGCAAACACAGGGCTAAATGTGCTCTTGTCTGGAGGTCAGCAGATGGGTCGCTCCACCACTGGAGACTGAAATGAAAAATAAACATCTTCACTTGAGCTTGAATTTGGCGACCTGATGGTGATGATAAAATTTACGAAATGCGTTTCACCATTGAATTATATGAGAGAGATAATAGAGAATTATTTTTTGTGCTTCAGTCTATTATACACACAGACAGGCCTGACACACACACACAAACACACACACCTACTGTAGGTTTCATGTTTTCACTTTATTTGACTCTAAACCGCTCTTGATCCCCCTCACTTCTCTGGTATGTTATTATCTGTTTTCTCTTATTAGTGTGTGTGTGTGTGCATGTGTGAGTATTCGGGTGCATGTTAATACAACCCGGACCCGCTCGCACACAGAGCGGCTACGCTACACTGGAGCCCAGTGTGGGCTGAGTTGCGGAGCCACATATGATCCTGGTTGATCTGTGCTTACATTCCAGCCACTCAGTCAAAGCAGACATGAAAAAGTCTCATGTTCAGAGGAGTTCCAGGGGCTGCTGTACCGCTCAGGGTTAAGGTGCCTCTAGGAAGAAGAAAGAGAAGGAGGAGAAAGAAAAATAAAAAACATTACCCATAGCAAAGCAGCAGGGGAGAGAATGAAAGCCATGGCTGAGTGATATGACTGAGAGGCTTTTTTTCCCCCTCAAAATTCCTGAGACGATGGGGAACAGCAGGAACGTGTCCTTTAATTGTCGGTGTGTCTCTGCAGCTCCTGGCCGAGGACTGGCCGTTCGGAGTGACCCTGTGCAAGCTGGTGCCCTTCATCCAGAAAGCCTCAGTGGGCATCACGGTGCTCAGTCTGTGTGCGTTGAGCATCGACAGGTAAACCCTTCCAAACCTCCAGTCGCTCGCTCCTTTTCTGACTGAATCTCTGCCATTTTCGTTTTTCCTTCTTGAAAGACGAAATGTTTCTGAAATCCACTGCATTTATTTTACAAGTCCGTTCAAGTCACAGCCTGGGAAAGAAGTCTAGTGCAGTGGAAAGTCTTTGCTGCTGTTTTAAAGAGGAAAAGTTGCTCAGTTATGATCAAAATGCTTTGATAGAAGCAGCCAAGCGTTGATGACAAGCGCGCAGCAGCTTCCTTTTTATTCCTTCAGTGAACTCTGGATGTAGCTCCAAAACGTTTCCATGCGGAGTTCAAGACTTGTGTCAGCTCCCTGCTGGGTTAATGAAGAATTATTGTTAGTTTTGTCAGCTGGGTTTGCAACAGTTTAACGGCAGAGGCTAACAACAGCACATTGGTTAAACGTACTGGAAAACTTTTGATAAGCTGGGGACCATATTTTGATTACTGAAAACCAGGACACTTGGCCCAGCAATAAATGATACTCAAAGTTTACTCAAAGATTTCAATATTTTTAAAGTATACCTCCTCTGTATGGATAGAAATAGTTTTTTCAGGACAGGGTATGAAAACAGGAAATGCACTAAAAAACAAGTGGTTTGGTTACCCTATTATAAGCACACACACACACACACACACACACACACACACACACACACACACACACAGGGTTTCAATCCTTAAAAAAATAGCTAAATCAGCGTGTGCAGGAGGAGAGTGCAGCTGATGGCTAACAGGAAGCAGAGTTATGCGCTGCTGCTGCTGCTGCTGCTGCTGACTCTCCACATGTGGTACCTTGCAGGTACCGCGCCGTGGCCTCGTGGAGCCGAATCAAAGGGATCGGAGTTCCAAAGTGGATGGCCATCGAGATCGCCTTGATCTGGCTCCTGTCCATCATCCTGGCCGTGCCGGAGGCCGTGGCCTTCGACATGATCACCATGGACTACAAGGGCGATCACCTGAGGATCTGCCTGCTGCACCCCATGCAGAAATCCGCCTTCATGAGGGTGAGTCCCGTTTAGGTGGTAAACAATCCAGCGTTCTGAGATTTAAAGAAAAGGACAAAAAATGAAAACAAACAAACAAAAAACAATGGTGTGCATTGACACAACTGGGATTGCTGACAGAGGCGCACATTTGCAACAGGCTAACAGACATGCACATATCTGCAAAAATATGCAAGAAAATAAAGATGAAAATAAAAATCCCAATATTTAATACAGACTCATAGAATTTTTCAAATGAAATTTTTTCTCATTAGAAATCAAGAGGTCTGACTTGGAAATATGTGCACACACAAATTCTTGCAGAAACACACAAACACAGAGACTCGAGCGTGTGGCAACACACACGCACGCATGCGCGCACACACACACACACACACACACACACACATAAATCCTTTTCTTAACCTCTTTCCCAAAAATGTACCTGCCTTGCCAACTAAAACCACATTTTGTTTTCCCTGCTCTCAACATAGTTTTATAAGTCGGCCAAGGACTGGTGGCTGTTTGGAGTGTATTTCTGCCTGCCGTTGGCCTGCACCGCTATTTTCTACACGCTGATGACCTGCGAGATGCTGAGGAAGAAGAACGGGGTCCAGATCGCCCTCAGCGACCACCTCAAACAGGTGGGACGGTGGCTTTTCAACTGATCCGCACACCCAAATATATATTTATATTTATGAGTAAATGCCCTTTAAAAATTATCCTTGTGTTTTGCGTGTGTTCAGCGAAGAGAAGTGGCCAAGACGGTGTTCTGCCTGGTTCTGGTTTTCGCTCTGTGCTGGCTGCCTCTCCACCTCAGCCGCATCCTCAAGCTCACCATCTATGACGAGCGGGATCCAAACCGCTGTGAGCTGCTCAGGTATGAAGAATAGAATAGACCTTTATAAACCTTTATTACCCTCTGGTGAACAGTGCTCTTCTCAGAGGAACGGAAGATTAACATCCTTCTCCTGAACCCTTTGCAGTTTCTTCCTGGTGCTGGACTACATAGGGATCAACATGGCGTCGGTGAACTCCTGCATAAACCCCATCGCCCTCTACATGGTCAGCAAGCGTTTCAAGAACTGCTTCAGGGTGAGAACCGAACTAGAATTTTTCAAACTCAAGGCGTCTTCACAGCAGCTGAACTTTGAGAAAATCCACTCAGAATGGTAATCGTAAGATGACAAACTAATGGACTCCCGGCCGTGGAAACTTTTTCACCTTCTCTTCCTTCTCCTTCCCTGACAACATTTTCTCATGCAAACTGTCCCGCCATTCTGTCCCTCCGCAGTCCTGCCTGTGCTGCTGGTGTCTGCCAGCGGAGATGCTGATGGACGAGAAGCAGCTCTGCACCAAGATGAAAGTCACGGAGCGAGCCTCGGATCAGAGCAACTCCCGCATGACCAACAAGTCCACCACGGCCTAGAGCGGAGGAGAGACCGAGGACCGAGATAACGAGGCTGAACGTCAGCGTCTCAGCTGCAGATGGAAGACATGGATCAGTGACACAGTGACAAGTCATATCAAGACCACAACTTTTTTTTTTGTGTGTGTTTTTTAGGACTGCTGCATGTCCTTCGGTAAGAAATAAGCGCTTAGAAAAAAAAAAATAAAAAAAAAAAGCTCCTCTCCTGGATGACGAGCGTTTGACACTTGGATCGGTGTGAAAAGTCGCCAATTCTGGGAACTGATGGCAACGAAAAAGGATCGCAAGTGCGACGCCGCGTCCAGGACTGACGGTCGACAGCTCGTCGGGCTTCACTGCCTGGACGGTGAATGTTACTTCTTGGGGGACCTGCGTCATGTTCTTCATTTTTACGGACAGCATTCGAACTTGAAGCCTTTTTTTTGCACCATAACGCACACGACAGGAGCTCTGACGAGTACAAGTAGTCAGTTCAAAGGTTCCGTCTTATGTAAAATTCACTTGCGATGTAATCAATGTATTTTACAAATAGTTACCAAACTACTGATAGCTGTGATTTTAACCCTTCCACTATTAATATTACGACATCTTTATATATATATATTTTTGTGTCTTAGGATTCGCACGTCTTTTGAGCTAATGGTTAATTTCACTCTGCACCAGCTGGTACGACTTTTTACGTTTTTCGGGGAGGATGGGTGAGTGGGGGCGGGGCTTCATTTTACAGTCAATAAAGTTACAAGAATCTTGAATCTCAGCATGCGAGCGAGTTGTGTCTGCATTACAAGCAGCGCCGTCGGTTGCTTGAGCCCGTATCTGTGGTAACACCTGGCCTCAGTGGTGTTTGGCTGTGACGTTGGGTTGGTGGTTGCAGCTGGAGCCGGTGGCTGTGCGTGTCTGCCAGTGTTGGTGCGCTCGGGTTCGATTTAAGTGTGACGGGAGACGGCATCATGTGATTGTGAAGGCAGGGCGTTACTATGATCTCTTTATTTCCCTCCCCACATCTTCACTGCGCACACACACACACACACAGCGCTGACCTGGGAATGTTCCCGCAGGCTAAAGCAGTGTCATGCATGTCACATTAGCTGTAAAAGGGAGCTCTCTGTCCTGTGATCTCTCCACACTCCTCCTCGCCGTCGCTCTTTATCCACCATGACCCGCGTCCTCACTATCCTTTATTTCATTTTATATATTCATTTTATACATTTTTCCTCCACCTGTTTTTTTCATCCAACATTCGGGGCCGCCGCCCTCATTTTTAAGGCCTCTCCCGATCCGTCGGCGTGCTTTCTTTGCATACTGCCTCTGACTGGAAACTTAAATAAAAAGGGTTGAGGTAAAATGAAGCCAGCTTAGAACAGTCATGGGTTGCAAAAAAAAGGTGCATTCCTCCTACAGCGTGTACTTTTGAAGGCTAATTCCCAACATAAGTTAGGCAGATGTATCTGAAGATACCAGCTGAAGACCTGCCTTCCACAGATGTAATAGACCGTAGTTTATCGACCAGAAAATAACAGAGAGACCCGCAAGAAACCCCACAAGAAACTTAGTTCTTTCAGGCATATTCAAGAAGCAAGCGGCTTCTATCAACCGATAGTTTAATTGTTCTCTGAGGAGAGTTTTGATTTCGGGAGCAAACCGAAGTCATACCCAAACGATCTCTAATCTATAAAACTTTTTTTCAATATACCGTCCCCAAACTGGTGACCCCAGCATAGTAATGTGCTAATTAGCATTGTTGAATGCAAACATCAGCTGCATATTTGCATGTTTGAAAAGAATAAGAAAGAATAAAAACTACTTCAAAAAGCGCTGATTTATCAGCCATTGTTAAGACTATTTTGAGTTGAAGGCAATCAGATAAAAAATGAGCGAACCCGTTTTGCTAAAGCCAACAGGCAGAAGCTACAGTGTTGGCTGGGAGGAACGAGGGCCAATCATCTGCTCCCAACTAGCGACTGGGCACTCAGATGGATTTCTGAAACATTGGAAATTCTGGTTATTGAACAGTTGAAGTTGTGCCACGAGCGGATCCACCATCATTACTACAGAGCAGCAAACAGGGAAGAATGCGCAGAAAATATGTAGTCAAAGCAAAAGAAGCTGCAGATTAAGGCTGATGGCAAAAAGAATAAAACAAACCTCTCACATCCTGGCGCCTTCAGGAGACGTGTGTATCTCACCTTCAGTTCTCTCTGCAAAACGGACAGAGCTCACTGCCCACCAAGCGTGTGATTCAGTTTCTTTTAAGAGGTTTTAAGTAAGTAGTGAACAACCCTGCGGCAGAGCCTTAAAATTGTTATTGATAACGACTGTCAAGCAAGGCAGCAGGAGCCGGAAGGCCTTTTTCGCATGTATGGTGTGACTGTGACAAGCAAGAACGTTGATTTGCGCAGTGTGGGCTGGATGGAAACAACTAGTCTGACGCTGTGCAGTGTGGCCTGCAGCTCAGGGGAGAAGAGGACGCCAGCAGCGGCAGCCAGGTTTTATAGCATCGGGAATTTTGGCATTGTACTGTCTTACTACAGCCGGAGCAAAGAGTCTCCTCAATGCCCTGGCTGCACGAGAAGTTTCAGAGTTGAAGCGAAGGGTCTGGTGAGTGCAGCCTAATCAAAGTCTGGCCTTGCAGAGGACGTCCTGATCAAAGCTATCTGTCAGCGGCCAGTTCTCGCCTCTCGCTCTCTCTCTCTCTCTCTGAACAGCCTTTCATGTCTTCAGCCTCAACAATCTGCCGTTTCTCGCATTCGCTCGGCATGTCGGCGCAGAATCGACTGGACGCGTTGCCTTTTAAGCATTTGAAGGCTCAGCATTTGCTCCTTTATGTCGTCCTGGCTGGCAAATCGAACGGGCTTGCACAGCTGAAACCTCACACCAGACATTGGCTAATGAACATCAGTCCTGCACCTGTGTCTCATGATATCACCTGACTAATGTGGCACACATGAGATTATTTTAACATATTACATGCATACATACATACATGCATACATACATACATACATACATACATACATACATACATATAAACGAAGATCCTCCTGCATCCCCGCTTCGTCAGAGCAAACACGAGCAAAAGCTACGTGAGCAGAAAATCGCTGAAGTTGTGCAAATTTCCTGATGAGCTGTTCCTGGCTGCCCACCATCGATTTTTTACACTTTGGAGAGCAGTTCAGACATGACAAAAAACATAAGGCGCCCCATCACTCACTGTCACAGATCTACAAACGCTGCTCACTTGGACACACCTTGGACACACACACACACACACACACACACACACATATTGCTGTAGAAACAGCAGAAGGTGTGCAGACGTGAGCAGCAGAAGGAATTAATCAGTCCAGCGTTGCATGAATGTGAAATATCTAACGGCTCCATACTGTCCTTGTTCCTCTCCCGTGCTAGCTTGTCTGACAGTGGGATGACAAACTGTGCAATGACAGAACACAATAACGACCAGCAGCATGGACGTCGTGCTGGATGTGTCTGCAGATCATGATTGATGTAAAACAGGTGTAACTAAGCTCAGTCCTCTGACCTATGAAACCATTAGGAGAAATTTACAGAAAAAAATATTTGCAAGATAAAAGATAAAAGTTAGTGCATCTTGGTCTCCCCCTGCTGGTGGCCTCTAACATAGGGTAATAATACAGGACAAAACCCAACAACTCAGAATGGATGAAAATATATATTATAATAAAATGCGGTGCTGCTCCTGACGCAGAACATATTTGCTCACCTAAGCAGTATCAACAAATATGTAAAATTATTTAATAAAATTGTTTATCTAAAAAAAATCCCAAGTATATCTAATAAGCTAATGTAAGAAAAGCATTACGAGCTAATCCACCTCCTCATCATCTTCGTCTTCAGAAACTTTCCCCCCACAGATTGAGAAGCACGACAAGCTCCTCCAGCACAGAACTGTGCCTTCAGATCCTCTGTTCACTTGCACACACATTGACACATATTGTTATAATAAAACTTGACCTTCAAAGCAAATAAACTGGATTTATGAACCAAGCCAGCACATTCTTGAAGTTGCCCACGCCAAAGGAAATCAAGGAAGGTTTGTAAAGTTTCCAGAGTTTGGGATTGCATGACCTCTTCACAGGCATTGATGGGTTGGCCAAACAATGTGTCCCAATTCCAAACAATTCTTATCTATGTGTTATTCAAATACAATGGGAGGCAACTCCGTAAAAACGGAATGTGTGCAATTCTTTTTCTATTTGTGTGAATAACCACAACCTCGTGCAACCCTGACCCATAAGTTTGCCCTCTGTCATGGTAAAATTAAACAACAACAACACTTTTCAATCACATTTTCAGGTAGAGGTGTTGCTGCAGGGTTTTGCCACTAGGGAGCATCAGGGCCTTGAACAAGGCACTGGTTTTCTTTATATAGACCTTCCAGTTTAGCTGAGGTCATTACTCATGACCCAGTTTCAACATCCTGATATCAAAGGTCCCATATTGTGTGTATATTGTAATTATATTTTTGCTTTATAACAACCCCGTGTCTCTGTCCTGTCATGTGTTTTGCTTGACCCACTTCTTTAGAAACTGCTTGAGGAGACACAGTTCTGCAGACTAACTGACTGATTGACTGACAGCTCTGCCAGGTAACAGACAAACACCTCAAGCCAGGTGTTGCCTCTGCCCTCAAAGGCTTGATTTTGTCCCCTTCAAAAACATGGGAGCAGGAAGCCCTGTTTGTTTAATTTGTATAGTTAATATTATAATATAGTTAAACTATTAATATAGCTTGTTTATATGTGTACACTAATATAAATATATCTATATATTTATATATACATATATATATATGTATAAGCACACACACACACACACACACACAGTGGTCTGGTTTAATGTGGGACCTCTCAGTGACATTAATTCTTTTTCTTTTATATATCTCTGTAGTCCAAGCTGACGTGTTGATATAATATAGACATTGAGCCGGACAGTGTCACACACGTACACACACCAGGCTGTTTCCTCTTCATATAAACCACTTCAATGTTTGCACACCAGCCGTGTGGCTCTCTGCTGCTTTACATTGCAAATACGCCTGTGTTTACACTTGCTCCACACCGACAATGGTCACCATGGGTTACCTTGACTCACAATACAGGTGACCAATCACAGCTGACCGGGGGAGGTTGACAGTTGTCTTGGGCGACAAAAAAAAAATCAGAGGAAGAGATAACTGAGTGGAGAAGAGGAGGAAAGGGAGAAGGACGAAAGGACGAGAGAGAAAAAAAAAATCCAAAATCTGTGTGGCACTTTCCTCAGTGAGGGGAAGTCTGCAAAAAGGAAACTGATCCCAGGTCTGCTATCCAAGTGGGAATGAGGGCAACACCCGTTTCCCTTCTAGTCCTGTGAGCTGCCGGACAACCACACGCTCCAAAGCCAAAGGTAAGCCTGCTGCTGCTGCTACTTTTACCGTGACGTACACCAGAGGGCTTTACGGGGTCTACTTTCATACAACTAGAGACACTGGAGCTTGTAGGCGTGTGGCTTCTGTCATATTCAGAGGAGGGGAGGGAAAGTGAAAGTGTTTGTCTCTCTGAGTTTTCTATACGAGGCTGTTTGACGCACTTCCTCTTCTCAGCCCAAGACATGCCGCCATTAAAAATACCCACATGTAAGTGTATGCAAATATCAACTTTAAACACACACACACACACACACACACACACACGCACGCACACACCTAGAGAGAAATAGCCACTGGATGGTTGAGACAAGCAGAAGCAGAAAGACAGGTAGGTGTGTTGTGACCACCTCCAATGTTCCCTGATTCTAAGTCCCCCTTTCTCCACTTACTACCCAACTCTCTCTCAAACACACGCACACACATACACTGTGCATTTTTCACTCTGTTCATTTAACAACGCCTGCTTACCCCGAGCAACAACAGGAGCTTATCAGCTGCTCCCTCGCCTGCCATACTGTTATCAGCGCGGCCTCGTTCACACACACAGGCACACACAGAGCCTCGCTGCTACTCTTTCACACACACTCACTGTCTCTCTCTCTCTCTCTCTCTCTCTCTCTCTCACACACACACACACACACACACACACTCACGCATACAAACTGGAATGAATGTTATGGGGGCTTATCAGTGTCCTTAGGGGCCTGGCAGCCACTTCACAGGCTCAGATCCCGGAGTCGAGGCCACAGAGACGAACCTATGTGACCGGAGTGCTGATGAGCGCCCGTCTCTGTACTGTCAGACGCTTTTTCTCTCCACAACAGCGGCGGGCTGCAGGGCACGCCGACAATGAGCGCGCACACACCACACGGTGCAGTGACAGGCAGCAGCAGCGAACACTCAAAGGAGGGGAAGGACGGCTAGAATACAGATGTTTTGACGCGGCACAGTGCCACCGAGCGCCGGGTGAAGGCCCCTTTTTTATCTCGCGTTTGCTAGCACAAGTGCAAAAAAACCATTGAAGGCCGTCAGTTTTTCGGCGATGTCAGTGACACTATGGACCAGGCAGGCGTGGGGAGAACACGTCCGTCAACATTTTTCCCAGAGCTCAAGGTGACGACACTCACCTCAAAGTGCAGCACTCGTTTATTTAACTGACCTGTGATGCGAAACTAAAACAGAATACAGCGTTTTCAAAGTCAGGAGTCGGATTAATCTCTTCTGTTTTACTGTATCTTTGTTATTCAATGTAAAGAAAATGCTCAGGCTAAATATTTAAAGCTGCGGCATTGTTGCTGCTATTGTTCCAAACTTTTAAAAGCCACACATTTTACAAAGTTTGCTTTACTTCTCTTCACACTTCAACATGTAAGTAATAAAAATTCACTTGCTCCCTTTTCAGAGACGTTGGGCTCAGACCTGGAAATCAAGGCCTATGTGATGTCACAGAGGGCACTGACACCCAGTTCAACGAAGCTTCCTTTTGGGTCACTTTAGTGGCTCCACGCTAAAAATTTATCCTTTCTTGGATGTTGCACATGTTTGGACATACAGTAAGGCAGTCTCGGAGGGTGGAGCCAACACCTGGCTGGGGGCGTGGCCACTAACCTGTGAGTGGTTTCAGGGGACTTTGTGACATCACGAGAGACTGATTTTCAGAGTTGAGTGTTTTAGCACAAACTTTCTGAAAAAAAGAGCATGAAAAAAGATTTTTTTTTTCTAATTTCCGAGGAGTTTGTTGACTGACAGAGACACACATCAGTGTTAGAGAAAACACAGGCAAGGGGAATTTTGCACATGGAATCTTAAAGTCCAAAACATCATCAAATTGTGTCTCGATATCCTCTGCTAATGATGTCATTTGGAGAACAAACTTGCAGTGCTGCTGCGCTTTTAACTTCTCACCTAAAATGTGATGAGTCACTAGGCAGTGGTCATAGCTTTAAATTTCTAAATAAAACATGCATTTTATTGGTGATAACATCTTACAAAGTTTTTGGATACTTTTCTGAACTCTGACTCATTGACTCAACTCCAACTCCAATCAACTGCGCACATCAGAAGAAGTCTAAGGTTAGAAAAAAAACTACCCAAAAAACAGAACGCCATTGCTGGCAGAGATACTGGCAGGAGAGCAGAGCAGTTTTTAAAACTCAGGAAGTGGTGCCTCCTAGCTGAGCTGTGCTTCCTGTGTGATAACTGACCAAAACCTGCTACGTCTCAGTCGCACGCAGAGACACACAACAAGAAAGACACTCCCCCACATTCTTTTGGTAGATGCAACTAAAAATGTTATGGACTGTGTGGCTTTAGAAACAAAAATTGAGAACTAATGAAACTTGAAGTTGGGAATTTGTTGACTGTGTCATTTGCTTGTATTGACGATTAAAGATATTGTGTCCCAATCAAACAGCTGGGGTAACCTTTTGGAAGGAGTGCAGGTGTGCAACTTCAATTTGAGACGCAGAACCAAAAAACAGAGTTTACTTCATTTTTTTCTTTTTGAAGTGTAGAACTTCAAAGCGTCGCAGCAAAGTTTGGTCACCTGCTCCAAAAAGAGAGCGAACCCTGTGAATAAGTGATAAAGAGCAGCCAGCTCGCTGGTTTTGTCCCAGTCATAGGCAGGAATGTGCAGATAACGACCCTGAAACCTTGAACACCATGGAAATACATCATGTTTCAGGCTGCTCCCCCTCCTCTTTCACACACACACACACACACACAGCAGGCACATATTGCAGTGCAATCGTTTCCTTCCTGTTGCTTGTTGAGCCTCTTTTAGAGTCAAGATAAGCAACAGAACGAGACGGGGGGAAGCAAGTAGTGGTGTTTGTCCTCGTCCTTTTTTCGGATCACGGTGACCACATGCATTTATTCCGCGCATTTACGTCAAACTGCTTTGCCAGTTACAAGCTGACAGTGGCTGCAGGTGTGGCCCCTTGGCATACACATATCACGTGTTAACGGATCTCCATCACCCATAAATAACAGCAGTGTGCCTTTTTTCTCCCTCTCTCTCTCTCTGTTCTTCTGCGACAGGTTCCGCAAGACCACAGGACAGTTTAGCAGCCCCCACTTCCTCATCGAGAGTCGATGGCAGCAGCAGCAGCAGCAGCAGCAGCAGCAGCGAGCGAGTTTCCTGTGACGCCTCTGTGTCTCTGGTCAATTAGTACACTCACATAACTCCGCCACTGTTGGGGCTGCTCTGCATGGAACCAGACCAGCGCTTGTCGCATCCCGTGCTGAGCTCTCTGCAAAGATCAGGCACCTCAGAGGAAGAAAAAGTAAAACCGCTCATCAGGGGAGGAGAGGTGTGATGCTAATTCCACTTTGTTAAGCTGCTGTGTGACGAGATTCAGCCATGCTCCAGCAGTCAGAGCTCATCTTTGACTTTGCCAGCGACCACGTTAGCATGTCACCACAGGTAAGTTGGGAGTCACGCCGTGGTGAGGGTAATGTGAGGAGATTGTAATTTGACTGTTTCCTCCCTCTCTCTCTCTCTTTCTCTCTGTCTCTCCCTCTCTCTCTCTGTGGCAGTTGGGACTATATGCAGATTACCCCACGGTGATTGTGGAGCAGGGTCTCCATCATTCCCACCTGCTCTCACACATTGGTCCCATCTATGAGCCATCGCATGTAGTAGAGGAAGACCACCATAATCTGCTCAAAGGTCAGTAGCTAACAAACACACACACACACACACACACACACACACACACACACACACACACACACCAGAATGTTTAGCTTACATTTTCTAAACAACCAAAAAGGTGTTTAAAAAGTTGTTCAGGAAAATTAATTAGGATACTTGGAATTTGTTCTGCTTTGAAAGTAGAAGCCTAGGCCACGCATGCGCAATGGCGCCCTTCGCACATGTACCACCCTCTGAGGAGGAAAAAAAAATCAGGAAGTGAAACAAAACATTCCTGTCTTGTGCGCCAGGGAAAGACGGTTAATGAATCACATTAGGATGTAGACGTGGTCGCTGGGGGCTACGGCACACATGCTTTAGCTTGTTACGCGCGAGCGGCCGGAAATAAAAGTAAGTTTTAATCGCCGTTTCCGTGTGCGTGCGTGTTTTTTTGCGACATTTTCTGCTGCTCGGTGCGTAGTGCAGGGGAGAGGAGGCACCTCGAGGCTCGGGTAACTCTGCTAGCAGCAACACGGCGCCGCTCGTCATCTCCCAGCAACTCCTTCCAAAGAGCTGCTCGCCACAAAAAAGGTGACGCCGTGACTGCTGACGCCGTGACTGCTGTGACTGTTTCCACAGTCACGGCGTCACCTTTTTCGACAAGACCGCAGCGGGGTTTTTTTTGTTCCCCTTGCCCGTCGGGGGGCAACGGCGGGCAGCTGTTTGTTAGCTAGCAGATGTTTACTGGCGGAGCCTGTCAGTGTTACGTCATCGCGCTCAAACGGCGATGTCCCTCACCAGTTTGACAACGTTTTCACATCCCTCCAAAGGACGCACATGTGACGAGTTGTACGCGGATGGATGCGATGTGTTTCACTCACTCGCATGTCATTAGCATGGAGGTAGTCGGAGTAGCGAAACACACATGAAAGAAGGCCAAGTGTTCAGTTTAATTTATTTAAAAAAAAAAAAAAAAAAAAAGTAACATTAAAGGTTGAAAAAGACATTTTAAGAGTCAATGCAGCCAGACTTTGAACGGATTCTTTACTTTTCCGTTTAGCTGAAACGTTCCCCATTGGGCTGCTTCACCCCTGTTTATCTGAGGGGGGGAAATGGGGAGCTCACCAGTTTAACTTAAATGGTCTCAGGGACCTGGGGCCCCAAGAGACCTCCAGAACATGAGGAATTGAACTGCTTCCACATTAAGTCCATCTACAGGCTACTAAGAGACACACTGTTTGCGGCTGGATGCTGGTGGATGGAGAGGATCTTGTGAAATTGAGGTTCGAGTTCAGTTCTGTGTCCATGCAAGTGTCCTTGGTTTGAAATGCTTGAGTTGGCGCTCCAAACTGACATGTGACCTTCCTCTCAATACACTCTCAATACAAATGACAACAGTCAAGTGCAAAAAAAAGTTTAGTCTCATTGTGAGACTGGTTTCATTTCCCTTTTGCTATTCAAACGTGACAGGATGGACGCTTGTTGGTTAATGGCCTCAGCACTGGACACTGTCTCCTTGTTTAATGCCTTCAGATACACAGTTTGTAAGATCTATTCTGGTTCCAATAATATTCAGGATACAGTGTTTATATGCACACAGAGGAAACTGGATATTCATTACCCTGTATACATGATAAATATTAGTGTCCCGGTGTCTGACTGCTGAGTGGTTCGTTTTTATGGCTGTATAAATACCATAATGTCCTCCATTATTTCCAGGGTTCAGGTAACATTTAGGTTTGTCCAAACTGGAATGATGTGCCGTCCATGTCACTGAAACTTGGGATTTGATTTCACAACATAAAGAGACAACTGCATGCTTGCAACATTGGCTATAACTCGGTAGGCAAGAATTGGTGGAGCATGTTTTTGCATAGATATTCACACATCCAGATTAACTGCCTCTCCAGACAGACGTACCCTTCCAGAATGCTGGTGTAGATGCAAGAGAAACACTTCACTGTGGCGCATAGATGGAAAGATGAGATTTTGTGCGAGTTAAAAAAATAGAAAAGAATCAGAGTATAATTTATATTCTCTTTGTAGTTGCTCCAGTAAAGGATCGGTCTGACATGCTGAGGTGCTTTATTCAATTTGCCTGCCAGAAATAGTTTTTTGCACGTCAATTCCTCTTTCTGTGCTCTGCAGTGGATCCATGTGAAAGTGGAGAGGAGGAGACCATGGAGACACTTGTTGCTGCTGACTCACTCCTTAACATGGAGTGCCCTGACACGCTGTCCTTGGAGCAACACTACAGTACGCACACACACACACCTGACTTCATACTCCAGTGTGCACCAACGGGCTGAAGATGCCCCACTAATGCCTCTTTGTCTCGGTGTTGCACTCGTCTGACTGCTCTTTCCCATTAAATCTCTTTACGTCCACCCCCACCCCCCCACCCCACCCCCCTCCCTTCACCGCCTCCCCTGCAGCCCAGACGTTCTTGCCGTCGCTGGGTGACGTCATCACCACTCCTGTTACCCAGGTGACCGTGTCAGCAGAGGGAATTGTGGGGGCTTTCGATCAGACACAGTGGCCCTCTTTGCACACCAACAAACCCACAGTGCAGCTGCAGACTAAGAAAAGAGGTCAGTCACTTAGCATCAGCCAATCTCAAGTGAATTATGCTCTGAGAAATTGCATTATATGTCTCACTCACAAACCAATTTCATTTTTCAACCACGCAGGGAGAAAACCTCGACACAGGAGGGCAGAGTCTCCAACACCAGACATCATCGTGAAGAAGGACAAATACAATAAAGGTACATTTATTCTCTGCAAAACTAGTTTGGCCCTTGGCAGAGAGGCACGTTCCTCAATCTGCTTGCATAGCACACTAGTCACTTGAGCTGAAAACCCAGACACAAGAACAGGTCCTAGGACTTTAAGATTTTTTAAGGGCCCCATTTTCTAGTTTCAGATTTTCATTTTCCATCCTGGACTACCCATGGAGCTGCCTCACTCCATTAATAATCCAAAAAACCCTTTAGAACTTTTTACAGTCTCTGGAAAAAAATGCTGTCTCTAAAACTGATGCTTTATTGGACCTTCTGCATGTTTGAAAAGAGACAAAAACTAGGTGTTTGTGAAGTTGTCTCAAGAGGCAGAGTTTAGGATATGTACTGAAGGAAAGGATGGACTTTTCTCAGTTTCTGGGAATTCATTTAAGGGCTGAAGAAACATAGCATTGTTTCAAAACATTGGTAAAGGTAATTTTGCATAACCTTACCCCCGAAATGCAACATACTGCATTTGTCAGAGGGAATTCTTTAGGATCTATCCTTGACCAAATGACTAGAAGTTAGAAGTTATGTTCCTAATGATATCTATAGTTTTCCTTTTAAATGATAACAATAATAATAATAATAATAATAATAATAATAATTACGACACGGTGGCGCAGTGGTTAGCGCTGCCGCCTCACAGCAAGAAGGTCGTGGGTTCGATTCCGGGGCCCGGACCTGTGACCTTTCTGTGTGGAGTTTGCATGTTCTCCCTGTGTCTGCGTGGGTTCTCTCCGGGTTCTCCGGCTTCCTCCCACACTCCAAAAACATGCATGTGAGCTCAATTGAACATTCTAAATTGTCCGTAGGTGTGCATGTGAGTGTGAATGGTTGTTTGTCTCGATGTGGCCCTGCGATGAACTGGCGACTTGTCCAGGGTGTCCTCTGCCTTCACCCTAAGACAGCTGGGATAGGCTCCAGCAGACCCCCGTGACCCTGAATAGGAATAAGCGGGTATAGAAAATGAATGAATGAATAATAATAATAATGTCCTGTTTCTGTGGATCAGGTGGAACCACGCTTTACCTGTGGCAGTTCCTCATGGAGCTGTTACAGGACCGACAGGTCTGCCCCCGCTACATTAAATGGACAAACCCACAGGAAGGGATCTTCAAGTTGGTCAACTCGAAAGCTGTGGCCAGGCTCTGGGGCAAACACAAGAACAAGCCTGACATGAATTATGAGACAATGGGCAGAGCACTCAGGTACTTTATGAAAGACTCTGCTGCTCCACAGAAATGTGGCCCTGTTCCCACTTCAGAGCAAAAGATGTAAATCTGGATTGTTGATGATCAATTTCGTTAATACGAAACTTGTGTTTATGCAGGTACTACTACCAAAGAGGAATTCTGAATAAAGTTGAAGGTCAGCGTCTCGTCTACCAGTTCACCTCCCTGCCCAAAGACATGATTTACATCACAGACGGAGATGGCACCAAAGAAGAAGAGGACTACGACGATAACAGTGGCAACGACGGGGGCGCGAGCGACGACTCGGACGACGACAGCGCATTGACTTCAAGTGACCAATCGGTGGAGGATGAAGAATCACCTCCGCCTCAGAAGAAATTCAACTCCAGCTCTGTCCGAGCAGCCGCGTCCCAGCGAGCCAGGCCCACCCCCAAGCCGGCGGCCCAGCGGGAAACGGTCCTGCGCCCCGCCCCCAACAGCTTGATCCAGGAGCAGCATTTACCCATCGTGTCTGCTGAGATGCTGCGGACCCTGCAGAACCTCCCAAAGGTCCAATCCCTGAAGCCCGCAGGCCACGCCTCGGTCTTCAAGACGGCTCAGCTTCTGGGCAGCCTGTGCGAGCGACAGGCCAGCGCCGAGGTGGCAGAGAGCCGCAGGGCGCGTGACGAAACATCACATCCTGGACAGAAAGCATCACACGGGGAGACTCCACTATTGCTGTGTCCTCTGACTGGCTCCCACGAATAGAGAAGACCAATGCCTTATCCCACACACACACACACACACACACACACACACACTCCGCTGACTCAGGAAGAGTGCTGTACTGCACTCCATGTCTCTCCAGTCAGTCAGAGTGAGGTATTGATCTGAGACTGTGTTTTTGTGCTGTATGTCATGTTGAGAATCAGTTACAAAAGTCATGTTTGATCAGTGCTTCTCCTCCTGAGTTCGCAGGAAGCAAAATGTCTCCACGCTCTGCAGGTTGCTCTCTTGGAAAGAGGCGGTCTATGAAAGCCGACGTCATTCATCCCAGTCCTCTGTCATTCCCCGTCAGGGCTAACTATACAAGACCAAAAACAGACATGCACTGGAATCCAAAGCCTCTCTGCACCTTCTGCAGACACTCCCGTTGCTTGCACTTGGGCTCCAGCGCCATGGAGCCAACTGTCTGATCAGCACACCGTGCCTTTCCTGTCGGCCTTTCTCCACTCACTTTGTCACGCTTGTTTTTTATTATTATTATCATTATTATTATTTTATGTTACTTTTTACTATTACATGCTGAATCATTCCTCTGCCTTGAATATGGCTTTGCACTATTGTTTACCTCTGCTGTATGTTTCTTTCTATAAGTGCCTGAAATTTCAGTCTGTCATGTATTTGCCGTGTGTCTGTTCCTAGTAAGGGAAGCAAACATTCCAAATTATTTGTGTGTTGTTTGTTTTTTTGTTGTTGTTTGTTTTTTAAATGAATTACTGAACTATGTTTGTATTATTAATTGTTGAAAACAAGGGATCACTGTTTGTAGAATAGCAATGAAGCACTGCTGCTGTAAAGTGTGTATCTATCCAGTGGCCTTTCTTTTTGTTGGACAATCGCCAGTGAATTGATCTGAAATGGATTTAATGTCACCGCACTTCTACCTGTAGTCTTACTGTGACTGCTCAGTCTTTCTGCCTTGCACACATTCAATGTTACACCATATATGCATCCACTATAAACCTCGACCTGGTTATCTTCATGTTGTGTGTTACATACTGTATTTTTGTGAACATGCTTGACTTTGTGCCTTGTTGCCATTTTCTCCCTCAGGTCCATCAGTTTTGCTGCACAGACTGTATTCCCTATGCAATGAGTAAATCTCCCTTTATAGCCAAGCAATGCTAAGTTGAGTGCTTTCCTTTCAGCTGATCTCAGTTTAGCCCCAGAAAGCTTTAGAGCGTCTTCTCTGAGGCTAAACACGGTTTAGGAGCTGTTTGTAACTGTGCCTTTTCCCCCAGGGAACCCTATGCAGAGCTGTTTTCATTTTATGATGATGTAAATTGTGTATTAAGTTTTACCAACATCGATTTGTACTGTTGTGACTGAGGGAGATGTGGAGTTGCTTTATTTTGTCATGTTTGCTTATATGCAGTGCTGTCCTAGAGGTGTTGACAACATAAAGGATGATCATATAAAATAAACATAACTTTGTCATTGTCAGAAGTTTATCCTCATGTCTTTATTTGTCTGAATTTAGTAAAAAAAAAAAAAAAAAACACACAGGGGCAACATTAGAAAGAATTCAAGCTATGGGTTGACAATGTGACTGGGTTAAATTATTTGCGCGCGCACACAGGCTATCATTTTTAAGAAGAAACATTAATAACCTTTGAAATAATTTTAACAACGTCTTATACAGTAGAAAATGGGTCAAAATGTAATTTCAGTTGTCTCTTTTTCACTAATACCGACTATTTCATATATTATAGTATGATAGTTCTGTATCTGACGTTATTTTTAAATGGTAGAAAGGGACGCTGATGTGGCGTGGCCAGCATTTTATTTTGCATTTATCAAGCCTTTTTTTTCGGGCAAGATGCCACGAGTCCTCCCTGTCGACAGATGGCGCTGTGGAGTCGTGAGCAGGACGCGGTCGGATGTTGACAGGCCTGGCTGGTGTTCGAGGAGCTGCTGCTGCCGCTATCACGCGTCCCACTTGGCGCTACACCTTGCTAGAACTTTCCTGCGCCTCCGAGACACAGCCCGCATCCACAGCAAATCCATGGCAACCGAACGGCAAGTCAATTTTGATATGAGAATCATACTCTGTCGTCACATCGTCGCAAATTGACAGAACAGCGGGTTAACGGCATGTCTTGTTTTCAAATTAGCAGCTTTCCTGACAACTTGGTTGACGATGATCCACAGAAAGCTCTGGAGGTAAACATGAGCTCTGGCTAACAGACAACACGATACACTCCCCCAGCCCACCAGTACCAGACACGTTTCTTTGTATTTTAACGTTGGATTTCTATTATCTCTCATACACCGTTCCGTGGAATTACATGTGCTGTCGGTGACGTTACAGCGGTTGACGTTCGCACTGACTTTGACACTTTAACTAGCTAGCGAAACCAGCTAACGCACCCATACAAACACCAGTCGTTCGTCGAACCTGCAGTAACAGATCACCATCCTCTCTGCTTTTCTTTTTGTGACCGGGACATCTGGTTTGTTGCAGTGTATTGCCGATTTTTCATTGCCAGTAAGCAATCTATATTTGCCAGCACTAACTTACTGACACATCTTGACGAATCGAACACAGAAGTCGAGAAAGCTATGTAACACAACACCTTCCGAGACTTAGGTAGATCTTACTGCACGAACTGAAACGTGAACATTGCACTTACTCGCATAACCTATTACTTGTATTTTCCTAAGAGCCACTGAGAAGAGAGTTTCGTTTTCGATTTTCACAACCGCTCCTTAACTGAAAACCCCCTGCTAACTACTCGGGTAAAAATGCTAAACCATTTGTTGACTTGTAGGCACTGAACGAAGCCTTGACGGAAGACTCCAACAATGCCGAATGGTTCTGCCAACGTGCCTACGCTCACACACTGCTCAAAAACTATAAATGTAAGTCTGCACTTGAGTTTTAGGGGACGCCAATATGTTGCAAGTTCCAATTGCCAGTTTTATTCTCTGCTGGACTACAATTACACAGTGATTCCGTTGAAATACGAATGTCTATGGTATCATACTCTCTGGAATAGTCGAGCCTGGCTGTGTTGTTGTCAGATTCACATGTGTTCTCTCTACAGGTGCTGTAGATGATGCCAAAAAAGCACAGCAACTGCAACCCAATTTCCCCCTGGCGTTTATGCGAACAGGGTGCGTACTGTAACTCCGTTCAGTGACCGAGGGCAAAGATTGTCTCCCGTCAGCTTTAACCATGTCACTTTTTTAAGACAAACTTTGATGCTATCTAGTCATGTATGATTTGTTATTCTCTCCCCTTGCAGAATAGCAGAATATCACCTAAACCACTACGAGGCGGCTCATTCAGCGTTCACTCAGGGCCAACAGCTGGATGGTGAGCATACTCACTTCCCACAGTGTACCCAGTTAAACCAGGCTGTGTCCCAACCATGTGTCCCAACCATGTGTCCCAACCATGTGTCCCAACCATGTGTCCCAACCATGCTTATGGTTTTTGTTTTGTTTTTTCATAAAATGTATTCATGGTTTTGGTCAATTTGAGATAAATTGAAACTAAAAGGTTTCTAACGCATCCCATATATTTGATTCCTTTTACAGAAGTTTGTTTCATATCTGTTTTGAGAGGTTAACAAACAAAATATATTTTGATGATCATAATGAAGGTTTAGGGAATGTTCAGTATATTCATTAGGCAATTATTGGGGCAGCTTTAACGTCTCATCAAAGTGCAGTTTCCTTTGCACTTTTATCTTTGTATACGCGTTGTTGTCTTCAGTGCCTTTCACTGAAGACTTTGACACAAAAGCAAGCATAATCTGTCAGTTTGTCCCTAACACGTAGGTGAGACTTGTTGCCATGTTACTTTTCATATTGTCCTTTTTATGTTGTGGCCACTTATGAGAAATAGAATCCAGGAAAGAATGAAAGCATTTTTTTTTTAAATGTCCGAACTACAAATAATCAGTTAAAGTAGCACTAACTGGATATTTTTTTTGGTGTGAAAGGGACTAACTACATCCATGGACTCCAAAGGGTTCAAAAACGGTTCTCATTTTAGTTTGAGTTTGGCTTGGTTATATATTTTTCCCACTTTTTTTGCATGGTGGAGTTAATATATTTAGAGTGTTAATCCCTCCACTCTGAGAAAGGGCGTCAAATATTTATTGAATGACTTTTCTGTGCAACTACACCTGTCTATTATCCTCTGACTGTTTGGCCTTTATGTAGATTTAGCCTCTGATTCTTAGTGTTCTGATAATGTGGGATTATTTTTACACTGGAATTGTTAGGGCATTGGGGTTTTCTAAATTTGACAAGAGCCCTCACTCTGTTTTTATTTATTTGCTCTAAACATAGGTGTGATAATATGCATACATTTGAGCATTTGCCTGGTTTTAGACACATAAAATATCCACAACCACACACTTTAAAAGTCGCATCAAAAGCTTATTTTTAATATTAATTCTGGTTATATTTTTCTTCAGCCAGGCTGACTGTAAGGCAGTCAGGCAGATGAGACAATTTGTAGGCGACATCTTAATTTAAGGTCATCTCCCCATTTACTATAGTACTACATTTTTAGACACACAGGAGGGGAAGCAATGAGAAAAAAGGGTAATGAGGGAAAATGTTTTGCATTATGTAGTAGTTTAAAACAAATATATGTATTTATCTTACTCCTTTAATGTGTCAATAGGTTCTGACAAATCCTTTGAAGTCTGGTTAAAGCGGTGTGAAGAAGTGATGGGTGGTAAGTCTCTAAATTTCTGTCTTATCATTTTGGGCCGATATTTGTGTTTAAGTCTGAGGTTGGGACTCGATGGCGAGTGAACAGTCTGTCCAGTAAACAGTCTGTCCAATCGACAGGCTGGACGTTTGTGTTTATGTATTTGTTTGACGCCAGGACTTTCATTTCCTTGTAATCACAAGCCGACGACTAACGGCCGAGCGCAGAGGAGACGATCAAACCGCTGAACTGACACACATCCATAATCACATGGCTGTGTGTGTGTGTGTGTCGGTGTGCCTCGCAGTGCGTCAGTGTGTTCACTGGCTGAACTGCTTAGTCCAATAAAAATGCATGGCGTGTCTGGGTGCTGTGCCTCTGTTTTGCGGCGGCGCCCGGACCCACTGGATCATCCCGAGTAAACAAGAGGAAGAGTTTTGACAAACACGCTTCACACCCGCGTGCACATGCACTCCCAGGAGCGCCGTGATTCATCGGCACTCACGCTGCTGATGTTTGAAAGCCCCCCCCCCTCCAATGAGACTCGCTCCTTGTTTCGGGCAAACAGATGCTCACTGGAGGTGTAACGTCAACCCCCTTCAGCCCCTCCCTCCCTGAAACAACTGAAAATAAAGAAGGTTGAAAGAGTCGCACTCGCACTCGCTGGCGTGCATGCTGGGAGCCGTGGCAGCCGTGACATCGTTTCCTTACCCAGAAACCCCCTCCGTCACGTGCGGCGGCTCCCAGCGTGTCTCAGAAAGAGAGACGCGGGCGTCCCTTTTCCCCAAACAGCCCCCCCCCCACCCTCCCCGTGTCGGTGGCGACCTCATTAAGACAACATTTACACGCCTACCATCGTCTCATGACTTTCATCCCTCTTGTGTGTTCTCGCTCCGTAATGAAGCCTGTGAATAATGTATGATAGCATGCTGCTAAAACGGTGATCAGACTTGCTCGCGCTCACAAGGGCTTTTAATGGGCGTGGACGGACCAGTAAACAAACTGGTGGCAAGAATGTCTTTTTGTCTGTGCGGAGCGCTGCTCCAGTGACGACGGCAGGAAGGAGACGGAGGACAGTGAACGTTCTGCCGCGCGGCAACAAGATTGTAACACTCACTCCTGGTGATGTTTGAATTGTGTGAAAAAGGGTTCATGTGCAGATTGGGAGGTGCTTGTGGAACTTGACCCCAGACTATATTTACACTAATGGTGTCTTCTCAATTTCCCCCTAATGCACAGCGACAAGGCTGCTAACAGCAACAACTGCAACAATACGTATGAGTTGATGAATGAAACCCAAATCCAAAATCATTCTCATCCATGGAAATAATATCTCCAAATCTGGCCCGAGTGAGAATCTGAAGACATTTGGTGATGGCAGGGAGACTGCTAGTTTGTTTGTTTGTTTGTTTGATTGATTGATTGTTTATTTAAAACATCGACTTTGTGTAGATTTTATGATGCGTTTGCCTCCTTCTGACAAAAGCAACTTGCAGAAGTATCCACACCATCAACTTGATGGTAAATGTTGTAATTTTCTGCACTTCCATTAAGATGTATCTTGATGATTCCAACTGTTCTAAAAGAGAAGGAAAGGAAAGCGTGTGTCACCTTCAGAGTTGCATTTTTATGGATGTATCATCCGAATTCCAGAGGTCAATTTGTAAACATTTCTGGCCTCTTGCAATTTTAGTTGTCTCTCTAAATCTCTCTCTCTCTCTCTCTCTCTCTCTCTCTGTCTCTCTCTCTGTCTCTCTCTCTCTCTCTCTCTCTCTCTCTCTGTCTCTGTCTGTCTCTGTTCTCTCTCTCTCTCTCTCTCTCTCTCTCTCTCTCTCTGTCTCTCTCTGCCTCTCTCTCTCTCTCTCTCTCTCTCACTCACTCTCTCTCTTTGTCTCTCTCTTGCTCCAGGGCAGGCACAGGTTGGCGGGGGCGACACGGTGAGTTTCTCCTTTCAGCCACCTGGGGGCACTGTTGCTCTCAGTAACTGCAGGGAAGTCATTGAATGTCCCTGCTGGGAGGAAAAAAAAAGCCTTACAAAGCTTCTTTTGTTGTCGCATTTCTTTCTCTCCCCTCACCGGTGTCCTTCATGTTGGGTCCCTGCGCTCCTCCGCTGCGTCCTCCTCCCCGACTGTCACCCTCTTCTGGGGCCGAATCGCACAGCAGCAGACACAAGCGGCTCCTACAGTCAAGTGAGTCCTCGCGCCTGATATGATTCACCTAGTTTCACATATGGGGACTCGCTCCAGTTAACGTGGCCAATCTGCCCCTGTAACAGGTGCACTGCAGCACTGCAATCATTGTTTCCCTTTGCCTTCCCCCGCAGACACGACTGGTACCAAACGGAGTCGCAAGTCATCGTCACTGTCATGGCAAAGAATGTGTCCAAGGACGGTGTGCGGGCCAACTTCACGGAGAGGGAGGTATGAACGCGCACTCAGTGACGGCAGTCTTCAGTGTTCTCTCATGGTTTGTGTGGAGCGGCGATGGCTTCGCTCTGGGGTGTTTCCTCAGGGGGCCCCATTAGATGGGGCTCACACACTTACACGCACACACGTGCACACGCACGCACAGACACTCCCCACGGACCCAGCTACGCCTCCAGTGGTGCCTTGTTAACATTGCTCCCAAAGTACAGATCTGAGAACAATTTACCCTTCCCAGCTTCTCCAACCTCCTAATTGTCTGTGGATAGAAGGCATAACTGATCTAGGATCAGCCGCAGAACCCTCCGGGGACAATCTTCCTCTCTTTCTCTTTGTCTTTTCCACTTTTCCTTTGCCCCCCCCACCACTCCCCTCCAGCTCTCCCTCCTTTCCTCAGAGGTGTAACTGCAGGGCACCCAAGGGAGCGGCTTTGTCTTTCCTAATAGAATAACAAACCCAGTTTACCCTCGTCGCAGAAGAAATAGTTCACTTGCCTTGGATCGCGCTGTCACTTGTTAAGGCACTTCTGCGGTGCGAAGTACACACAAGTTCATGTATTTTTTACTAGGTCACTGTATACAAGCGCAATGGAAGATGAAAGGCAGGCAGTTGCCGTTATTATCCTGGGCGACTGAGCAGGCGGCAGCTGCACACCTACAGACGACACAGTGGGGGGGTTCAGTTGGATGAATATTAAAGCCGTGGTAGTTTAGTGGAAATGCCCAAAAGCTACTTCAGCTAACTTTCCAAGCTTTTATCTCCCATGAACTACTTCTAACATACGTTTAGACCCAGATGAGAGGAGTCCTCTCCTCGGCGAAGCTGTAGGCGGGAACAAACCAGCACAAGTGAAGTTCTGCCCGGGCGGCTCGGCCGACGCCTGGCCGCTTTGTTTTAGTGCTTTTCCATGCAAATGCAGCGCCGTTTAGCCATTGAGGAGCAGTGTTGGCGAGTAATCTATTACTCAGTAATCCACTACTGTAATTGAACTACTGTTTTATTAACAAAGTAATATAACAGGATTACTCTGGCAAAAATGGTAATTATATCATAATTACTTTATCAAGTAACAATTCCATTACTTTCCATTACAGCTAAAAATGTCTTATTATCCACAAAATGTCTGAAATTTAGAAAATCAATAGAAACGATGATTGGCAGATTGATGATGCAGCCGTGCATGCACCGTCATTGATATGCGACTACGCACCAACACAAGCATGGCGGCAGCAAAAGAAGAAAACAGCGATTGCGTTTGATAGCTGGAAATACAAACATTATTTTGAGTTCATCTGGTCTAAATGAGGGGCGACACGGTGGCGCAGTGGTTAGCGCTGCCGCCTCACAGCAAGAAGGTCGTGGGTTCGATTCCGGGGCCCGGACCTTTGACCTTTCTGTGTGGAGTTTGCATGTTCTCCCCGTGTCTGCGTGGGTTCTCTCCGGGTTCTCCGGCTTCCTCCCACAGTCCAAAAACATGCATGTGAGGTCAATTGAACACTCTAAATTGTCCGTAGGTGTGCATGTGAGTATGAATGGTTGTCTGTCTCTATGTGGCCCTGCGATGAACTGGCGACTTGTCCAGGGTGTCACCCTGCCTTCGCCCTAAGACAGCTGGGATAGGCTCCAGCAGACCCCCGTGACCCTGAACAGGAATAAGCGGGTATAGAAGATGAATGAATGAATGAATGGTCTAAATGAAAGAATGTTGTGGTTCGTTGTACATTATGTGCAGGAAGCAAGATGTTCTCAACTGTCAGTTTTCTTTTTTTAAACTAAAGTAATTAGTAATTGATGACTTATGAAACAAAGTAAATAAGTAATTAGATTAAGTTTTAAAGGAGTAATCAGTAATCATTAGTTGGATTACTTTTATGGAGTAATCCCAACAACACAGTTTAGGAGTGTGTATGCGTATGCGTGTGTGTGAGTGCGCGTCTGGATTTGGGCCTCAGCCACATCCGCCAGCACGCTGCCCAGTGAGTGACAGATCTGTTAGAGGCTGTCTGAGCGTCGCTCCATCAGCGGCTGCTGAGTGGCTGCAGGCGACAAGGCGGCCAAGCTCCCGGCCATCACACCAGCCACACCACTGATCACTGGTCTGGACAGCCTCCGCGCCACGCCTACCAACTGGTGCGTGCGTGCGTGCGTGTTGCAGCCACAGGTCCCATATTCTACTCAGTTCAATCAAATTCATGGCAGCATGAAAACCTGGGTCGTCACTATGCTGGAGAGATGTATCAATGCCCTGTATGACATCACAAAGGGTTGTTCTTCAGAACTGAGTGCTTCGGCAAACACTGTGGATCAAGGACAAAGAAGCTTTTATTTTAACAGGCGTTTGTTTGTTAATTTGGAAGCCACAAATACGACCAGAACCCTCGTTTCCTGTTTCCGTGATACCGACCAATGAGGAGTGACGTCTTGGTGTCTCTGCTCTCTTGTTAAGCTCTCTGCCACCGTGCAGCTGGCATCAGGGGACGACTTCAACCTGAACCTCCACCTGCTCCACCCAGTGGCCCCTCAGCAGTGCAGCTTCAAGATCCTCAGCACCAAGGTATGACTCATTGAAACAGAGTTACTGTCTACTTACTCACTCTGCACTGACTGAGACCGTCTTTGCCTATTAAACGCTTGTTAGGGAAAAACAGCAGTGCAATGCACAGACTGTACCTCTGAGTCCGTCTGGATACATTGCAGTCCCAAATTGATGAGATGTTATTCACAAGCGTCTTAAAAAGAAAATTGCCGACGTCGTCAGTTTTGAGAGCAACAAAGAGCTTTGCTTTGAAATTGACATTAATAACATTCTATTTGTCAGTAACTAGTCTGGGCCAACCGTCTGGAGTTCTTATACTGAGCATTTGCATGTTTCATTTGGTTCCTCTCTTTAAGTGTTTACAAATGATTGCTTGTTTCCATCTTTTTGGAGAAAAATGCAGCAATATTTGAAAATTGCACTGTAGATAAATTGATTTGATCTTATAAATTGATTGCGGTAAGTAGATAATGACTTCATGTTTGTTTTTGACAAATATTGACACTGACAGATGGCGCCTTGACAACACAGAAACACAATGTCAGAGATGCATCAATTCAGCAGCACTTTGTATTAAAGCTCTGCTTTTCATCCAATGATGACACTCCTGGGTTTTGTCCTTTGTGGGGTCATGATGAGTCATTTATGACCATCACTCATCATCCTCACATGATGAATGGCCAAAGATCTATATTCTGCCTCCTTAATGTCCCCCACTCGTGGCTTTTCTGAGACATTTTCAGGTCAGGCGAATATATGACACGTCCTCTCTTGGGAGTCGTGAAATAAAGCGCTAGCAGCAGCTGGCTTAAACTGCCGATTATACTGGGCTGCTTTGTTCAATGTTACGTAGAAAGTCCAAAGTGAGCCCTGTTGTCAATTACAATGTATATGTATATATACACTATATTACCAAAAGTATTTGCTCACCCATCCAAATGATCAGAATCAGGTGTCCTAATCACTTGGCCTGGCCACATATGCATAAAATCAAGCACCTAGGCATGCAGACTGTTTTGACTAACATTTGTGAAAGAATGGGTCGCTCTCAGGAGCTCAGTGAATTCCAGCGTGGAACTGTCATAGGATGCCACCTGTGCAACAAATCCAGTCGTGAAATTTCCTCACTTCTAAATATTCCGCAGTCAACTGTCAGCTTTATTATAAGAAAATGGAAGAGTTTGGGAACAGCAGCAACTCAGCCACGAAGTGGTAGGCCACGTAAACTGACGGAGAGGGGTCAGCGGATGCTCAGGTGCATAGTGCAAAGATGTCGCCGACTTTCTGCACAGTCAATTGCTGCAGAGCTCCAAACTTCATGTGGCCTTTGGATTAGCCCAAGTACAGTACGCAGAGAGCTTCATGGAATGGGTTTCCATGGCAGAGCAGCTGCATCCAAGCCATACATCACCAAGTGCAATGCGAAGCGCCGGATGCAGTGGTGTAAAGCACGCCGCCACTGGACTATAGAGCAGTGGAGACGCGTTCTCTGGAGTGATGAATCACGCTTTTCCATCTGGCAATCTGATGGACGAGTCTGGGTTTGGAGGTTGCCAGGAGAACGGTACATTTCGGACTGCATTGTGCCAAGTGTGAAATTTGGTGGAGGAGGAATTATGGTGTGGGGTTGTTTTTCAGGAGACGGGCTTGGCCCCTTAGTTCCAGTGAAAGGAACTTTGAATGGTGTAGGACACCAAAACATTTTGGACAATTCCATGCTCCCGACCTTGTGGGAACAGTTTGGAGCGGGCCCCTTCCTCTTCCAACATGACTGTGCACCAGTGCACAAAGCAAGGTCCATAAAGACATGGATGACAGAGTCTGGTGTGGATGAACTTGACTGGCCTGCACAGAGCCCTGACCTGAACCCGATAGAACACCTTTGGGATGAATTTGAGCGGAGACTGAGAGCCAGGCCTTCTCAACCAACATCAGTGTGTGACCTCACCAATGCGCTTTTGGAAGAATGGTCAAATATTCCCATAAACACACTCCTCAACCTTGTGGACAGCCTTCCCAGAACAGTTGAAGCTGTAATAGCTGCAAAAGGTGGACCGACATCATATTGAACCCTATGGGTTAGGAATGGGATGGCACTTAAGTTCATATGTGAGTCAAGGCAGGTGAGCAAATACTTTGGGTAATATAGTGTATATAGCAGCATTTTCCTTACAAAAACGCATTTCAATCTGATTGACAGCTACTTCATTAAATATGAAATCACTTAAAAGGATGATACAATTTAGAATTATCTAATACATATATATATTATATATATATATATATATATATATATATGTGTGTGTAAAAAATTTAAATGTGCAAAGACACAAAACAAGTTGAATCAATTTTAAGCTGGTG
>CM020504.1:3104539-3357039 GCA_009823395.1 Thamnaconus septentrionalis
GAGCCATTGCCTCGGCTGTCACACACACACACACACACACACACACACACACACACACACACACACACACACAGGAACGCACACACGCACGCACAGCAACGTGCACGCACGCACTATGCCCGGTCTACTGCCGTCTCCCTCCAATAGCCAGGAAACACAGATGTGGCAGCAGATTAATGTTGTATGGCCCAGGAAGACACACACACACACACACACACACACACACACACACTCTCTCTCGCTTTAAGTGTGTCAAAACTGCCCATTGCACAAATGTATGCCACACACTGTCTTGTACAACTGCAATGTATATTATTTATATACAGATATATTCAGGAAGCGCCTGATTTTGTTTTATTTTTATGTTATTTTTATCTCTATTTTTATTTTACAGCATTGTATCTCTCTTTATACTATAGTTTAGCTCTTTGCGTGTCTTATTTTATTGCGCTCGTTCCCTTGTCAAGCTGCTAGAAACTCAAATTTCTCCTGGAAATCAATATCTATCCATCTATCAATCTGTCGATCCATCTCACACGCAAACACACACACACAGTTTGACACAGCTAAGATTTTCAGGTCATCATTCCAAGCAGGTTATCAGACGGCAATTATCACCATCATCAGACGTCAAGAGTCGGACCTGATCACACTGAAACTAAAAACCAAGTGGATCTGTCAAAATAAAAAGTCTCACTGTAGTAACTTGGGACCGCAAAAGGTCACACTTGATGTGCAAGGGAGAATCAATTAGTTGATGGACTCTATAATCAGCTGTAGGTGAGAGAAAGAAAAAGCCAATCATGGCTGACTAAAAACAAAATAAATCTTTATAGTCTACAGGACTTTATATGTGTAGGATCGGCTAAATTGCAAGGTTAGGCCATGTTAGGATAACTAAGATAGATTGTATTGTATTTTTTGAAAATACGTAATTTTCAAAATGCAATAGTTTTTCAGCAATAGTTTTTCCGGCCGGCCACAACTCTGTCAGCATAATCGGTTTAGTTTTCTTAATGACAAACAAAAACATTAATTTTTTTTGCCCGAGTGCAGTTATTTTTTTTCCCCTGCTTTTTGCTTTTTCTCCTTTTTTTGCCAAATTACTAAATGGATTGTTATTAGTCCAGTTTCCATGTTTATGCACATGAACATTTTAAAAGTTTGCCAAGAAAACAAGAAGAAGAAATGTGAAAAGTTGTAAAAAAAAATCTCTCAGGCTTTGAAGGATCCAGTTCTGGCTTCCTTCAAAGCTGCACATCAGCTTAAACCGAGGCCATGTGAGTTCAATGTTTCACACATTTGGTCCTTCACTTTTTCCCAGTTGATATTTATTTATTCACCTGTTTACTTCTCTCACTCTTTCGCAATGTACACAAGAAAATCCCAGCCAGTAATCCCAAATATTTCCAGATAAATATTCTCTCCAAGTCTCTGTGCCAGAATGTTGTAGTTATTTCAGCCACTGTAAGCCCAAACATGTTCTCTTTTGTTTTTTTTGTTTGCTTTTTTTTGTTTTAAATCTGGGTGTTTTCAGCTTTCGGGGTGTTTTCACGGGGGAGGGTGACCTTAAATTCACAGAACCCCGGCGCTGCGGACGCACAGAGCAGCGTTCTCTCGGACGCAGGTGAACGATCTGCCCGGTAACTCGTATTCTCAGCAGATGTCTTTTTATAGATCCTCTGCCCTCCGCTGCTGAGCTGAAAAGTTAATTTCGGACACCGTGCAGCTGCCTCGCCTTGCACGAGGTCCCCCTTTGTGTGGCCGAAAGCGCTGACGCACCCCGCAGTGATACGCCGGTGCCGGTGGAGTGTCGCTCGAAGAAGTAGAAGGAAGAGAGGTAGAAGGTGAAATAGAAATAGTAGAAATAGAAGAAGAAAAAGACATTGAAATAGAACAAATAGAATAGAAGTATAAGTAGAAGAAGATAAAGGAGGTCTTAGCTCCTTAAATCAGCGTCTCCTCCACTCAGGCCTCCTCTACCTCTGCCCCCCCTCGGCCCCTCCCCCTCCTCTGTTCCTGCTCTGACACGCTCATAAATGAATCATCACGTCGGCTCAGCAGAGCAGAAATGTTCCTTAATTGCGCCGACGTGGCCCGGCGCCGTCCTTCACGTGGCCACGTTATCAAGACCCAGCGCACCGGTAATAGTTGGAGGAGGTGTGCGTGCGTGCGTCGTGCGCCCTCCCAGCGCGGCACGAGGAGCATGTGCACACATCCCTCCCGTTGTGTGGCTGCCGTGTTCCACCGCCGTAATGATCCGGATCAGATGCTGCTGTGTGGAATTAGGAGCAGCCGCCGCTCCGTCTCTCACACTGGCCCTGCGGCTGACAGGCATCTCGTTAGTGCAGCGTGTCTGTCAGCGAGATCCCAGATTGAGCTGTGCCCCCGCATATCCCTGATGTGCCTCACACACACACACACACACACACACACACACACACACGCGGGCAGGAGAAGTGGCGGGGCTGAGTTGACAGCGGCTCAGAACAGACAGTCTCTCCGGCCTCCGTAATGATCCGATGTCCCACCACTTTTTGACGCCGCCGCTCGCCAAGGTGTTATTTTTATCCCGCGTGCTCAAGAAGATACCTTTGTCTTTACAGGCTTTTTTTTTTTCTGCTAAACTTTGTCATATTTCTTGTGTCCCCCCCTCACCCCCCAACCCTTGTTTTTCTCTTTCATCCCCCGCTCTTCCCCTCCCCCACCTCCTCTGTTGTCAGGTGGAGTTCAAGATGAAGAAGACGGAGGCCATCAGATGGGAGAAGCTGGAAGGAGAGGGACCGGAGCCCAACATCAAGCACTTCAGTCCCAGTCAGTGCACGCGCACACACACACACACACACACACACACACACACACACACACACACACACACACAAATGCCCTCCCGTCGGCGCTCCACGTCTCCCCTCGCTGCCCCCCTCTTTTTCTCTCTCTCTCTCTCTCTCTCTCTCTGTCTCTCACTCTCTCCCACCCGGCAAAGATCAATACGAGCTGCCGTGTTTGTCTGTCGGGCGCTAAAAGCAGAGTGGGCAGTGGAGCGCCGCTCGAGCCTTTCATTAGTGTGACGGCCAAAGTGGGCAGGGAGAATGGAAGGTACGACAGCAAAATATGAGTCAGTCTTTCAGCCCACACATTTCTATTACTGACAGGATTAATTACTTATGTAAGGGCGTGTGCGGGAGTGCGTGCCTCTCTGTATGTGTGTGTGTGCGTGCGTGTGCGTGCGTGTGTCTGGGGGAGTCAGCGCGAAGTGGGCAGCCAGAAGCTGCGTCTCCTCCACCTCCTCCTCCTCCTCCTCGTCCTTCTCCTCTTCCTCCGAGCAGCTTTTCAGGAGCCGCGGCTACATCTAAACACGATGTCTGACATCTGATTTTATGGGATCACATCTCGGGCCGCGTCCAGACGTGGCCTGAATATGTCTCCGCTGCGTCTGCCCGCTATATTTATGTAAATCTGCATCTGGATTACGCTCCCCTCTCCGCCGCTCCGCAGCCCTGCCCCGGGATTACAGCCGGCGCGTCTCCTCCGCCGACGAAGGAAATCAAATTACAGCGCGAGCCGCCTCGCGGGGTCCCAGCCAGAAGTGGCGCTTCGGCGACCCATCATTTAAAAGTGGACACATTAAAACTGCACGCAAACAAATTGTCAGTGCCCCAAAAGCGTAAATAAATTTGGGTCGTTTCTCAGTTTATGGTTCTTTCATAGCCTGCAGCTCCAGATGCTTCCAAGATGAGTCTTGACCTTTAAGCCCAGTTCCCCTGCTCGACCCCCCTTTTTCTGAGCCTGCCGTCGTTCTCCCAGCAGATCAGTACCCCACGTCGTCCCACTACACCCGCAACTGGGACAAGTTGGTGGTGGACATCAGCGAGGAGGAGAAGAAGGAGAAGCTGGAGGGAGACGCGGCGCTCAACAAGGTCTTCCAGCAGATCTACTGCGACGGATCCGACGAGGTCAAGCGGGCCATGAACAAGTCTTTTGTGAGTCTGGCATCCTTTCATAGCCCAAAACATTTCCGGAGGGGGGGGGTTTGTTTTACAGAGGCGCAACACGCGTCTGCCAATCCACAAACGAAATGATTCCTTGTAGCCACGTCAGGCCGTCGCTCCGTCTCTTCAGAAGGAGTCGGTGCAAACAGAGCAGCCGTCCGTTTTCCTGACAGATCTCCTTCGCTAATGAGCCGTTGAAAGGGTTTGTTTGTGTGAGCGCAGGGATGAGGAGTGTGCGATTGCAGCGAGGCCCCAGTGTTGACTGAGGATCGGGATTAATCAGCCTGAGATGATGCCACAACAAATAGGGAGCGCTTCGAAATTAGTTGTGATCTCAGGCGGCGCAAAACTGAGTCGCATGAAGAAATTAGTCTTCCAAATCATGATTTGACAAAGGAAATTTAACTCAAAGGTTTATCAGTATTTAAACATTTTAAAGGTCCAATTTGTCTTTTCTATATCTGTGTGTGCATACATGTATATAATGTATATATACATATATACACATACACATGCACACACTCTAATAATACTGTTAACGAAGACATCAAGACCTCACTGACACCTCCTGCCAGGTGTTGACAGCCCGCCAATATTTCTGTCCCTTCCAAGCGTGCAGAGGTTTCAGCTTGAAGACAATGTTCTAGCAGAAGGCTCTAAACAGTGTGCTATTTTCGGGAGCTCTGCAAAGTTTTTGGGGGATGATTTGTTTTTTGAAGGCTAATGTGCAGATGTGAAAGAGAGACGGTGGCTCTCTGGGCTGCAGTGCCACTGTGATGAGGGCTGGTCCTCAACTTGTCTCCTCAGGTGGAGTCCGCCGGGACGGTCCTGAGCACCAACTGGAAAGACGTTGGCAAGAGAAAAGTGGACATGAGCCCGCCGGAGGACGTGGAGTTCAAGAAGTACTGAGCCCCTCCCTCCTCCTCTTCCTCCAGTCTGGGCTCACCCTGGCAGAATTCTTCTTCACGTTTGTCTGCCTGGACTCCTTCAGCCGGTCCTCCTCCTCCTCCTCCTCCTCCTCGCCTCCTCACCTCCGTCCTCACTGAGTGCAGGGAGCGTCGCTGTTCCACACATTCACTCCACAAAACTCAGTTCTGGCCTTCTCTTTTCTTTTTTTCCCCTCCTTTCTCTTTGCAAAAACCCACGACCAGATGGACTCAGTTACCATGTCAGTGATCTGCTGGGCAGCCTGATGGAGGTTTTGTGAAGGTCCGTGCAGCCACCAGGGATTCCTGTGTGACTGACGGACTTGAAACCATTTGATGTACCTTTCACCCACAGCCTTTTTTTATCTCTCTCTGAAAAACAACTCTTGTACAAAACCTGTAAAGTTCTGAAGCGAATTAGAGGCGATAAAGATGCTGAAGTAGCAGATGTTATTTCCCTTCTTGTGTGGAGCCCCCCCCCCACCCCCCACCCCTTTTCACCTTCCTGACTTGTCTGGAGTCTGCACGACTGACAGGTCTCTCTTTAATTTGACTTGAGCTTTCAGTGTAAATAAAAGATTTGTCGTGCGGATCACAAACCTTGCATTGTGTTTTATGGCTCGGCCGTCCTCTGGGGGGTGGGGGCTGGGGGGGGGGTGTGTGTGTCGGCGGCTGTGTGAGAGCGGCAGAATGGATTCATCACCCCGCCGCCGCAACCAAACCGAGCGGCACATTAAGAGATCCAGGCGCGCCCGGCGATTGTGTTGCTGGAAGGGATGAAATGTGCTGTTGCTGATAGCGGAGCAGGTCGCTCCGACACGGCTGACGGCTGGAGGGTGCAGCCCAGGTGCTGGGATGTGATCGGCGTGGAGGCCCGCGGACGCCCCGTCCGTCCGTCCGTCTGTGCAGCCGGCTGCAAGGGCGAAGCCGCGACTTTAAAGCCACGGCTGCGTGCACGCCGCCCCGTCGCATGCAGCAGCTGTAAAGTGTGGAGGCGGCGTCCTGCCGCGGCGGGAGAGCATTAATATGGATCAGCCTCCCAACCGCATCATCAGGCCTCTCACACCGAGTTAAGTGTTAAATTCATCACACATCGTTTCATCTCGGGCGACGATCAAACGGCCGTTTGTGGCTCTGGATTGGAGCTCCATCCTGCAGCAGACGCACACTGAGACGCAAACACACACACACACAGGCACACACCGCCTCCATCCTTACTCCCCACCCCCACCCCCCAGCCCCTGCCCGAGGCAGCTCTGTGACATCAAAAGGAGCTAAGCGCTTTGCATCGTGGGTAAGATCTGGAAGCGTGACGGCTACACAGTCTTTAGTCTCATTAAAGAGTTTCTAGAGCCGCAACTCTCCACATTAAAGAACTCTGGAAACTTCCTCCCGCTCGTCCCTCTGGAGGCGGCCAGATGTGACGCGTCTTAAAACGGAGGAGTGTTGTTGAGCGTGCAGCACAAAAAAAAGAGGGAGAGATGGAGGGTGGGGGGCTTCCCAAATGAGCCGTGTGATAAGTTGGAAGCAACATTTACTCGCTTGAAAAAAGAAAAAAAAAAAACACATAAAGCCCAGTCGGGGACAAAAAGAGAGGGGGGGCCGGGGGTCAGATGTACTTAGAAAAGTTTATTCAGAGCTATTGCACTTTGAAGAGTCTGGTTCCGTGAGGAAAATACATTAAAGGATGAAAGATGGTGAGAGATGGTGTTCTGGACATTATTTTAATGAAGAGATGTGAAAGTGCAGGAGTGGGAGAGAGGAGTGAAGAGTTCAGTGACTGCTGCGCGAGCCGCTCGGCTGCTGCTAAGAACACACATTTATTTACACTGAAGAGCAAAAGAAAACGATTACAAGCTCTATAAATACAAGCTTTTTATCTTTTTTTTTTAAGTATTGTTTTTTTTTTGAAGTTTCCCTTACAACTTCCCCTTTTAAGTTTTCCCCTACAGATAAACCCCTCCCGCCCCAACATTGGAATCGATGCAGAGTGCGAAGGCACTGAATTAAAGATGGCCAGCGTTGAATGTTTGATATGATAACCGCTGTTCTCCCGGCTGCGCGTTGTGCCGTCGTCCGGAAGGATGCGAACCCACATCAGGTATGTTTCTTTCATGAGACAAGCTGTGCCGAGCGCAGCCCCTCCAGCCGGATCGCGGCCGTCCTACACCCCACCCGCCCCCCCGCCCGACTCTGAAACTGATGCTGCTGCTCGTCCGTCTGCTCCCCTCCCCCTTCAACTCCCCCACCCTTCTTTTAGTCTTGTCACTCCCCGTCCCTCCCTCCCTCCTCCCTCCTCCAGGTGGGCGGGGGTCTCGGGGCCTCTACACCAGGCCCAGGATGCGCGCCACCCACCAGTTGCAGGGCATGATGACCCGGCAGGCCACCCTGCAGCCGCGGTAGTGGTAGGGCCAGGGGTGGTAGCCCCCCAGCGGCTCGCAGATCCTCTGGCAGTGGGTGTAGCTGCGGCGGCACTCAGCGCAGCACACGCCCTGGTGGTCCAGCATGGGGTCGATGTTCATGCTGCCCTGCTCGCCCTCCAGGCCTCGCTGAGTGGAGACACACACACACACAAGCAGAGAGAGAGCGCTGAGGTTACTCCTCTGAGTACAGTAGAAATCACTCATCACTCATCCCTGGGGGTTTCACCCCCGCGGTTTCTTCCCCTGTGGACCCAACTGGAAGAAAGACTTGGTTCTGTTTGCGTTCACATTGTCGGCTCTCTTGAAAGAAGACTGAGTTCACTTCCTGGTCCTTTAGCTATTGCACTTTAAACTGGCCATGGTCATGATGATAATAACAATAATAATGGATTGGATTTATATAGTGTTTTTCTAGGCACTTTACCTTGAACCCATTATTTATTCACACTGGTGGTGGTAAGCTACATGTGTAGCCGCAGCTGCGTCTGCGCCAAACAGCCTCTCTGACCACCACCCAACATTCACTCACATTCGTACGAGGCGATGTTGGTAAAGTGTCTTGCCAACCTTTGTGGCCTTTGACCGCCAACCTGTCAGTCACTGGACAACCTGCTCTACCTCCTGAGCTACAGTCGCCCAAAACGATGGAAGCCCCAACTGGACAGGAAAACATTTTTCTTGATAGGTTGCAGAAAGCTTACATTTTTGTTTTCCTTGTTCCATATTTGAAGTTCAGACATTAAATTTTGGTTATTTATTTTTGTCAGAGAATTCTGTCTGGTTGGTCTGGTTTAATTTGAAGTCAATGGAAATGACCCAGGTGTGAAAAACACCCTTACCATCTCGGACCAAGTCCATGTTGTACGCTGAATCACACTGGCTTCTGAATCAACCCTTTGTGATGTCACAAAAAGCGATCATTAGCTAGTTGTTTCCGCTGAAGGTCCTGCACTGCTCCGCTTTTAGCAGGAAACTAATCCAGCGCGCTAAATGTGCCGTTTCCAGGAGATCTGGGAGGAAAAATAATTATCCAGTCGTAACAGCGGCCGCGCTGAATCATTCTGTTGCCGGCTGCCTGTCTTGAGCAGCGGATGGCACACTCATTTTCAGGCCAATTAAAAATGGATTGTCAGCCAGGCGGGAGGACGAGGGAGGAGGGGATGTTGTCAAATGTGCAGAGTTTTTTGTTGTCAAATATTTTCATAGCGCTGGCTGGGCTGTTTACTTCCCGTCTGTGGTTGTCAGGAGCAGCGGCGTGCAGGGAGGAGGGACGGGTGGGGGGGATTAGGGAAATGTGGGACCCGGGTAGAAATACGGAGGAGGGGGAGGACGGAGGGCACGGGAGGGCGTGAGTGTCGGGGGGAGTCTGTGTGTGCACAGCAGGCCAAAGGGGCCAGAGCAGACTGTGTGTGTGTGTGTGTGTGTGTGTGTGTTGGGGAGGTGTTGTGGAATTATTCATCCAGCCAGGATGCTGAAAGGAAGCCTTTGGACAGGCCCAGGAAGCCTCATAAAGGGAAAAAGCAGCCACCCACGCCTGCACTCAGATCAGCAGTGACAAGCCGGGCCGTGGCGCCGTGACCCCGGCATCTGCCACTGTGAGAGCGCTGCCGAGGCCTCTTCTTCCTCCTCCTCTTCCTCCTCCCTCCTCATCCTTCTCCTCCAGCAGCCCTCAGATGTGAACGGACAGCCCCCCCTCGCTCCCACTCCAACGCCATAAACAGCGCGTGACTCACCTGGTACGGGTTCTCCGGGTTGAACTCGGCCTCCACGTCCTCCTCCTCCTCCTCCTCTGGCCCGGCGGCTTGGCGGCGCTGGCGAGCAGCAACGGGAGGAAGAGGGGCGGCCCTCCTCTTCCTCTGACCGCCTGCAAACACACGGCAGCCTCAATGTCTGACAGCCAGAGGTGGCAAAAGTATTTACAGTCTGAACTTCAAGGTCCAGTGTGTAAAATTTGGCTTGATTTAGGATTTTTTTATATTGGTAAAATCTTAACTCACTGCCCATAAATACATTAATTAAAATGAATACTTGCAGTACAATAAAAGTAATTTGGTTTTCCTACCTTTAGAACAGTCCCCATATATGTGTGTATATAAATATACATATGTGTGTGTGTGTATATATATATATATATATATATATATATATATATATATATATATATATATATATATATATTCATTCATTCATCTTCTATACCCGCTATTCCTGTTCAGGGTCATCTGCTATATATATATATATATATATATATATATATACAATATATTCAATATATATACAGGTCCGGGCCCCGGATATATATACTGCGCCACCGTATATATATATATACATATATATATATATATATATATATATATATATATATATATATATATATATATATATATATATATATATATATACACACATTTACATTTATATAAGAATATGCATAGTTCCACTTCGAACAATAATTATGATAATAAATATCTTTCAAACACAAAATTAACAAGCATGTTTTCCAATGTAAGGAATAGAAAGTGCAGACATTTGTGGACCAATGCTAAATTAAAGTACAGATACCTGAAAAATCTACATAAGTACAGTAACAAAGTATTTGTACTTTGTTACCAGATTCAGGAGCTGATTGCACAGCTGTATTTTTTTGGGGGGGGGTTTTGTTGTTTTTTTTAAGCCTTCAGATGGAAGTGGAGAATAAAATAAGTGTTTTTTGGGGGGGGAATTTTGACCCTCGCAGCAAGCTGAAAATTGTGCACGCTGGAGGGGCAGGAGACATCAAAGTGACTTTTCCTTTCTCTTCCTGGTGGCTTAAAGAACGGCAGTGTTAAATGGAAATCACTGAGGCCGTTTGACCCAGATCCTCCTAACGTCGCCTTAGAAGAAAAGAAAGGAAGGAAAGAAAACAACAACAACAACCCTCCTGGCTTCCTCACTCTCGACATTTCCATATCTCTGGCTCAAAGCTCCCCCCGTTTGCTTACCGCTTGAGTAGGTGGGACGGAGCCAGAAGATTGGCAGCTCTCCACACAAGTCCTTTATCTTGTTGCTGAGGAAGGCAGAGTCGGTGAGAGGCGTGTCGGCCGCCACCCAGATCAGATCATCCTCAAACTTGGCGGGCATCACCTCGTCCTCCTTCGGTGGGCAGGCGGGCGGGCGAGAAGGGGGAGAGAGAATCAGAGAGGCCGTCATCAGCAGGAAACATGCGCGCAGCATCATTGGCTGCCCAGGGGCGTCGCATCACACTTGTTTTGTGGATCTTGTTACTAGCCGTCTGCTTGAAATAGCCCACAGTCTGCATCCTGTCCCAGCGCGATCTGCGTTAGCGCTGCTGCTGCTGTTAGCGTGCCTTCTAACAACACGAAAACAAGCAGTAGTGTAAAAAAAATAAATAAGTAAGAAATTAGCGGCCTGCGGCCTTTTGCTACGCAGATTTCCTTAACGTTAACATTTAGCCGCGCACACGTTGTCACTGCTCATCAGGATCTGTGGGGCAGCCAGAGACCGGCTGGCCTAAATTTGCGTCTTTCCGCCGACAAGCTAATGAGGTTTCAGGAGGAGACGCCGTGAAAACACACGTCGTCTGAATCCACAGCCTGCAGGTACAAGCGCCGCAACTCAGGAGGGATGGGTTGTTTTTTTTGTTTTTTTGCCCGCAGGCGTTTCATTCCTGAGGCTTGCGCTGCACAAGCCGCAGCCATGTTTAGAGAATGTTATCCTCTAACCTTTCAGAATTTTTTTTATCTTCAGCTCAAATTATTTGCTGGAGGGACAAATAAAAGCCGGGGTCCTTCGCCCGATAAGAGTTTATCTGACCCACTCTCTCCAGCTGGCAGTGTGTGTGTGTGTGTGTGTGTGTGTGTGTGTGTGTGTGTGTGTGTGTGTGTTGTGCGTGTACGCGCTTATCTAACCCATATTTCCCATCGCTCTAAATTATAGCAAATGACCAGCCTGCAGCAACCATTATAACAGCATCATCTTCTCCAGACACACACACGTACACGGAGTGCACAAACACGAACCAAACAATCATTTATGGAGCAAAGAAAAGCAATAACACAAACACTACACAAAAAATAGAGCACAAACATAAAATAAATGATCTTTTATGAGGCAATAAGAGCAGGTCTGCATGATAATTAATCGTGTGTGTGTGTGTGTGTGTGTGTGTGTGTGTGTGTGTGTGTGTGCATGAGGGCAGCGCTGCAGATGTGAATTTATGTGGATGCCGGGCTTTCTGCAGCGCAAAACGATTTTAATTATCAGACAGGCTTAATTGAGCAGTTACAGGCCGTGTTGTGTTGTGATAGACATGCACGCTCACACTCACACACACACACACACACACAGTATTTCATTGCACTCCACTGTTGTGTTTATTGATCTTAATTGGGTCCACTGAGCTGTTAAGTGATCGGCAACCCGCACATTAGCTCGCCAAAGTGTTGCTCTGGTAATTTGTGCTGGTGGCTGTTTTGTTGTACCATTTCTTAAAAGTGTGTGTGTGTTTGTGGGAGGTGTAATTTTTTACGATGAAAACTCATCAGAAATGTCTGATCCATTCCCTCTGTACCTGAGATCGCAGTAATGCAAACAACATTACACACAAGCAGCTGGACGCTGAGTATCTGCCATGTTGACAGTGTGAGGTTAATGGGTTCCATTTCAGAAACCGCTGGATCCTCTAGTCAGAAAATTGTGTGCTGAAACACCCCTTTGTGATGTCACAAAGAGCTCTGGCACCTCGACATCGCCTGCCAGGCCTTGGCTCCGCAACCTCAGACCGCCTTCCAAAAATGTGGAAAGTTGAACAGAGCTTCACTTTTAGCACAGCCCAGAATTGCTGTAAACAGAGGGCTAAAAAAATAAACTTCTGTAGACTTGTGTTTTTGTGCGAGGCTGTATGTATGAATATGATGTGAAAATAGATATAACCCTGACCCTATAATATACATCAGTGCCAACAACGTTCCTTGTGAAATAGTGTGCAATGAAAAAGACAATTCAAGCCTTCATAAGAAAACAGCACCACTGAAGTTTTTACTCTAAGCTGATGATAAACTGTTGTGTATTCCTAATCTTGTCATGTGATCTTACAATGTCTGAAATCATTTGATATTTCAGCTAATCAGCTCTTTTTAGTTTTGCATTGCGCGGAGCCTTACGGGGCCAAAGGTGAGGAACCCACCAGTTGGAAGGTCATGGACTCCTTGTTGAGGGATTCCACGTCAGGCAGACGAGCCTTCACCTGGGTCTTGATGTAGCACTTGTCTCCACCGGAGAACCGGATGCCAGTGATGCCCTGGAGTGGCCACGGAAAGTGACATGGAATGATGAAATAGGATCACAGCAGGTTATCTACATGTTTTTTTTTAGTACATTTCAAGTTGGGGAAAGCCACAAAGATCAGTGATGTGTGTGTTTTAATCTGAAAAAAGATAAACATTTGAATTTTTATAAAGGGGCGATCCACAGAGCGCCACCTGCAGTCGCCCAGGATGTGGATCCATCTGTTATTTGCACTTTGTCGTCATCACGGTGTGAGAAAGATGTGCGACTGCGTGTGACGCCAGGAAGCAGCGACTATTATCAACCCTGTTGGTGGGATTCATTCTTACCAGTAGACGCTACATACTCTCCCACTGTGGGCCTTTAAAGGTCAGAATTTTTATAGCTTACGAGGCCACGGCGGCTGTGTCACTTCTGATTGGCCGGTATGAGGCCGCTTTAATTAAAGGTCAAAAACCACCAGTCCGAATTTAATGAAAAGCGGAGGAGGAGAGAGCGAGGGGGGGGGGGGGCCCTGGTGCTGAATGGCCCTGGGGGAGGGATGGGGGTGGGAGTGACAAGATAATCTCGCATGGGTCAACAGATGTGATCGCCGATCTTCTCCGGTCCTTCCAGGTGGATTACGGGCCTGTGTGATGACGTCGGTATGTCGGAATGTCGGGGTGTCGTGACGTGTGGACGTGGGAACGTCAGGATGTCGGGGTCGGACTCACGATCTGGAAGTCGTGGACCTCCACGGCCTCGTCCGGCCCGCTGCCCGTGCTGAATCGCTCCATGTTGTTGGCCGCGTCGATCTCCATGGTTCCCTCCTCCACCTTCCCATTGATGCTCATGCTGTAGTGGACATTGTAGACCTGCACACACACACACACACACGAAAAGCAAACACACACTATGTCAGCCTGGCATGCATGGTATTCTGTGAGTCGGCCAGCTCCTGTCTCACCGCCCCCCGCCCCCCAACTGCCCCCGCCCCCCTTCCACCTCCGTGACTTTTCCCACACACGTTGGCCATCTCGTCTCTTTCCAGGAATTTTTTTTCTCTGCTGCAGCCTGATGAGCTGTCGGTTCACACCCGGTCAGTCAGTTGGAAGAGGTAGAGAGCGCGATCCATGCCTCCGTTTTTCTAACTCCACAGCGGCGGAGAAAAACAGCAGGTTTTTCACTTCCTCATCTCTTGCACCTCTCGCCCCTGGAGCATCAGCCGGACCGCAGAGGGCCCCTCCCTGCCTCCCCTGCCTCCCCTGCCTCCCTCCTCCTCACCCCCCACCTTCTTATCCCCCTCCACCCTCATGGTAGGATCCTCCAGCACACACACACACACACACACGCGCACACAAGGCCTCCATTCAGACTGCGCCATGAAACCGGAGCGTTTAATTTACTCTTTTGCTGTTTGCCTTCTCTGTGGGGAAAAAGAGAGAGAGGAGTCGCTCAGCACAGAGTCTCCCTTCAAGTCAAAAGAAACTAAAAATGTCACTGCAGACAAGTTCATTTAAATTAAATAAATTAAAAAGAATTGCTTCAATCTGGCGACACCACATTCTTTTTTGACAGTCTCATTTGAGAAAAAAAAAGAAAGTTGTGAGAGTGGAGTGTTGAGTGCGGCGGAACAAACGGAATGCTCTATCAGGCAGGGCAGAATTGGCCTGACTTTTGATTCCGAGTCCTGAGGGAGAGCACGGAGATGATTTGGGGTGCTGAGGGCGGCTACACTCTGAGCTTCTCTTTGTTTGAGGCGGGGAAAAAATAGAAAATCTTAGTGCGGAGATATTCACAGTTTATTTTGAAACTCCTCCTGGCTTTGACACCCCCCACACATCGATGTTTAACACTTATGATTAGCTGCATCGCGCATCATTTGGAGCAGGGGTGGGCAAACTTTCTGAGTGGTGAGCAACAATGGGTTCTAAATTTGAGAGAGGGGCCGGACCAGGAGCAGATGGATGGAGTGTTTTGGTGACCCACCACATCGCAGAGAAAAATATATCATGGGATATGTAGAAAACGTGGCTGAATGCCAATTGAAAATGAACAAAAGTTGCAACAAAATATTTTCTTTGAAGCCCCACAGTGTTTAGCTCTTTATTGAAATGACTGAAAATGCTGAAAAAGCTGATGAAATACAGCGATTTTATGACTTACTTATTAGTAATTTAATTTTTTTAAGTTCGGCGGGCCGGATTAAAAAGCTTAACAGGCCTTGCCTGGTTTAGAGCAACCTCTGGTATGCAACCAGAAAAAAACAGAAAGGACAGATTTTACCGGAGCAGCCGACTGTGCGGCAGAGCCCCTCTCCCTTGTGTGTGGCCTCCTTGTGGGTCTTACGTGTTTCTCGTTGTTCCAGAAGTAAAAGGCTCCGACGGCCCCGAGCAGCAGCAGCAGGGCCCCGCCGATGAGTACGGCGATCCCCACCTTCAGCAGGCGGCTGGTGGCGGCGGGCTTGACGGCCACGGCCGAGTAGGCCTGTGGAGGGCAGGGAGGGAGAGTGGTGAACGCAGGTGAACAGCATTCACGACTCTGAGCCCCCCCCCACAACAAACCCACCTACTCTGTCCCACATTGCAACTGATCATGCAGCCTGTGTTAAAAATAGATGTAAATGAACAAATGAATGAAAAGCTCACCGGGGGCATGAACTGCTGCAGGTCTTCAGGTCCCGCCGAGGCGATCGGTACTTTCTCTGAGTTGCCAGCCATGACTGCAGCCAAACACCTGAGGAGACCCCTGTCCACTGCCACACTCCCTCTCTCCCTCTCTCTCTCTCTCACTCACCCTGTCTCACTCTCTCTCTCTCCTTCCCTGTCTCTCTCCCTCCTTCTCGCTCCCTGCTTCCCTCTCTCGTTCCTTCCCTCTCCATCCCCCCCCCACCTCTCTCTCACTCACTTTCTCTCTCTCACACACACACACAAACACACACACCCACTCACAAACTTTCCCCCTCCCTCCATCTCTCTCTCTAGTAGGGGGACGGGCAGACGGATACTAGAGCACCTTCACATACACCTCCGCCTCCTGTTGGAAAAAATGTGGCCCCGCGTCGTTTCAATTTTAACCTCTTCTTCCCTGAGCCCTCTCTGAGCCCTGTTCTCGATAATTGACCTGCTCAGAATAAAAAGGATATACAGTGGGGCAAAAAAGTATTTGGCAGACTTACCAATTCCTCAAGTTGTCCCACTTAAAAAGATGACAGAGGTCTCTAATGTTCATCATAGGTACACTTCAACTGTGAGACAGAAAGTAAAAAAAAAAATCCAGGAAATCGCATTGTATGATTTTCAAAGAATCTATTTATATAATGGTGCAGAAAATAAGTATTTAGCACCTACAATCAAGCAAGAATTCTGGCCGTCTCAGACCTGTTACTACTTACATTAAAAAGCTCTTCTTTTCCTCCACTCGTTACCTGTATTAATGGCACCTGTTTGAACTCGTTATCTGCATAAAAGACACCTGTCCTTTAAAGTGTCATACTGCAACTTCTCCACCATAGCCAAGACCAAAGAGCTGTCTAAGGATGCCAGGGACAAGATTGTAGACCTGCACAAGACTGGGATGAGCCAATCTACAATAGGCAAGCAGCTTTGGTGAGAAGAGATCAACTGTTGGAGCAATTATTGGAAAATGGAATAAATACAAGATCACTGACGATCTCCATCGACTGGGGACAAGATCTCACCTACTGGGCTACAAATGATCTTGAAAACGGTGAGGAAACAGCCCAGAACTACAGGGGGGTGGGGCTGGTCAATGACCAGTTCAGAGAGCTTGGACCACAGTAACAGAGGTTACGAGTAACACACTCCATCGTCACGGATTAAAATCCTGCAGTGCTGGAGAGGTCCCCCTGCTTCATGTCCAGGCCTGTCTAAAGTTTGCCAGAGACCATCTGGATGATCCAGAGGAGGATTGGGACAATGGCTTGTGGTCAGATGAGACCAACATGGAACTCTTTGATGTCAACTCCACTCGCCGTGTTTGGAGGGAGAAGAATGCTGAGTTGCATCCCAAGAACACCATACCCACTGTGAAGCATGGTTGGGTGGATACATTATGCTTTGGGACTGCGTCTCTGCAAAGGGGACTGGACGACTGATCTGTATTAAGGAAAGGATGAATGGGACCATGTATTGTGAGATTTTGGGCAAACACCTCCTCCCATCAGTGAGAGCATGGAGGATGAAACGTGGCTGGATAAAAAAGACCACATGCTAGCAGATGCTGTGTTCTAGCATGCTAGCAAAGGTCTTGTTGATGAGGTCTTCTACGTCACATCACATCAGCTTCCTCCATATTCATTACCCAAACCTCCTCTCGGGTCAATATCATTTATAAGTCACTATTTCCCCCCACAAAGACAAGCGAATCTTCACAAAATAGCTTAGCTTAGCAACATTAGTCTGTGACGCTAGGGTTGCCACCCATCCCGTTTTTCCCAGAATTGTTCTCTTTTTTCACCACCTGTCCCGGGAAAAATAAAATCTCTCCCGGGACACAATTTGTCCCGTTTTTTAGGGAAAATGACAAAACCTCATTTGATTTCTGTCTGTGGTCTAGATATGGTTGCCAACCCTCCCGTAAAATACGCGATTGTCCCATATTTGGCAACAAAAAAACCTGTCCCGTAATGAACTGATACAGGGACGCACTTCACTTTGTCTCATATATTTCGGGGAGGGAGGCCCCCCGTCGTCGACAGACTTGAGAGATCTCCACCACCACCACCACCCCGAGATGTCCCGGATTTGAAACTCTAGGAGGTGGCAACCCTATGTGACGCACTGAACGCTATGCCATCTGGAAAGAACGTGCTTCTAAGTGGCCTGCTGGGAGACGTTGTCCTTTAATCGTCGCTTTTTTATCATGTTGGATAAAGTTTCTGCACACAAACAACAAATCTAATACAAAATTTCTGGTCACGTTTTCAGAAAGCAGGTTTTTGTCTTCTCTGTCAGCCAGAATGGTGAATCTCAGTCGGATTTGAATAAAACTGTAGTACTGTTGGAATCTTTGAAGTCTTTGCTTTCCAGGACGTGTATTGATTTGTTGTTTCTGTGATCCTGCTGCCACTCAGGACGTTTATTTTAGTTTACATTGTTGTTGTGGTTTCGACCCCTGCTGTTGATTGCTTGGTGTTTTAACTGTGTCTGATTGTTATTGGAATTCTTTATATGAGCTTTTAGCCGACTGTCTGAGCTTCTTGTGGGTTTGTGACGCATATATTTATTCAAGGCAGACGGGGCTTATAGGTGAAAATGCCTCTGCTCCTGCCGCTTTGGGTAGAACTTTGCTGCGCTGCATGCCGCCACTGATTTGGACAGAGATTTTTTTTTTTTTTTTTTACTTTCTTTAAGCAAAGCCTCATTATATTCTCTTTGAAGATCTCATTGGCTGCTGCTTGACGCTCGCTATCATCCTCTGAGGGTTTTTATTTTATTTTTAATTATTCTGCCTTGTGACAACCCCAGTGAGAAGAGCGGAATGAGTGCACAAATTAATAAGAGGGAGGGAAAGGGTGAAACTGTCTCCTCAAATACCCCCCCTTCTCAACCCACATGCCTCCACAGACTGTCAGAGGTCAAAGGTTGCTCCAGCGGAATGTAACACGCTGTCTCCAGTCTTTGCATTAAATCTAACGCTAAAAAGGTGCAGTTAGCAAGGCAGGCTCGAGCCTCTCTCTTATCGGCTACATCTTCCTCCGGCTCTCTGCGTCCACTGGCCGTTAAGAGAAAAGTCCTGCCCCGTGAATAATAATTGAGGCACGACGTCAGAGTGCAATTTGGCACTCAGACAAAATGCCTTCTGACAGAAAAAGTGCAGGATTTAATCTGAACCTCACGTCCTCTGACAGACAGAACCCTGTTCTCATCTAATTTGTGACCACGCAGGCTTCCTTTGTCGTTTTGCCCTGTTTTGAATTCACTTAAGACGCACATTTACGCTCTGTTAGTCTCTCCTCCGTGAACCACCGTGCAGGAGGATTATGAATCTGACGGTATTCCCAAATATGCAGGATTTAGCTGAGAAAGGCAGATTTAAAGTCAAAGTAGCTGTGGCCCACCCCTCCCCCTTCTCTCTCTTTCTCTTTCTATCTCCCCCCTTCTTTCTCTCTCTTTCTCTTTCTCTCTCCTCCTCTCTGGTGACAAAGTGATTTGCTCAGAAACCTTGGCGTATTCTCTGGCACCTCACCAGCTCAGCCGTATCCACCAAAGGGTGGAAGGAGAAAAAAAAAGTGCTCGGTCGACCTTCGGTGGGTTGCAAGGACAGAGGGAGAGGCTCACTGCTGCATGAACAGCGCCGCCTGTTGGCTGCTAATAGTGACTGATGCTCCTTCTGCAAGGCGTTTCTCAGACTTCTCTCCCCAATCTCTCAGAGCAAAGACATCAACAGTTTTCACAGAGCAGTATTTTAAATTTTATTTTTTTGTCAGAATATCGCGACACCTTAAAAAAATCTGTACAATCATTATTTTTTATTGCAGTCAAATAATTTTATACATCGTTATCAACTTGATGCATTGTGTTTCACCAGCCCCTTTTAAACGGCACCGTCTGGGGCCTTTTTTTTTAAATAGTCAACGTGCTTAAAGATCAATAATTACAGTCCATATGTACATATCTTTTCTTAATTATTACTTTTATAAAAAATAAAATCTCTGTATGTACAAGACTTGCATATAGCACACTTCATTTCCAACAAAATGTCCTTCAAAAGTGATTCAAAGATCGTCCAATGCGACTTCTTTTCTCTTTGTTTTCTCTTTGATGTTTTGTTTTGTTTTTTTTACAGTGAAACACAAATATGGAGATAAAAAAAAAGTCACATATGCACACTCTCTCCACATCAACTCCCAGAAAAGTCATTCTCATTGTCAATGAAGCATAAGTTAAAAGTTTGATTACAGTGTAAAGTTCTTGGAGAGCGAGCAGGTGCGTGTGCAGTGTCTCTCTTCTAGCCGCGCTCCTCTTTAGGCCTCGTTGTTGTTGGGGCAGTGTGTGGGGGTCGGGGTGTAGACCGGCAGGGTGACCTCGCTGATCTCCTGCACCCTGATGGGCCTGGGCGGGGTGACCAGAACGTAGTCGTACTCCCTGTGCAGCACCTTCTCGTACACGCTCTGCAGCCCCACCGTTTTGGGGATGTGGGCCTGGTAGAAGTTGTCCCTGCGGTTGGGGTCTCGGGGCAGGGAGGCCGTCTTGGGGAGGCTGCTGAAGGAGGAGAGCGTCGGGGCCGGAGACGGTGCTGCGTTGGCCCGAACTGCAGAGGGGCTCCAGCAGCGGTCCGAGTGACCCAGAACCTTACATTCACTGGTGCAGGCCCACAGAGCTGCCAGGTGACAAGAGAGGAGAGCAGAGTCACACTGAGAACCAGACAACATTGAACAACCAGCATTTATTTGCCAGTTCTTGTCTATTTCCTCACCATTTGGGCCACCCATGGGGGGAACCACGGCGCCATCCTTCTTCATGCCGGCGTCCCCGCTGACGTCACTGTCGCTGTCGTTGAAGTCACTGTCCCCCTTGCCGCTGTCTTTGCCGCTGAAGGCTGGATCCCTGGCAGAGATGGTGGTGTAAGAGTTGCCCTTCCAGATGGTGATGGGCCTCACCGCCTCTTTGCCGTTCCCATAGCCGGGCAGAGTGGAGTATCCCTGCAAGGAGGAGACACGAAAAGAAGAGGTTAGTGTCCGCTGGGTCACTCGTGAGTGCATTAAAAACTCCGCCCCTCCTAAATTCGGCGCGTCTCACCTCGAGTTTGGCCCCTCTCTGCTTGCTGTTGCTGTCCGAGTCGTACACGCAGGGCACCTCGCTGCCGTCCTCCGAGGCCGAGCACATGTCCACGCTGCCGCCGGGGTGCGCCGGGGCGAAGCCGCCCGGCTGGCTGCCGTACGACTGTCCGTCAAAGGCGGGCCCGCCCCCGGCGCCGTGCAAGGGCAGCAGCGGGTTGTCCGCCACGTGGTTGCGGCCCCTCTCCAGCGTGCCCTTCTCCCCGTACGAGTCGCTGTCCTCTCCGCTCTTGTCCCGCTTGCGCCCCTTGCAGGTGGTGGCGATGAGGATGATGGCGAGCAGCAGGAGCGTGCAGCTCCCCGCCAGCACGACGATGATGACCACGGACAGGTCCCACTGCGCGCTCGCCTCGTCCCCTCCGCCCACGCTGCCGGACTGGTACACCGTCCTGTCGCTCGGCGGGGAGCCGGCGATGATGAGGAAGTGGAGCGTGGCGGTGGAGGTGAGCGCGGGCCTCCCGCCGTCGCTCACCGTCACGGTCACGCTCAGTGTCTCGTCCACGTCGTGGCTCAGCACCTGGTTGAGGTAGATCTCGCCCGTGGCCTTGTTGACGGAGAAGACGGAGGGCTCGCCGATGGCCAGGGCGAAGTTCAGCTCCGCGTTGGCGCCCTCGTCGGCGTCGCGCGCCTCCACGCGCGCCACGACGTAGCCGCTCGGCGCGTCGCGCGGCAGCAGCACCTCGGCGGAGCCGTTGTTGAGCGCCGGCCGCGTGATGAGCGGCGCGTTGTCGTTCTGGTCCACCACGCGCACGTACACGCTGGCGCTGCCGGACATGGGCGGCGAGCCGCCGTCGCTGGCCGAGATGCGCAGCTCCAGCTGCTTCATCACCTCGTAGTTGAAGCTGCGCAGCGCGTACAGCGAGCCGCTGGCCGGGTCCAGTGACACGAAGGTGGAGATGGGCGAGCCCATGAAGTAGGTGTCGGCCAGCTTGTAGGTGACCTTCCCGTTTGACCCCATGTCCATGTCGCGCGCCACCACCGTGGTGATGTACGCGCCGGGCGCGTTGTTCTCCACCACGGACACCTCGTACACGGGCTTGCTGAACACGGGCGCATTGTCGTTCTCGTCCGTCAGCCTGATGGTGTACTGGGTGATGGTCCTGAACGGCGGGGAGCCCAGGTCCTCCGCCACCACCGTCAGGTTGTACTCGGGGATCTTCTCGCGGTCCAGCGGGCTCGTGCTCACAATCATGAAGCTGTCCTCGTACGCCTGCTGCAGCCGGAAGTGGTCGTGTCCGTACAGCGTGCAGTGCACCTGGCCGTTGGCGCCCGAGTCCCTGTCCGAGGTGCTGACCAGAGCCACGAAGCTCTCGCGGGCTGCAGCCTCCGTGATGTACGCGATGCCCGCCGTGATGGAAGTCATGGGGGTGATGGAGATCTCTGGCGCGTTGTCGTTCACGTCCTGCACCTGCACCACGATCTTACAGATGGCCGGGCTCGGGTTCGGACCCAGGTCGGTGGCCTGGACGTCAAACTCGTACGTGTTCTTACTTTCAAAGTCGATCTGGTTCTCCAGAGTGAGGCGCCCGGTCTTCCTGTCCACTCTGAACAGCTGGCGGATCTCCGGGGGCACCTGGTGGCCGAAGCCGTACACCACCTCTCCGTTCAGCCCCTCGTCCGGGTCCTCCGCGTTCAGGTCCAGCAGGAGGGTGCCGACCGGCGCGTCCTCCGGCAGGTCCACGGAGAAGCTGTTCCTGTCGAACACCGGACTGTTGTCGTTGTAGTCTTTCACCTTGATGTTGACGCGCGTCGTCCCGCTGCGGGACGGGTTGCCACCGTCCATGGCGACCAACTCCAGCGCGTAACTGCCCTGCGTCTCCCGGTCCAGCTCCTTCATCAGCACCAGCTCCGCATATTTAACCCCGTCGGCCCTGCTGAGCACGTCGATGGAGAAGTGGCTGTTGACGGAGATCTGGTAGCTTTGGATGTAGTTCGCGCCCACGTCGTCGTCCACGGCAAAGTCCAGGGGGATGCGCGTGCCCACCGCCGTGTTCTCCGAGATTTCCAGACTGGACTCCTTGCGGGGGAACTGTGGCGAGTTGTCGTTGATGTCCTTGACCTCCACCTCGACGTGGATGAGCTTGAACTGCTCCTTGGAGAAGCTGACCACGTCGAAGGCGATCAGGCAGTGCAAGGTGTGCTTGCAGATGCGCTCCCTGTCGATCCTCTCGCCGATGCTCAGCTGCCCGTCGCTCTCCCTCAGTCGGATGAACGAGGAGTTGAACTGTTTCATCATCCGGAAATTGTTCCTGGAGCCGCCCGACGAAGTGGAGATGTCTTTGGCCAAGTTTCCAATCACCGTCCCGGGTGCGTCCTCCTCGAACGTCTGATATTTGATGGTCTTTCCTTGTGTGACAGCAGCCAGACTCACCAAGGAGACGCACATCAGCGCCAGCAACCCGTTCCACCCTTTTCCCCCCATCTTGACACCTTCTCTCCAAAATTAATCTAAAATAAAAAAAATAAAATATATATATATATATATATAAAGAAAAAAGAAGGAGCCAAGTGTCCGGTGCTGAGTCCGAGTTAAAGTTTAAACAAAGCGCATAAATCTACTCCTCCCTCCCTCTGCTCATCTCTCCTGGGTTTATTCTTTGGGATAGAAGCTGTGATAAATATTCCAGATGTCTTTCAATGCGCACTGTGGATGCGCTCCTCTCACTCTCCCTCTCTTTCTCTCCTCTCTCTCTCTCTCTCTCTCTCTCTCTCTCTCTCTCTATTGGAGGTGTGCTGCTCTCTCAGCGCAAGAGGGCTGCAGTGTCTGCGGGAGGGTTTATACGACGGGGCATGCAAATGAGCCGCACTGTGACCAATCCCAGCCTTGAGAAGAGGGGAGAAAAAGAGGGGGACTTGTGAAAAGACTTCTAAACCCTGTTTAGAGATTCCTGGACTGTGCGCAGAAACTTGGCTACCAGTATGTGGGTCTAAAGTGAGGGGCTTGATTTAATACTGCCATACCCCCCCCGCCCCCCCTCTCCCCCCTTTGCTCGCTTATGTTCCCGGGGCTGTTAAATGAGTCTGCGCGCCGACACACGGGGGAGCGCAGAGATGCGCAGTGTCCCTGAGCTAGAGGACAAAAGGCATTTGAATGGGAGTTCGTGTTTGGGATGCTGTAGCCTTACAGGCGCGCTTAGAGTCTTGGGAGGGGGAGATTTACGCGCAAACGCTGTCAGGTTGGATCCCCGTGCCTGCACACGTGTCCCCATGCCTCCCCATGCAGCTGAGCCACGGAGCCCTCACCCCAGCGATGAGCCGCCCCTCTGACCTCCGCGGCTCAGATTTCACCAGAATATTTCATGACTTCTGACTTTCTCCACAGCTCTCGTCGGTCTGACTCATCTTGACGTGCCCATATCGTTGCGCATCAGAGTGAAGAGGTAGAGCTTGTAAGGGATGCTACGAGTACAGGGGTTCACAAAATGAGCCGTGACTATAAAAGAATCACATTGTGCTATTTTTTTAAACATTCTCCATTAATGAATCTCTTAACAGAAAACTACCATCTTCTATTGTTTGTCCAAGTTTAGTGCGTTGTAATCCAGCAATTGTTTGCCTATCAGATCATATCTGAAGCTTAATAAGGGGGTTCTGTGTCCTCTTAAACATTTAATTCTAATGCACACTAACTCACATCAGATCACGAGACGTCTTGTGCGCAAGAGTGGGATTTTCTTTCTCCTCTTCCTCCTTTTTTTCCCCTCTGATTAAAGCTGGTGTAACGGCCCAGTTTGACATGGGCTCTACTTCATGGCCTCGCCTGCCAGAACATAGAGGCGCAGGTGAGGTAGACACACACACACACACACACACACACACACACACACACACAGGAGAGGGAAACACACACACACACACACACACACACATGCAGCCCACAATGAGCCCGTTACAAATGGGATTTGGCTGTAAACGCAGGGGGGGATTTATCAGGATTTCAATGGTGAGATTATATCAAAGGCGTATGAAGCCCTCGTTAGTAGCAGCGGGATAATGGCATGGCAGGGCCTCCCTTTGCAGCGGGCATTGTGGCCCCTGAGCCGGTCTGTGGGGACCCCAACCCCTGCTGCCTCCACACAGCATTGCGCCTAAACGCGACATAATGAGCCAGAGCCACATGCAGCCTTTGTAGCCAGTCTCCATCCTCCGTCCTCGACCCCCCCATCCTCCCCTGCTCCCCACCCAGACCTGCCCTGCCCCAGTCAAGACTCCTTTCTTTCTGGGGAGATGTGGGATGAATTGGCCTGGACGTCGGGGTCTCTCCTATTAAAATACATTTAGAGAGCAACCAGGGGCCCTGTCACGGCTCCTTAAGAGATTTTCCCATTCTTCCATTGCGCTCTGTCTCTTCTGTCCTTTCCTCTCCTTCCTTTCTTAAATCCCTCCTCCCACCCAAACACACACACACACACACACACACACACACCAACTCTCTTTTCAGGGGCAACACTTGCCTCGCAGTAGAAGCTAATATCAGTTGGCATGTTCTATAAAGAACCCATCTGCCACAGAAAGTCAAATAGGAGACACCTGAATGGACAACATCGAGTCAGGCAGCTTGCATAGTTAGACACAGTCAGGCCTGTCCCCACCGATAAGGAGACGTCATCCTGTGATTAATTAAGGACATCAGAGTGGATATTGTTGGAGAAACCGGCTGTTGGCACCACTTTACACCCAGACTTCTTTATGAATGTATTCCAGGCTGTCCCTAATTGGGTTATTAATTATTGTTTAATCATTTGTGCAGCCTTATAGCTCGGTTATGAGCTGTTAACGGGGACTTTTTTGGGTTGCCAGATTGTGCAGAGTCTTGTCCGACTGATAGGGCGCCACAGTTTGAGGCAGTAGGAATATAATGACGGAGTGAGAAGGTTGGACTCCCTACATGCATTTCCTGCATGGGTGAATGCATACAGGAAATGCATTCACACTTCTGTAGCAGATTATATGATTAAACCAATTGTTTCAATTGGTTATGTTTTAAAGACGCAATTTTTAGAAAAGTGTTTTTTATGCCAGACTCAGGAGTAACCTTCCATAAATAATTATCCAAAAACATTATAGATGATCAGAAAACAGCGTATTTAGCTCTTTATTTTTAGCAGACATTGAAATACTGGTGGGATTTCCGTTCCTGCTAAAACTGAAGATGATGCTCTCGATTAAACAGACAAAGCCATGAAAGGGCCTTTTCTGGGAGACATGTTCATAGTTATTACTATCCAGTAAGTGAAATGTGGTACCTTTAATATGTAACTGCACATGTTATTTTCCTCCAGCCCTGGCAATCATAGCACATGATTAGCAAATGTGACAAGTTGTAGAATGAGATTATTGGTTTTGTTGTTGTTGTTGTTGTTGTAGATGGGGATGATTTTGTTGAGCCCGATCCAAGGGATCCCGCTTTCATTCCACAGGCGCCACATTCTTGAATTCAAGAGATGGAACCATTGAAGCCCGCTGGTAATGAGCTCACAGTGGAGGTCGTGTGAGAATCCCGTGTTTATTGTCATTTCTTTATGCTTGTGGACTACACGGCATTGCATTCTGTCGCACGCACACACTCACACATACACACACAAAGAGAGAGAAAGTGAGAGAGAGAGAGAGAGAGAGAGAGAGAGAGAGAGAGAGAGAGAGAGAGAGAGAGAGAGAGAGAGAGAGAGAGAGAGAGAGAGAGAGAGAGAGAGAGAGCAATCAAAAGCAAATTACACCATACGTTGGGTCTCGCCTGGCGGATTAGACGTTCGCGCGCGTGCACTGCAGAGGAGGCAGGCAGCGGGTTTGACAGACACTACCGCCGCGGCGTCACCCCTCCCATCCTCGAAAAAAAAGCAAAGCCGTCATCTGAAGGACACACACATACACACAATCATACCTTTTCAAAAAAAGAGAGAAGGGCTAGGCTTGGTGGGGGCGAGGGGGTTTCTCTCACGTGATCACCGTGTCAATCTCGCCCGTCTGCACGCGAGTTCAACAATAGCAGAATTAGTGAGAGTCTACGAAATCCCCCCCATTCTTCACGCGGCGTATTAGCATTTTCTTTAACATATATAAATATATCTTTAGTGCGCCCCCCGCTCTCCTCTTCTCCCCCCTCTCTTTTCTTTTCTCCCGCATTGTGCTCCCATTTGCTCTCGTGATCGGCGGGTATTCGGGGTGCGAAGCCGGTCGCCCGATCCCTGCCTCTTGTTGGGGCTTAACTCATTGAGATGGAAATGGGCGATTTGGTCTCTATTGTCCGGCAGATCAGCGGCGGAGGCAGCAGCAGGGTGAGAAAGGAGGGATGTGCTGGAGAGGGAGGGAGGGGGAGTCTGAACATAATCGATCAGAGACCCCCACCCCCTCTCGCTCTCCCCCACCTCTCTCTCCCTCTCATCCCGCCTTTGCTTAACTCGCGTGCCATCACAAGCACAGAGCCCTAATTGGTTCCCAGCACTAATTATCCAATTATCGCCTCTCCACCGCAGAAGCGCACTCCAGGGCCAGTCTGACGGCCTCGTCCTCCACACTATTGATGGAGATGATTAGGAGTTGAATGCGCCCGGCGGCTCCCGAGTGCAACACTTGAGAGAGCCGCTGCGAACCAAAGGCCTCCTCTTGTTCTGTTTAGGGGGTCTCGGTTGAGGACGGCACTTCACTGACGTGCAGACGTGCCAAAAAATAAAAAAAAATATAAACCCGCATTGTCCCCTAACTCTTATCGAAAATGGACTGCGTGATGGAGGAGTGCGCAGGTTAATTAGCCTCCTTTGTGGGGCCATTAGGCATTAGGAGGTTAAATTAAATAGGAGGAGCTGTGACAGAGAGATTAGTAAAGGAGGAGGATCTATCTATGATCTATCTATCTATCCAGCCCAAAAATCTGCACAATGATATCTAGTTTTCTCGGGCACAATTTTGTTTTCGGGTTTTTGTTTTTTTATGTAACAGTGCCAAACCTTTGGTGTTAAGTATTTGTTTTAATGGAGACAATATGGGCAAGATTTTCAAGCCACAGTTCATAGTGTAATCCGATTTATTGCAGTGTATTAATTTTTGGATAATTGTTACTAACATTTTGTATTATTATTCTTTACTGAAGATTTATTTATTTATTTATTTATTTATTGATTGATTTATTTCAGTCAGTCCTTCAAGGTAATGGTTCCTACCTGTAACGTGTGTCTAGGGGGACATTTTATGTTGGGGGAAAGGTTTCGGGAGAGCGACATGTGTTGATGAAAAAGTGTCAAGTTCTTGCTACTGCTGTTGCTTTTTTGGCCGACAATAAACCGAAGACAAAACCCAGTATAGCCCAAATATTACCCAACTCCCCAGAGTCTGGAGCCTCCGCACACAAAAGCCGAGGGTTGTAATACTTAAAATGACTGTTCATCGCATCGCGCCAGGAGGGGACCCTGAACTTTGTCGTTCCGTTGACTCGAAGGTGGAGCAGCAGCAGCAACAGCAGCTCCTGGACCGACACCAGAAAGCCACCAGATTGGTAACGTCCAGTTACATTAAACACCCCGCGTCTTCACTTTCCACTCCGTCTCTGTTTTGTTTTTTCCCCCTTCTCTCCTTTAACTTCTGCTCCTATCCATCACCTCCCGTCCCATCTGGCGCTCATTGCAGCAACACTTTGAATAAATTCCTCCCCGCGCAAACAAAGCGCTTAACATCTCATGAATGCGACTTTTTTAACACCTCGAACACAGATTGCGGTGAAAGTTTAGGGCCGGAGGAGTAACTAGTGCAAAGAAATCTGTCCCGGGACACTCCCTCCGCGCTTCCACTTCATTGCCGGCATTGTGCTCGGGAGCGCGCAATCTGTGCGGCCGGCTCCGCCCGTCCCCGCCAGCTTTCTAATGACTTTCCAATGATGATTTAAAGTCTCGACGAGCCGTTATTGCCTCCCGAGCTCCGCCCACTCCCCCACCCTCACACCCCCACCCCACTCATTCACCTATTCACTGCTTTTGAGTCCCACCCGACTTTTGTCCGGGTCTGTTTCCATCACTGCCATCCGGGATTCAGGGGGGAGGTCACAGAGAGCGCACAGAGATTCACCGCATCGGGCACTTTGCAAAAAGCAGAGATATATGCGAGTGGAGACACGCAGAGCCAACTCTGGGCCCCCGGGGTCGGTTGGAAAGAATTAGAGGCTTGTATCCGAGCCGGGAACAGAACAGCAACTTTAATCCATCCGCCGTATTTTTCTTCTTCTTGGTTTCAAAGACAATCCGGAACTGAAACGTAGCGCATAAGGTTGCTTAATGAATGACTGCAGGGTGTTTGTGTGCGTGTGTGCGTGTGCGCGCACACACCTGATGGTTGCTGCACGCCAGATTGTGCCGTGCTTTGGAAGAACAGATGGGCGTGGATGAGTTAAGAGAAGCATGGAAGGATGGCAGACGTCTGAGCATCACTCATGTGAAGTTATGCCCCTCCCCCACCGCCACCGCCGCCGCCACCTCCGCTGCCACATGCATCCTCTCCAAGTATGCAGCATGTGTGCTCAGCCTGCATACAGACGAGCCGCTCGTCGATGCTGATGCAGCCGAAAGCAGGTCGCCCGGTTTGAGGCGCCCGGCGTTTGACTCATCAATCACCTGGAATTAAGGCAATCTGCAGCGGGAGAGAAACTTTTTACTCACAAAGTGTTTCGCTTAACGTGCTTACAGTGAGGAATGAGTAATCTTGACAGCGGCAACAGACAGCAGAACAAACTCGGCCGCGCAGCTCACAAGGTAGATGAAATACGCTGCGAGAACTCGGAGCATTAGGCGGCTGTTTATTCCGCGGCATTAGCGCGACGACGCTCAAGCAAAGTTTTGCCAGCTGTTGCCGAGATGTGATCGGCTTGCGCTCGCATCCGAGGTTGGAAAATGAAAAGGCGCGAGTCGCTCGCAACAAAGACATAGTGCTTTGACGTCTGTTTCAATCACTTTTTTAAAATCTGAGAGCAGCGCGGCAGTGAGGGGGATCCAGGTTCTTTATTCACAGCAGAGTCTTGGACTGAGGGCGGAACTGTGTGTTTTTGGAAGAGTGGAGCACGCAGCAGGAAGTAAAGGGTTGGACTTTGCTCATTTCATGGAAAGGGTGGAGACGTACATTCATGTCAGGGAACACAGCTAGGAGGGAATCTTGCAGAATGTTGTTGGAACTTTGACCTCTGTGATGCAACTAAGGGCCCGTTTCCACTAACGCTACTCGGCTCGGCACAGCACGACTCGACACGGGTGTGTTTCAACTGTGACTTGGTCCCAGCTCAGCGTGGGTGGAGTTACTGCTGCAAGGTGGACCGAAGGTCTCTTGGTGTTTATTATGCCGTCCATGTCCCCGATTCATTGGTTTTATTTTTTGTTTTTGTTTTTAACAAAACATTTTAGTCTCAGAATGATTTTTCTGAATACTGTTCACTGTTGGTAGTTTCATTTTGTTTTTCTTCAGCCACAGAGAACAAAAACGTCAGCACCTCTTCGTTCACCCACTGCACAATTTCATAAGACCTTAGCTTTCAATACGTTAAAATGTACAAGCGGGATATTTAAAAATAGCGATTTTGTTTTTTTTGTGAAGGACTCGTACTCGTCTGTAGAGCCTGGAACAGCTGCTGGCTCGGCCTGAGTCTCAACCCGTAGACTCCTCCAGTCAACGTTTGAGCATCAACATTCATTTCATTTTCTTTTTTTCACCCCCAGAAAACTTGAGAAAGGTGTTGGACCCTGAAGCAGATGTCACATTGTGGGTCCACTCAAACCGCTTCTTCCTGTCTTCAGCCGGCAGCAAACTCATCTGCCGCACCAGCACCAGGTAGAATTTTTTTGTGATCCTTTTGATTTCGCTGCTATTATACAGAACTCGTCTCGTGTTTTTAATTGAGTGGCAAAAACTTCCAATCAGATTTGTGGCTTTTGCAATATTAGCAGTGATGTCTGCTGAAGGAAACTTCACGTGCCTTCACTTTTGATCTTGTGATGTGAAAACACCATCCAACTCTGGTAAAACTGCCTGCACTGCAGCATCCATGCTCATCTCTGCGGCTGCAGCTGCTGTGCTAAACTAGCAGCAGCATCTTCTGGGTGCCGGTGCAGTTTTTCAGAGCGGCTTGGAGCAGCCACGTCTCGCTCTGAAACCCCTCGGCCGCAGAGGAAGCCGACTGGTTTCGCTGAAATTAAACTGAACTCGACTGAAAGTTGGAGAGGTGCATGGGAATATTTCAGGGATAGATTCCCAGCGACCCTGCAGCTGCCGACCTCGGGGTGTTGGGGAGACCTGGCTGGCTGTGATGTGAGACGATCACTTGGATCTGCAACTCAGAACTTCAATGAAAAACCAACCTGTGCCGTGACAGTTTCTCCAAAAACACAGGGGTGTGCTGCTCATCTTCATTCCGAGACAGAGAGCTGCTCCTGGTGGGATCAGACGCCCTCCTCCTCTTCCCTTCTTCCTCCTCCTCCTCCGCCACCTGGCAAACAATCAGCGCTCTCTGCTTTGCTCCGTGTGGGCTCCAAGTGTTGCGGCTTTAACGAAACATTCCATTATCGCAGATAAACTTTGTGACACGCTTCTCGGGCACGGAATGATTCCCATGACGGCCCTAAAACGTTGTGAGGCTTATGAGCTTTTTAACTTCAAGCAATAACCCAGTAACCTACTTTATAGACCCTGTGAGTCACATAAGACAATCAGCGGGCGCGTTTAGCCGCCAAGGTGGAAACGCTTCTTAAACTTGCCGATTTGAGAGGCAACACAACTCCCACTCTTACTTACTTTGTAAATGCCTCTCACTTATCTCCTCTCCCACTCCTCTTCCATCTTACCTTTGCGCGTTCCCCCTCTGTTTCTTTTGCTCTTTTTTTTTCCTTTTTCTTTTTTTTGCATTTCCTCGCCACTTTCCAGTCCCCACGGCTCTATTTAGAGCGCGGTAGAAGCCATGTTAATGCAGCGACAGAGGATTGCGCAGGTAACAACAAGTCCAGCTGGCAGTGCACCCGGAGGTGCTCTTCCCCTCTCAGAGAGAATTAAAGCGTCCCTGTTTATGAAGTCGTCCTCCATAAACAATACTATATTATTCTCTTTGAACATTACAGCTTACGCCCGGTATAAAGCCACGCAGAAAAATACGAGGGGACGCGGCGAGTGCCCACGCACTCTGCACACAATCCACACGCGCACGCAGAAGTTGCAGGCTGACGCACCCGTAAACACGGCGCTGTGCGATCGGTGTGTTCCCTCTGCGTGCGTGCGTGCACGCGCAAGACTTTGAAGAGACGGCATTGTTTCTCCCCCTGGGAGAAAAACAGCCTCGCAAAGGCAAATATTCAGCAAACAGTCGATATGCAACCCCCCACACCCCCCCACACCACCTCCCAAAAAAATAATAATAATAATAAAAAATAGTCCTGAAATATCCCTGCGCTCGCTATAGAGCTAATCAATATTTCAGCAGCGCAGCCTTGATTGTTCATGCAGGGCCTTGAGAGGCTCTAATGAGGCAGAGCAGCAAAGACAATGTGCTCGGCACAGAAAGACTGTCTTCTAAAGGACAAAATTATCTTTCAGATCCCCGGGATGAGTCGCGCTTTGCCCGGGATGAGCCGCAACTGAAGTGAGCCACCGGAGACCTTCCACCGGATGAAAGCTTATGAGTAGGCATATCTGTCTGGGAGAGCACAGATGTGGCTGTCTCTGATCTGCTGTGTCAAAGTCCTCACGCCTCATATGCTGTTTGTTGTCACTTTTCAATCGCACTTGATGGTGGAAAGGCTGTATGCAAATAAAGCGCGCCTGACGGACTGCCGCAGAATTGAGAGCTTGCGGTGAGATAACGTACGCAATAATAATAAAAAAAAAAAAGTTTGGCGAGCCGCAAATAGATCTCTGAATGCCGCGTTTAATATTCAGAGACAAAACATTCACAGCACGTTGCCAAGAGAGCGTGCATGAAATGCTAAGGGGGGTTCAAAAAAAGGCTGAAGGTCTTATACAGTTTTGCACTGATGCTCCTCCCTCTGCAAGGCTTCTAACTACCGAGAACGACCCTCACATTATTTGGAGTTTTATTCATGTGCACGTGTTGACAGGAAAGTACTTTGTTAGCTTCCTGCTTCCACCACAACTAAACTCTGCATGTAGCGCTGATTTTTTTTTCTGCCAAAGAGTCGGGTCGGAGCTTGTCAAAATGGCTGTGCCAGATTTCACTATTTAGTCATTTGCAGTGCCAAGTAAGGCTACTTAGAAAGAGGTTCAAAGTCAGTTTAGCAACATTGGCCGAAACTTCCAACGTCAATTTACCAAAAGATTCAGGTTTAAAATGCTCAACGCGAACAAGTTCAAATAGCTCCCAAATGTTTATATTTATATATCAAAAACTCCACCCTGAGCTCAGGAAGAAGCGGGTATTGACAATGGAAAAAGTCTTCACTTGTTTATCAGTTTTTACACAGTTGCCACTCCGCCTAAAAATGGACCATGACGCTCTTTATATTTGGAGTCTCCCGTATAAACAGTTTTTTCTGTAAAAATGTAGACATACAGATTTGAGGAGGGGACGCTGTCAAGATACATCCTTTCTCACTTTTGTAAACTGCTGTTGATTGAAAAGGCAGCGTTCAAGGTGAAAGTCAACGTCAGAAATAACCCTCCTTAAATGTAACTTCTTCTTCTATGCAACCTAAACAAAAAAAACACAAGATCTTGTCTTTGTACGTGCTGTATGTATGACTGGTGTCTCGCCCGCTGGACTGTATATCCAAGTGACAAGCTCCTGTTAAAAGCAGCTAGTCTGCTGCATTCTGGCTCCGCAGTGGCTTTCAGCAGAGAAAACAAGCTTTGTAAACAGAGACTCTCGCAGGGCGCACTACCACGCACAGCAGGCAGCAGCCAATTATCTTTTAACTCACAATAAATGAGAAATAGTCAAATTAGTATCGGCTCTGGGAAGCATCTGATTAGAATATTTAAAAAGTCAGGGGGGGAGTAGAGGAAAACATCCTCACCCACAATTCCTCACAGACCCTCGACACAAAGCCAAATGTAGGCTATTTCATAAAACTACAACCCCCGTGTCATGAAAAGCCAATTCCCCGGCGGAGGCGTTTCTCTTGATCGCTCCTCCCGCCTAAGCGCCCTATTTCTCCACATAGTCGTCTTTGTTTGCAACACTTGTCTCGCGTGCACCGATAGGAAAAAGCCTGCGTTCGATTCATCGTTACATTTTTTTGGGCGTCGCAGGGGAGAAAGAAGGGGAGAGGGGGAAAAAGGGTGAAAAAGCAAAAAAAAGAGTGAGTGCGTGTGTATGTGTGTGAGAGAGAGAAAGAGAGAGAGAGAGAGAAATCTGGCTTTGTTGCCAGAGAACAGAAGGCTGACAAAGTTTTATGGAGGCAGCCATGAAGTTCTGCCTCATTAGATAGAATGGCTGTTCTATATTCAGGGTCTCTGTGGGGCTAACAAACGCAATGAGTGGGCCAAAGTCGGTTAGTTCCGCCAGAGCCGGAGCCCCTTTGTGTGTGTGTGTGTGTGTGTGTGTGTGTGTGTGTGTGTGTTGTTTTTTAATTTGGGTGGGTGGGGTTGGCTGCCATGCAGGGGCCAGGCGGGCCCTTCAGAACCTGGATTTGAGCACAGCTGAAGAGACTGGATCAGGAGGCGGGCGCCTGAGATGGACTACATAAGAACCACCACCCCCCCACACACCTCCACTACCCCTGTAGGACTGCAGGTTCACAGCTTGCTCTTGAATGATTCAATCCGAGGCGTCTCCGCCGCTGCGGCGCAGCCAGATTGATGTCTCCAGAAGCACTACAGGTGTATTTCCCACAGTGCACTGCAGAGGTGGAGCCACGCAGCTGCAGCCGTTCATCAAAAGCAGCCAGTGAACGGCGGCTTTGTCAGGACCCTCCGTCAAACTCGCTATATCACCGTGGTGTTTTTTTTTTTCATTTATTCTTTTTTCTGAAAGACAGATAGTCGCGGGCTTTATGTCACCCCGAGTCTCGACGCGTCGCCGCTCTTGTGTCTCTCTGGCGCCTGTGAAGTGAACGGCGGCGTGCAGCGGCACAATCACAGGCGCAGCAGCCGAAACCCCGATGACTCTGGGCAGAAAGACGGCCGGGGACAGCAACAATCAGCCCATCAGACCCGCAAGCAAACAGGCCGTCACTTCCTCCACGCCTTTAAAATCTGGAGGCCGAATCCGTCCAGATTTGTAATCACCGCCTCCGCACAGTGTTGTTTGCCCTCCGTGTAAACTGCGATCAGCGTTTCTGATTAGCGAGTCTGGCTCTTGATTTTACCCTCCACTCTCTTGCATAAAATCTTAATGGTACACAAGGTTTGCAAATCGACGGGATTGATCTCAGACGGCCGTTTGCTAGGCGGGAGGATGGGAAACATTGAGATGCTGAAGGGGAAAGAAAACAACTTTCAGAATTTTCTTTCATTGTTGTCAAACTGTGTCCAAAGGCGGTCCGAAGCAGAGAACACCGCTTGGTGCCGTTCTTTGCTCTTCTTTTAATGAGGAAGCGTCGACCCATTCTGATTAAAATGACCATGCTGCAGCTGCGGAGCTGTTTGCACACGAGCGTAGCTTCCTGCTGATGACACAGCTGAACACTAGTTCAGTTCCCATTTCAAGAGGAAAAAGGGAAAACGTGCCAGGATCCATGTTAATCCATGACTCGGGTCAAATGATTGAAGCTATGTAGAGTCTAGTGATGTCATGGGATGGTTTTATGTGGCTACAGGAAGAAAGACAAGCTGGAGAATCGATTTCAGGAATTCAATTTGCATTCAATTTCTCATTATTATTTTAAGTCAGCAGCAGAACTGAGGTATCACTGTAATTAATGCATCTTATGTCAACTGAATGTTGTATATGTCACAGGTGATTCTGCAAAACAATTTTCCATCCAATATTTTGCATGTTAGCTCCGCTTCTGAAAAAGACAAGAACCTTTGCTGTTACTGTAAATTTTCCAGTGCAATATTCTTCAAAATGTGCATTAAAAGGCTTTATGGAAGCTAGCCTATGGCCATAGCTGTCGCCTATATATCATAAAAGGACAGTGATTGGTCTTGGAAAACTCCTGTTATACCTCAATTTAGGTGCTGAATTAATTGGCCGATTATATCAAATTGGATGCAAACAAGGCTGCAACACAGTGTTTGCAGTCCTCATTTCTAAAATGTCAAACGTATGGAGCAGATGGATCCTTTGTGGCCCCATGTGTGCTGAGTCACATTGTGGGTCGTCAAGTTGATGGACATTAAGACTTATTTCCACTCTCTTTCATAACACTTGGTTCCTGGTCCACTGTAAAGCAAACAAACAAACTAAAGAAACAAAATGTCAGACTCCAGATCCAGGTTATAAGCGAGGCACAACCGATAGTCACACAGAGTACATGGAGCACTTACATTATGCAACATTTTTTATAAAGCCATTTTGCACCCTCAGACTTTGCCTTGACTTTTGCTGAACCTTGAAGAGAAGAGGTTCAAAAAGCACTGATAAGAGCGTGTCAGTGGTTCTCCGTTCTTGCTTGGAATTGTCTGATTTCTTTTCTGCAATTCTGCCCACAAGATCTCCGAAGTCAGCAGAGCCAAAATGGGATACAAGTCGTACTCATGCTAACAAAGGTGGAGCTGACTGACAGCATTCAGTGTTTGGTTGCAGTCAGAAGAGCTCCTGCTACTCTTGACTGTGTGCATGGGCAAACTACAACCCGGGGGCCACATGTTGCCCATTAAGCTTTTTAATCCGCCCCACCGAACTTGAAGAAATTATATTAGTATTAAGTAATTCATAAAATAGAGATAAAAATATAGCGTTTCAATAAAGAGCTAAATGCTGTGGGACTTCAAAGAGATATTTTGTTGTAATGCTTTGTTCATTTTCAATTGACATCAAAGTCAGATGTTTCCCACATATCCCATGATCATTTTTACCTCCTATGAGGTGGGTCACCAAAACACTCCATCCATCTGCTGCTGCTCTGGCCCCTCTGTCAATTTTTAGATCTCATTGTGGCTCACCAGTCAAAAAGTTTTCCCACCCCTGAATTAGACCAACACCACCTTCCATGCCAATATCTGCGTGCCCTTTTAAAAAACACACACACACACACATGCACACATGCTATTTCATAGTAAATTAATGTAAGACAGAGTCAAGCAGGATGTTGTATTTGGAGTCACTGTGTTTATTTTTCCCCCTCGTGCATGTTATTTTTAAGGACGACCCTGCCTCAGCACGCAGCGGCAGTGAATATTTAAAATGAGAATCCACTGGCTGAGTTTAAGGACACATCTCAGAGTTCTCCTCCTAAAAAAAGATTAGAGGATTAGGAAACCATCTCCGAGTTGCTGTTTCATGTCTGTGTCCCAGATTCGGCTCGATATCATTTCGGATTGCACAAAGACGCGCGCGGGCTGGAGGCGCTCGTGGGCCGAGATAATGGCACAGAAAATTTCCCTTCTGTCATTATTTTCATCTCACTCGGCGGCAGTCAATTACCGCGGCGCGCTTTCATTGATACTGTAATGGGTCTATTCTCCGCTCACGTCGGCTCGCTCATTATGGGCTTCTAATGCAAATGTAATGCAGCCTATTAGAGGTGTTTAGCGCGCCTGTGTGCGCGGAGACGTGGGCATTCGTCGGGCAGATGGACGCGGCTCCGGGCTCTCGCTCACCCCTGACCCCCTGCAGATGTCCCAAAGTCGGCCAGGAACCCCGTCACGGAGCGGCGGAAAATCGCTAACGCACCGGAACCGACTTGTCAATACGCGGCACAATTAGGGCGCGTCACGGCGCGGCTCCGGCTGCGCGGCTGCGCTCGTTGCTGCGTGAAGCACGCAGCCGGACATATAATGGGCCTGCTTGACCGATGGCTCCCCCGTGAATGTGGCTCTGGTGGTCATACATAAATTAAGAGGTTAAGTGAGCCATCAGGAACAAATGTTTGCATTTATTAACTAAGAATAATGGCTCCCAGCAGCATGCTTCCCCCCGCGGGTCAGTGCCCGAGGCCTGTTTGAAGTCACAGCGGACGATGTGAGAGCGGAATTTCTTATATTTATACCTCAGTCATCCTAAATCAGCCGCAGTTGAGTCGGACTTTTATTATTTCAAGTCATGTGTTCGTGCGCGCTGCGATCAATAATGCTGCAAAAAAAAAAAAGAAAGAAAGAAGACCGAATTCTACCAGTAATAAACCCACATGGGGCGTGTGCTGCAGCGCAGACTCTATAAAAGGTCATCGCGGAACTTTATCTAGACGCTTCCAGGGAAACAAACTTTCCCTCTTCACACGTGGGCCGCGATCCCGCAGGAATGCGTGAGGCAGGTGTAAATTTAAACTGTTAACGAGGCGCATCGAAAGCATCAAAGAGGCGCCGCGCTGAGACATTCTCGCGTCGGTCCGCGCCGACACAAAGAGCCATCAGAGACTTTTTTCCTCGCTAAACGGCGCAGAGTGGCACCGAGCTGCGGGAGTTGCATTGTGGCCGCAAGAGGAGCCCCCCGCAGGCACCGCAGGGGCGAAACCCGCCGAGTCGTGCGAGTTCAGGCGCTAACGAGACAGATGAAGCGCCTCTTATTGGCCGGAGAGCGACGAGTGCGTCCACTGTGTGTGTGTGTGTGTGTGTGTGTGTGTGTGTGTGCCGGGGGGTGGGGGGGTGGAGGGGTGGAGGGTTATAACGGTGCCAATAATAACAAGTCATACGTCGGTGCGAATAATCTCAGGATCACGACAGTGACGTCAGCCAACAGCTCAGGAAATTGTGATGTCTAAATATCTCCACTCAGAGTCATCTTGTCTCCTCTCCCTCCTCCTTCTCTCCCTCCTCTTCATCCTCCTACTCCTTCTCTCCCTCCTCTTAATCCTCCTCCTCTCCCGCCTCTTCATCCTCCTCCTCCTTCTCTCCCTCCTCTTCATCCTTCTCCTCTCCCTCCTCCTATTTCTACTCCTCGTCTTAATCACCTTTTTTTCTTTACATCACTGTATGCTGAAGCCTGCGATTATTTGACTGAACAAACAGACAAATATCACATTCACAGAGTTGATGGTTTACAAAGTAGGATCTGGATCTAAAGAAGGTTGAAATAATTGTTAGCAACCACGGACATGTTGTCTATTCCTTTGATTGTTTTTCATGAATTGCATCAATACATTGACAGAGTGACGAAAAGCTTGACAGTGTTGTCTCATTTGCTGAGTTGAATCTTGTGGGCAGGGACTGATCATCTGTAGTTTGTACCCAGTTAGACGAGTTCTTTTTTTATTTGAACATGTCTGGAAACCTGTTGCCTGAGGTGATCGGCTCTGTGACTAGTAGTTTTCTTTGCGGGGAAACACTGTGATGCCATAAAGCAAAAGGAGTCAGTGGGGGAGACTGCCTGTGTGACTGATACTGCTTTAAAAAATATGATATGTTCTCTTTCCCTCTGAGCTTGGCAGCGAGCGCTACATATGTATGATGTCCTTTGACATTGAGTGTGTTCAATATGAGTCGGAGATGGATGTGCCTGTTGTGCTTGCTGAGGTTTCTCATCTTTATGACCTCAAATTTCAACTCCGGGCGGCTTCTCTCGTAATGTAGTCGCTCATAAACCTGAAAAAAATATATTTCAGTTCTACAACATATTGCCAAGTTTGTAGAAAATATTTTTGAGGGGTTCAGGAAGTGACTAAACAAACCTTTTGTTTTATTCGACAAAACCAAGAGCAAGAATATCCACTAATATTCATCCTTTTTTTTTTTAGAACCAAGCAAAACCTTCATTTTAATTTTCAAATCTTAGCCATGCAGATTTGCTGTCGACCTCATGCGAGACTAAGCTAACAGTCAGGATTTCTCTCTCACTTTTGCTGATTCTCTGCAAATCAAGTTGACCCACCGATGAAACATGTACTGTACTTTCAGGTGTCAGTGACTGGGTCAGCTACCAGTTCCAGCAGGACCATCAACAGGAGAACTCTCATCTGTTTCCCAGGTTCGCCGCAGCCTTCAAATGCAATCAGTATCATGTAAGTATTAAAAAGCTCTCTGGCAAGTCGAAAAGACCAAAGACAAGGCGCAGAAAGTTCAAAGTGTGACAGGAAGGCAGCCACACGACCCGGAGCCACTTCCTTGGTGAAGCACAGGAGGCACCAACCTGGTTGAATAATGGAGGATCTTTTCATCTGAATGAAAATTAAATAATTCATCACTCGCCGGGAAGGGGATTCATATCATCTGCAGAACAAAAAGAAAAGAAAAAAATCCTCTCTCATATTACAAGAGTGACCTTTTCCAATTTATCCCCCTCCACCCACCCACCCGCCTTCAGTGCGAATTTGCAGATGCACAGGAGCGGAAAAACTTTCCCATCTCGTCCCTGGCAATGGGAAGGAGTCGCGAGTGCCCGCTAATACGCGACAAATTGTCCTAAGGCGTTGGAATAACATGTTTGAATGATGAAATCCAGCACGATTCCCCCTTGGCAGGCAAATTCCCTTAAATCCTTGAATCTCAGCAGGCACGTAGGGGTGGGTTTTAGGAAATTAGGTGTATGTACTGTGTGTGTGTGTGTGTGCGTGCGTGTTGTTAGCGCAGTTCCCCTGAGGGCTTGTGGGTACGAGGCTCGCGTGTGCGTACGCCTGCTCTGCCGTAGGTGGCTGCATAAGGCATCTGGGTGTCGTTTAAATAAAAGGCGGCTTATGGAAATGAGCTCGTGTGACCAACTGGAGGGACGACGGCGATGGAGGCACATAACACAATTTCTTTTTTTTCTTTTTTTTTTAATGTGCAGCTCAGCCAAGTGAAGGGAAGGTAAGAGCTCCGGCACCAGGGAGTCATGCATCGTTCAGCGGCAGAATATTTCCAACAGTCTGCTGGGTTCGTTTCACACATCGTGTCTGGGGGAAGGGAGTCGATTTCAACAAGAAGCCGGCGTACCGTCTTGTTTACATTGTTCACAAGGAATACAGGAGTTTTGCAGGGCTGCTGTTGGAGGCGGCGCTAAGATGAGGCTCAGGGAGGATCAGTGGATTCCGGTGGGGTTCCTGGGAGCCCGGGTGCCTCCTGCCCGGGGGGCCCCGCAGTCCCTGAGAATGTTTAAACTCCTGCCAAAGTCAGTCGGGAGAAAAGTGAAAACGTCTTTTCTGCTGAGAAAATCCCACGGCGGACTTCTTTCTTCTTCACGTCTTCATTTCAATCAAAATGCCACCCAGTTCTGATACAAACCTGCTTTGTCTTCAGCAGCGACGGTGGTTGGTTTACAAGCTTACAGTCACTTCTCTCCAACAAGTGGACACGTGACAATTGGACTTGTAGATAATTTTTCCTGAAAGACGAGAGGGGCAGGGGGCTTTGGAAGGTGATTGGACGATCCCCCTGTCTGTCACGGTCTAAGCAAAGCAATGCCATTCTTCCCTGAACTGCGCTTCCACAGAAACATATTCTCATCCAGGCTTGTGGTGCTTGAGATGGTCTTGGTCTCCAGACCACGTTTTAAGGGTCTCAGTCTTGTCTTGGACTCTGAGGTATTTTTACTGGGTCTTGTCTCGGTCTGGACCTGGAGGCACTCGGGATTGTCGATCGAGACTCGGTCGGGACTAAGTGAACACTGCAATGACAGATAATAACAGAAAAGAATCCAGCTGCTGCCTTGTTACGCACTGTTAGTGACACCTGGAGAGGTGACACCCCTTTTGTCATGCAGCCATGCGAAACTTTGAGCTCTTTCACAACCACCATGAGTGTATTTTCAGTGTTGAGCTCAGACAGTAAAGGTTCATGCTTGGAATGGCATGACTTTCAGTTGAATTATTTCCAGTTCATTTATTTTTTAAATTTTTATGAAGCCAAGTTGTTGTTTTTTTAAAAGTGGTTCAAAATAGCTCGCTGAAAAGAATTGTTGCAGTTCCATTGATGATGTGATTTTTCTTTGGTGTGTACAAAGTCTTGGTGTTGTCTCGGTCTGGACCTCCAGACGCCTTGGTCTTGTCTCTATCGTAATGCTCTCCATCTCTTTAATGTCTTTGTTTTGGTTTGTGCAGTCTTGCTGCTTCTTGAGCCTCCACGCGAGTCTCCTCAGCTGCAGCCAGGCCAGAAAGTCACTTCCTGTTGGACCTCTTTGCCTTCGCCCACGCCTTTAAACAGCGATTTGAAAAGTGACTAAGATGCGAGCTTGGCAAAATGGACGAGGGACAAATTCAAGGTCCAGTATTCAACCTAAGACGAGGCGGAGGTTCGGGAACGATGGTGGGTGTGTGGAGTGAGCAGCGGCTCACTGGGCGACACCCAGAAGTGCGACGCGTCGTCTTGGGAAGTGTGTTTGCGCTGATTGTCAGCGTGGAGGTGGATGCGGCTCCTTCTGCCCTCCACGTCTCCTCCCATCCTCCTCTCCTCTCCTCTTCCCGCCCGTCTGTCACTCAATTCTCATCTGCAGGACAGCGACGGCGGCGCGGCGCCTCCGTAGCGTGGCCTACTTTTGTGCTCTCACACAAGGAATGGAAATGAGCTCAAGTTATTTCTCGCCGAACGTCTGTCTGATTTTAATTAACAGCGCGGCGGTTGTGATAAAACAACGCTCTGCATATATCTTACAGCGACACACAATCCCATCTGATCCGCCTTCTGTGTGCGTGTGTGTGTGTGTGTGTGTGTGTGTGTGTGTGTGTGTGTGTTTAATGGAGGGGAGGGAGGGAGTGACACAGACAGTGAGCTGAAATTCATAATTTAGGTGAATGCCCACAAGCTGCACACAGCAACACTGATTTTCAATGAGCTCCTCTTCAGGCCTCACATGAGCCCACACACACACACACACACCCGTGCGCGCGCACACACATGCTGAACCTACTACTGTATTTTTAATTGTTGCTGGTGCCACTGCAACAACACGGTGCGTGGCAGAGTTCAGAGAGTGTTGCTGCGGCGGTGGCCTCGCTCTCACTCCGCTCACCTCTGCCGCTCCTTCTCGTCACGCGCACACACACACTCACGCGTATTTATAGTGCGTTCTGTCAAACAATGTGCAGCATTTGTGCGTGTTCATTTGTAAGTAATAACATTGACAACTGCTGAGAGATGGAGCGGTAGAGAGAGAGAGAGAGAGAGAGAGAGAGGGAGGGAGCGCTGGTTTTTAAGCGTGTTTCCACTAACGAGCTGCATTGTGCTCCGGGCGACGTGCGTGATTGCTCGGAGCTGCTCCCTCTGTGTGTGTGTGTGTGTGTGTGTGTGTGTGTGTGTGTGTGTGTGTGTGTGTGTGTGTGTGTGTGTGTGTGTGTGTGCGTGCGTGTGTGTGTGTGTGTGAAAGTATGCACGCTCGCCTTATTATTGGCAGCTGCAAGATCTGAACAGCGTCTCGCTTTTCTTTCCCCCCTAACTTTTTATGCACTACTTTTCCTGCCCGTTATCCAGCGCTTCCTCTCCTCCAGGCTCCTCCTCCTCTTCCTCTCCCCCCCTCCAACCTCCTCCTTATCTTCCACCTCCTACTAATCCTCCCCCTCCTCTTCCTTTTTCTCCTCCTTCCCCTTCTTCTCTTCCTCCTCCTCTCAACACTTCTTCTAATCTTCCACCTCCTACTCTTCCTTCCCCTCCTCTTCCTACTACTGTTCCTCCACCTCCTCTTCCTCCTCCTCTTCCTCCTTCTCCTCGACCTCCTCAGCCTTCTCTACTCCTCCTCCTCCACCTCGTTCTCCTCTTCCCCCCCCTTCCCGTCTTCCTGCTTCCCCTCCTCCTCATTATCATCATCTTCATCCTTTGCACTCTAAACCTGGATGTCCTCTCAGCTCCGTGCCATTGTTTGGAGTGCGATGCATTATCCATCTGCTGCTCCACTTTGTTCACTCCACTCAGCCTCAAGTAGCTGCAACTCGTGCGTTTCACGCTCACGCTTCGCACACGCATCGTCGCGTTCCTGCAGCGGCGCCGCCGCCGTCCCATTAGCTTTAATATTTCAGCAGCGTCATAGCATCCGCCGCCGGCCTTGTCACCGCCTGCTCCCGGAGGACCCGGACCCGAGTTCGGCCCCGGCTTGTCTTGGCGCTCCAACGTCAACGGCGAGACGTGGAGGGGTCGAGGCGTCTCGTGCGACCTTGGAGCCCCCCCCTCCTCCGGCCGTCCCCTGACGACTCTCGACACGCCTCAGTCCCAATCACTGCCAAGCTGGCCGTCTCCTGGGAGGTGGAGACGGTGCAGAGAGTGCAGGGGTTGTTTGGGTGGAGTGCAGCCTGCTGATGGGGCGATTTGAGGAACCTGCTGCACACCACGTTGACCCGGACGGCTGAGATGACTTCACCTTTGGCTGAACGAGGCTATGAAGGCCGCGGCTTCCCTTTAATCCGCGTGCTAATTCTTGTCACTCTGTAGCCGTTCAGGGAACTCTTCCCAGATCCCGACACAAAACAGAAAGCTGGTGGCCTCTGCTGAAGAAGAGCTGCAGTGTTTTTCTTGTAACCTTTAATCTTAAGAAACTGCCTCTATTGCAGCGTGATTGCTAAACTCTCGAGCAGCAGTTTTTGACGTCTTCTTCTTCTTCTTCTTCTTCTTCTTCTTCTTCTTCTCCTTTTTCTTCTTCTTCCTGTTCTTCTTCTTCTGTTATTCAAGTCAACTCTCAGCAGTCACCTCTCTTTTTCCCCAATACTAAAGCTGACGAGGTCCAGCTTGCTCCAGATGGGAGTTGTTCGATGTGGATGAGCTTCCTTCAGGGAAGTAGCGTTCACCTGAACCCTTGTTCCCGCCCCCTCTGGACCACAGACCCCAAATCAGCCTGGCTCTGGAAGCTGATCTTCGTCTGGGACTCAACTTCCCAGGAGGGTGTTCAGGTTTGGCCGCTGCCCCTTTCACCTCAGCAGCAGCAGAGAGAAGGTTTTGGTGATGGATGGGAAAATGCAGCAGCGAGTCCGTGGGAGGGGAAGAGGGAGTGGAGATAAGATGAGCAGAGGAAAGTGCAGAGCGAGGTTGCGTGGGCGGGCTACAGGGTGCTGATTAGGCCCCTCGGTTTGAAGTGCTCAGCAGCTTACCCTTGTAGACACACATGCGCGCGTGCGAGCACACACACTCGCGTGCGTGCACACACACACTCGTGTGCACGCTGCTTGTTTCACTGTCTTTATAACTCATTTGGTGTGGAGGTAGGTGAGCGCGGCGCCGCGTTTAGGCATTCTGTTAGAAATTCTCGGCTCTTTGAGGTGGAACATTTCCCTTTTGTTCTGAAATTCAAGCCTGTGATCAATTGGACGGAGAGGCCGGCTGCATAATGGAGCCTCAGTGTCTGTGCGAGCGCACCTGCATCTGTTTTATCCATCCTTGTGCGTGCGTGCGTGTGCGTTCCTGTCCATCCATTTGCGAAGCATACGGATGAATCAGACTCAAGGCGGGGCAGAAAAGAAGCCTCTCGCACCTGCAGTGGGAAAAAATGATTGCTTGTGTTGTTTCTCATGTTTTCTATGTCTCTTTTAACAATCTTTATGTCTTCCTCTTTGCATTTGCACTTGAGCAATGGCCACAGTGCAAGGTTGTTTCTGTATATCTCACTGTGTCTCACAGTGTTCTTCGACAGACTTGCTATGTTTTGGCCTAGTAAGTGTCTTATGGCTGTTTGTCCCGTGGGAAGAGGTGCTAAATCATTACCTTGGGAGCGTACGAGACACTCCAGGGGAGGGAACCGGCATATGGTATAAGGTTGGCGGTTCAAATCCAGCTCCATCCCAGTCTGTTGTTGTGTCCTTGGGCAAGACACTTTACCCACATTGCCTCGTACGAATGTGAGTGAATGTTAGGGTGGTGGTAGCAGGGACTGTTTGGCGCAGATTGGCTGCCATGCTTCCGTCAGCTGTGGCTACACTGTAGCTTACCTCTACCAATGTGAATGTCGTGTGAGTGAATAATGGGTTCAATGTAAATCGCTTTGGGTCTTTGAAAAGCACTATAAATCCAATCCATTATGATCGTGTTATTCAATGGTGTAAAAACTTTGTCCATTCTTGTGTGTGTTGAACATTCCAGCGTAAATGCTGATTCGACCACTGCTGTTGCTCCTCTTGTAAGATCTTCATCTGCCACTGCTCAGACTTTGTCTTTTTCGCTCACCTTGCTAAACTTTGACGCTCACCTCCGCAACACACCACACGGGGTTCTTTTGTACTCAGACAACACAACGCTCCCTACCTGCCCATCTCCCCTCCCCCACCACCTCCCGACACCCCTGTTTGGCCAGAGGCCATCCACTGGTTTGCTCCAAGCAGGCGGTTAGATCCCGAGGACCGCAGCAGAGGGACGCGCAGCCAGAAGCACCTCGGCCGCGATGTCCTGCGAGTCATAACTCATGCATGGCCACTAAATGGACACGTTTGTTATCTCCACAACAACGCATCCAGAGCAGCTAAATCTTTCATCGCTCCCTCAGCCCTTGTGGTAGCCCCCTGCCAAACACACACACACTCACACGCGTGCTTCCCACTGTGGAGTCCACAGGTCATCCTCCAGCAGATGAATCCAAAGAGGATGCAGGGAGGCACCAACAGCCATGGAACACCTCACAACCTTCATCAAACATTAAAAGTGGGACTGTCGAGCGCACACCTGCACAAGGAGGAGGGTTGGGGGCGGGTGTCTTTCATGCCTTGATAAATGTGCATGATATGAAACATTAACACACATATATCCCCATTGCCTTCCCATGAAAAATTCAGGCTCTTGTTCGGGGTGATACACGCCTTGTGTTTGGCCTCAAAACGAAGCCTGAGACGGTTTTTTGTCCTGGGGCGCAAGTCTGCAACCTAAACCACAAGTCGTCCAATCAGCTGTTTAAAAATTAAACCCTTGGAAAGTCTGACCCACTTCAAAGAGTCATGACAGTTCATGCATCACAACAAAGGGAATTATTTTACAGCCGTTCACAGATGGGCTGGTAGTTCCACCGTCCACAGTGCTTTTGGTCTTTGGTTCTGCTTCTGCATGGACATGATGGAGCTTTTTTACGTTGAAAAGTCAGTTTGCACTGTTAGCCAACACCAGCTCATGAAGACACATGACAGCAGACATGTTGGGCTCTGTCTGCTTTAGCCCACTCTGACTTTCCAACCTGAGATTCCTGCTCCAAGGGTTCATCTTCAACTTAAGACAGGTTCATTAGCCAACAGAAGTACCAGAAGTTGAGTTAAATATTTATTTATTTATTTATTTATTTATTTATTTATGTTTAAATATATTACATGAGACTAGGCGAAAGTACTGGGCCAATTTTAGATCAAATGTAGATGCAGGACTGAATAAAAAGTTCTCGTCTTCAGACACGCACTAAATTAAAGTGAAAGATACTCTGCTATATGACTGATATTTTATTAAACAACATTTTCCCAAATTAAAAAAAAGCTCTAAAACTTTTAAAAAGGAACCAGAAGCACATCTGTTATTCTGACATCGTCTGGATCACAGATCTTCCGCCTCGCTGACCAGTGTTGTCTGGACAAGGTGGAACTTGAAAGATCAGTAATCGTGGAAACCTTTGAATCAAAGGATCCCTGCAAAAATGTGCATCTTGCGCATGCATCAAAGATGCTGAGCTAGCATCTTCTTCTTTGCTGTATTTTTTTTTAAACGTGATATTATTTGCTCCAATGTGTCCATGTGCTGTTTTGCCCTGACGCTGACAAATTAACGCTACCAATCTAACTTGACTGTCTTGAATTAGCTTCATTTACTCTGTGATGTACAAAATCTAGGCCAGGGTTCCATGAAAACCTTTCTGAGCAGCAGAAAGGTTTTCCAAGGACTCCCATTAGAGGTTCTCCTTTTTAAAAACCTCAAGCCCATGTTCATGTTCAGAGAAAATTTAGGAATAAGCAGAATCGTCAGGCTCCTGCAAACCATGAAAGCCCACAAATGAAAGCGCCTGAGTTCCAATGAAAAAACATAGATTCTATTTATATCCAATTACATGCGAATACTAGATCAAAGAAAGTCCAGGCATGTTAATGCTGCGCGCCTGCTGCTGGACATCACTATCAACCTTCAATGCTAACACAGATAAATCTTCCACTATTTTTTTCTTTTCTTTTTGCTGCACTTGCTGACTGACTGTAGTTTGTTTCTCACCGCTGTCAGACCAACCTTGCCTTCTGGTTGGTCGGTCGCTCGCAGCCTTGCGAGAAGTTGTGTGTGGAAATTACCTAAGAGGCCGGATGGACAAAATGTTCTCCGTCTGGACTGAGTCTTGTTCTCTTGTCCAGTGGTCACCAACCTTTTTAGCAGCACGGCCCGGTTTAATGTGAGACAATATTTTCACGGACCGGCATGAAAACTGTGGTATTTTCTAAATATAATAATAAACGTGAATCCACTGTGTACACGTGTGGAACTTTATTAGCAGCGTCCTCTTAACATGGTGACAACAACATAAAAAAATAAAACTCTGGTCTGTCAAACTTTGCTTTCTTTTTCTTGGAAGTCATGGACTCTTCTGTCTCCTCATTGGGCCTTTTCCTCTTTCCAAAGACGGTTGCTTTCACTCATGTTGCTCGCTAGCTTGCTAGCTTGTGGGTTTAATCTCGCGGTAACGTATAAGGTGACCGAGACAAGCGCCTTGACATGCATCAAGAGTTGAGCGTTAGATGGACGTAACGGAGAGAATATGGTAACTTTTCAAAATAAAATTGTTCTCAGATAATGAATGATAATGAATGAAACAGGATTCATTTAATGGAATTTAATGACCCACGGACTGGCACCGGTCCGCGGCCCAGAGGTTGGGGACCGCTGCTCTTGTCTTTAAGCTGGTGAACTGAAATTCCATTTGAAATTAGAGGAGTGGGTGCTTGGAGAGGTAGACAATAAATCTGAAATCTTTTGGCAAACGTCAGAAACTGAGATGATTGAATATGATAGATAGATAGATAGATAGATAGATAGATAGATAGATAGATAGATGGATAGATGGATAGATAGATAGATAGATAGATAGATAGACAGACAGACAGACAGACAGACAGACAGATAGATAGATAGATAGATAGATAGATAGATAGATAGATAGATAGATGGATAGATGGATAGATAGATAGATAGATAGATAGATAGATAGACAGACAGACAGATAGATAGATAGATAGACAGACAGACAGATAGATAGATAGATAGATAGATAGATAGATAGCATCACTGAATGATCATTGGAAATCTGGCAGTCAGGGGCCACAGATTGGGGACAATCCCTCCATTCAAGGAGCACACAAAGACTTTTGGCTTGCACACACTCACACACACTCACAGAGAGGCAGTCGGCTGGAAGGGAAAAGGGGTGGTACCAACCACACACACACACACACAGGCCTCCGCCCACCTCTGTCGACATTTATTGCTCTTTCTGTGTGAATGTCCCCGGGTTTCATTCACATGTCTTGGCATTGTGCGCGAGGTTGTGCGTGTGCTCGGCGGTGTGTGCGTGCGTGCGTGCCGCCGCGACTGAGAGCTCCCATTAGCAATTCATTTGTGTGTAGTTAACCATTGTGCAGGGAAGGCAACATTTTATTTGTCTGAACCCAACCGCACCATATGGCGACACCTTGGCCCCGCCGCTCACACTCCCACTGCCGCTCCTCCTTCCCCCTCCGGACTGCACTCTGGTTCTTCTGCTCCTCTTCTGCTCCCGTCTTCTCCCTCGCCCACAGTTGCTCTGATTGGTGGCCGTTGCTGTGCAGGTCCAGACAAGAGGAAGTGTCCTCCTCCTCCTCCTCCTCCTTGTTCTTCTTCTTCTTCCTCTTCTTCTGGTTGGAGAGCTTTACGGCCGCAGCGTGTGTGCACGATTCCGCGCGTGTGCGTGCGTGTGTGCGTGTGGTGTCGTAGGTCGATGGGGACAGGCTTCTGTGGCTGTCAGCTGCAATCAGCCCTCACGTGTGCCAGTAATGTTGTGTATTGTCCGAACACATCACCAGAGGAGAATGTGAGCCGTCCATTAAAGTTCAAAGCAATTTATCACCCTCAGCCTCAGCCTCAGCCTCACCTCCGTCCTCTCCCTTCCCCTCCCGCTCTCCCAGTCTCCCATCACCCCTCACTCCCTCCTCCTCCCCACCCTGTCTCCGCCTCTCCTCCTCCTCCTCTGTCTCCGTCCATCACATCCATCCCTTCTCCCTCTCATGGGCTCGAATTAAAATTCCGACGGGATTAATGTGAGGGCTGGTTCTGCGCTCTCTGAGACGCGTCGGCTGCAGCAGGTTTTACCTGCTGCGTAATGCAAATATTACTCCAAATAATACCGGTAATAACGATAAATCCCTCTCGCCCGTTTTTCATTCTCACATTCGTGTGGGTCTCATGTGTCTCTTCGCCCGTCTCCGTCTGTCACCCTCGCTAACGCTCGCCGCCCTTGACATCTTGAGTGTGATTTGTGACAAGCCAGAGCTCCAGAAGGCCTTTGAGCGTGTGCGTCCGAGTGTGCGTGTGTGTGTGTGTATGTGTGTGTGTGTGTGTGTGTGTGTGTGTGTGTGTGCCAGGCAGCGTGCACCCTGTGCGTTTCCCTCCGTGACAGGAAGCCACCCTGGGGTGTGATAACTTTGGACGGCTAGTTTAAATATTAAAACTGGCCCCAACAACTGACAGCTCTCTCTCCCTCTCCCACTCAGTGTCTCTCTCTCTCTCTCTCTCTCTCTCTTTCTCTCACCCGATTCAACAGCATTTCAACATGCATGCATAAATACACACACACACACACACACTCTCCCACACGCGTTCCAGCCTTGACAGTAAGTTGCTTCCCTTTACAGACCTGCGTGGCTGTGTTGACGTGTGACAGTAGGTTGTGTGCGTGCCTGCGTGCGCGCGCGTGTATGTGTCTGTACGCGTGCGTGCGTGCGTGCACACGCACAAGTTCAACACAACAAGGTTGGATTTGGACTTGTTTTTAATCAGTGGGATTTTGCAAATGGCCTCGGGCTTCTCCCAGGGACTAATTAGTGATGTGACTTCGGCACGATAAATAAACACACACACACACACACACACACACATAATGTGAAAACATAGAGAAAGATAGCAAAATGCTGCATTAAAACACACACTCTCAAGCGCACACACACACACACACACACACACACAGCCAACACTCACAAAAAGAATAGAAGGAGTTGGAGAGGAGAGTCATGAAAAACGTACATTTTACAAGCGGAGTAAACAAATGCGCCGATGCCGCCTGATCCGAGCCGGAGCTGCTCCGTCTCGACCCTAATTTCTTCCTTTTCCCTCTTTTACGCCTCAACGCTGTTTTATTGTCAAGTTTTCACTTCCTATTTCCCTCCCCTTGTCACAGCACACACACACACACACACACACACGCTCACACACACACTCACAGATTCCGCTATTTAATGTGTTGACAGCCTGCGCCCAAGTGAGAGCAGAAGGTTGACGGCCTAAGAGAATTCCTCGGGCTTTTCCACACTGCACCTTAATGCGCACGTACGCACACACGCACACACGCGCACACGCACCCTGTGCGTGTAAACCAGAGAGATTAGCAGCTCATTACCATACCACAGGGGGGCTACACACAGGGGACGGTGTGTGCATGTGCGCCAGTGTGTGTTGCCAGCGCACCTCAGAGCATTGTCTCCTGGTCATAACAACAACTGTTCCATTATTTCCTGTGCATGTGTGCCAGAATGAAAGTGTCTTTAATCAGGAGTGGAGTCGGGGGTGGGGGGTGGCAGGGAGGAGGTGTGTGTGTGTGTGTGTGTGTGTGTGTGTGTGTGTGTGTGTGTGTGGTGGGGGATGGGGGGATACAGAGGCCACAGAGAATTACTGAATATGTTTTCATCGCCGGGACAATTATCAGATTAAACAAATTCCCCTCATTAAGCGGCTAATCCAGCCATCCAATCGGCAGCCAGGACAGAGGCAGCAGGCACCTGGAGTTGCGGAGATGATCCACTTTCAGAGTCGGCCTTCTCCGATCCGAGGGAGGACGGTTTAGTCCGTTTGAAGTCTGGCGTTTGGCATGAACAAGGTGTTCGGGGGGGTGCAACCCAGTTTACAAATTCTGCTTTTCCCGTCTATTTCCGAAGTTGCGCCTTTGATGGGTTTCCCGCTCGGCGCTGGAATGAAAGCTGGGGCGAGGGTCACGCAGTCTGAGAGATGGACACTTTCCAGTCAGGTTTGCTTGTGTGATTCTGGGCAGGAGTTTGGATCTGCGACTGGTGCGAAGAGAGCGAAGTCGGCTCACAGCTCTCAAAACCCAGTTGTGTGTTGCTGAGCGGCTGCACTGTTTGTCGTGTTTTCGAAGCTTGTGAGCGTCTTTGGCCGACAGCAACATGGGTGATCAAAAACTGAATTCACACGTTGACCGAGCGATGGAAAGTTTCACACATCCAATCAGAAGAGAGCCCAGGGAGGCTCTTTCAAAGTAAAACTTGGAAGTTTGGCAGGATAAACCATCTGTCTATGACATTCAAGGTGAATAAAATCCAGCTTTTTACCGCCAGCTGTCACAACACTGGACGAGTGTCGCTGTGCTGCTCTTCGCAGTTTAATTAAAATCTCTCCAAAGCCTTGAGCACCAGTGTCTCATTTCGTTCTTCCTTTACCTTCTAGTAAGGACATCAGCGCCGCTATTGAAGCAGCCGCACTGATCTGGCTGCCTGCCGGCTGCGGCCACAGCGGAACCTCTCGTCGAGCCTCTGCTTTATTTTGAAAGGACACCGATTGCTCACACCGCGTGATGTTCCCGATTCCTATCTGAATCAGGAACATCATGAAAACTTCCCGACTCAGACGGGAACTTTTCATGATGGAATGTGTAAAAATTTGGACTTGAAAGTGCGTTGCGAGGTTAGCGGCTGTATATCTGTTCGCATGATCACATTCATCCATCACACTGAGGTGTGTGATTGTTTTGCCTAAAGCAAAAAGGAATAATTGCACTGCAGCCTGTGTGTGTGTTGGAGGGTGGAGTGGTGGGAGGGGGCCACAGCATCATAAGCAATATGGTGTTCAGACAACCAAAGCGGCGGATTAAGCAGCAGACAAACACGCGTGGCAACATGATGTCACTTCGCCCCGCAGATTAATACGAGCGAGGAGGCCTCCGATCCTGAGCGCTCTAATTGAGGTGTGCTGTCATCATGTTTGTGCTGATGTGAAACACTGTCAAACAAACATCCGTTCTCCTGGGAAATCTGGCGGAGCCCCGTTGAACCCCACCACCACCCCTCCGTGTTCCTTCCTTCCCCTCCTTCCCCTCCTTCCTGCTCCTTCGCTGCATTAGCGAGACATCGCGGGCAGAGGACAAAGCAGACTCTTGGCTCGCGTCGCCGGCTGGTAAATGGACTCGCATTTATATGGCGCTTTTAAGTCGACCGACATCTTTGAAGCACTTGTCACATTAAGCCGCTCACGCGCCGGCGTCCAGCGCTGGCGTTCTCCACCTGAGCGCCAGCGGCTGAGCTCAAGGACACAACGGATCCTCCAGGTTTCCCATCAGCGGACGCATCTGCAGCCACTTCCTCCCAGTGCATCAGCAACAATGCACACACAGAAACAGATTTTATTTTTAAATGGTTTGCAGAGCTTCTTTTCAAAAACTCAAAAGAGTGATTTGAAGCCCTGTTGAGAATAAAGATTTACTTATGCGGATGGAACCAGCACAGGGCAGTGAAAGTGAGAAAGTACTAAAATACTGCGAGTGTGCGTGTATGCCACGCACGCACACATGCACTCGCGCGCACCTCTTTACAATCAGAAATCAGCGCCCGGCTGCAGAGAGAAAAGAGAATTCATTAAACTCAGCCACCCACGCTGGGCCACGGAATTGACGGAGGTAAAGAGGGAAGGAAGGCGGGGAAGATGTTGACGATGAGAGCGAGGGAGGAAAAGACTGTGAGAAACGCTGGGCGGGAGTGAGGGAGGTGGGGAGGAGAGAGGTCTCCTCTCCCTGGGTGGGAGGGGGCCATTGAATGGAGTGCATTGAAGGTCGGCAGAAGAGAAAAACTCTGGAAGAAGGAAGGGGATGAGAAATGGCGGGAAACAACAGAACGGCGTTGCAAATGAAAGGAAGCCTGGCCTTGTGTTACGAGAGCAAGGTTTTCTCTGCACAGAAATAATGGTTTGAAAATATCTGTCAAATTCTTTGACTTGTGACGTGGAGAATGGCTTTCTGGCTTTGTCCAACGTCGTCTTTGGTCACCAGCTTCTCTGCCATGACGAACATATGTGGACAAAGTGAGCCAGCCAGTGTCTCGTGTCCAGTGTTTGTGTTGGTGTGTTGAGAGTTTCCATGAAGGTTCTTCCCTTGCACTGGCCAATTAGATGCCTGGAGAAAAGCAGAAACACAGAAGCTTTCCAAGGTCCCAAAACAGCAACGTTGTAGCCCAAGCAGGTACATGTGTGGTTAAATAAAACTGGAGTACAAAGTGAAATTAAAAGCATGGAAGCCTCGTGTCCTCAACACAGTGGCTCAGCAGCCACACATTTATCTGGACTCACGATAAGAAAGTTCCCGCTGGAAAGGTTACAGACAACACTGTTTTGATTCTCTCTGCCATTTATCTGTTGCTTTGGGAGATGAGATTGCAAAAAACAAATGCTGCACACAAAAAAAAATATGCACAGTATTTCTCTCAGTTGCCACACCAACAGTAAAACCGAGCATATAAGAGCAGTTTTGCTGTTATTTTATTGGTTTTATTTTGGTACATTTCATGTCTAAGAAGAAACTGAGTCTCTCCCTGGGAGACGGGAGTTATTCTAATGAAAGGTCACCAGCCAGAGGGTGTGGCTGACAATGGTGGGAAGTACACAGTTATTCAGACTGTGTATAAGCATGTGAGAGCGTCTTTAATGGTGTAACATGCTGGAGTAAGTCGGACCTTTCGCGAACTGAAAAATCTTCGTTTGGTGATTGGAACCACTGCATTTCTACTGAGTAATAGACATTTGTGATGGGAACATATCTTTTCATTTTTGGCATGCGTCATTTCACCTACCCATCAGCCACAGTCATCTATTCCTTGAGAGGCAGAGAGGGGTCACTACACAGAGAGAGGGCTTCAGGACGCTGCCCAAAGCCTCTGTTTTCTGTGACCTTGTAATGTGATTGCATGTGGACAAAAAGCCAAAGTGCAACAGAAACATCAGCACGTTGATGTGTACAAGGCAGGTGTTAGGTGGGCCCCGTGGCCTTTGGCGAGGTGAACAGCATGGCAGCCAATCAGATAATGCATTTCTGGTCAGCGCATCAAACCGTGACCTGGGGCCAAACATCATCCAACCTCCCTAAACCTGGGCAGCTAACTGCTAATCTTTGCTGCGCTAATCTGGTTAACTAGAGCTGTTTCTGAAATTAACAGAAAAAATATATAATTCCCACTTAGCACTAATTAAGAGATTATTGACCCACAGTCCTGTTATCCTAATCACCGGGCTTCGGGTAACAGACCAACGCAGAGACTGAAGCAGAAAGAGAAGGCGAGCAACGGCAGCTGCACAGAGCCAGGAAGCAGTGCTCAGTCTGATAAGATGTAGAGATACACTGAAGGAAGAATAGTGAGATTCCTCTTTATGCCTCCCAGACACACACACACACACACACACACACACACACACACACCTTAAGCTTTTACTGTCCAGAATGTCAGCAGACATCTCCGGCACTAAGGCCTGTCAAACACAGTGAGAAAGAGAGGAAGTGCCAGTGCATGCAAACGTGTGTGTGTGTGTGTGTGTGTGTGTGTGTGTGTGTGTGTGTGTGTGTGTGTGTGACAGAGAGAGAGAGAGAGAGAGAGAGAGAGAGACAGAGAAGTGTGTGTATGTATGTGAGGTATGAGTGTGTGAGAGTGTGTGTGAGGAGGAAGGAGGGGGACGCTGGGGGATGGAGACACGCAGGAGGGAGGGGTGTCCTTGGAAAAGGACAGAGGTGTTCAGCTGTATCTAATGTGACTGAGGAAACAACTGGGGAACACACACACACACACACACACATACATTCGCATGCACACGTACGCGCACAGCACTGCACTGTTGCATCAATAAGCGTCCTTTCCAGGAAGAAAACAAAAACATTTGTTGGGATAAATTCACATAAATCCACAATCCGGCAGACTAAATCCATTTGTCCTGTCCAAACCTCCACAGGCCAGCCCTTTTATACCAGCGGCAGAGGAGCCGAGCAGCAGGAGCCGGGCCGGGCCGGGCCGGGCCGGGCCGGGCCCCAGCACCGGCTCTCTGCAGCAGGGGCCAAAACATCAGCGGCAGCGGGGCCCCCTCGGATGCAGCAGCACAAGATCAAAGGAAAGCCTCTCAATCTTCTCCCCTCACTGAGGCAGCACAGAGCCGCTCTCTAACTGGCATCTTGGTCCTGCGATAATCCTCCCATTGATCTACTTCACAGAGTTCAGTGTGCTGAGGGGCTGAGGGGCTGAGGGCTAAAGATGCTGAGGAATGTCTGTCAGAGTTTTGCGGCACGTTCTGGCGGAGCCTGGCTCTCTCTGTCGTCCCTGACTTGTTTTTTCAAGGTGCTTTGGCTCCTACCAACTGACGTCAGTGTTTAACGAGGGTGTCCGGCGTCTGTATGGATTCCACCCAGATCATCATCTTCATCATTTAGGCTTCACACACAAAATAGGTTGTGTTTTGCACAAGCAATTAAAAAGCACATCCGCTGCCACGTGTAGGCCAAGAAGAGGAGAGCTTGAGGGGGGGCGCTGAGTGGATTCACCTTATTTTTTACTTCCTTCCTCGCTTTCCCCCTTCCTGTCCTTTGAAGTGTGTGGGGATGGCGGTGGTGGGGGGGGTGGGGGATGGTGCGGGCTTGGACCGGGAGGCAGAGGGAGAGGGTGAGGATGGATGTGTGTGATGAGAGTGAGGGTGAACAATAGACCAGAGAACCATTACCTCAACTCTGCCGCCCGGCCAGACGCCACTCAACGTCCCCATCTAGCGGCAGCCCCGCCGAACTGCCGTCCTGCTGACTTGCACTGCTGAGTTGACAACATGGGCGCGTCGAGTGAGCGCTGCCTCCTTCCTTCCTATCAGAGCTCCGTGCGGACACATTTTTCCGGAGACAAACTGGGCAGCGGCAGATAAGGACTGTCCAGTCCAGGCTAATAAACTGCATGTGACTCCCAATTCATACATCTCTGAGGCGGCCTTTGTCCGCGGCCTGAGTATTATCTCAGTCTTGCAGCTGTTAAACAAAATTCAAACATGTGTATAACCACTCGCTGTCTGTGCTTTAATGCTTTGCATTAAAGTAAAGTTTAAAAAAAGGCATGGCCTGCAGCTTACTGCTACAATGTCAAGGTCCCATATTCATCAAAATTCGCGTCAGCAGCATTTTCCAACTATAATCTATGTTTCTGTCATGTCTGTGAACACACCAGAAATGAAAAAGTCCATCTTTTACTTCTTCTGCTTGCTCCACTATGTGCTATAACTCACACTACTCTGAGAATCAGAGCCAATCCCAGGTTAGTGACCTTTTTGTTTTGTCAAACAGAGGGCTAACAGAGGGCTAAAAATGCTTTGTGGGCGATAATTAATCGTACACAGGTGCTAGTGGTCTGTGATCAAAAGTATAGATCTGAAAATGGGAACCAATGTGGCCTCTTAACAAAAAAAATAATTCATGTGATAAAGTGTAATTATGTTTCTTTACTTTTGCAAAGAATGGCCATCATCTCTTAATTAATGCTCTTTCCCACTGTTGGAGGTCAGTCATGTTCTTAAAAACATCCTCTTTTCTTCCCTCTCACCTCCAGGCAAACCAGCTGTTGGCAGCTCACAGTCGGTTGCAAGTCTGACAGCATCAATCATCTGCTCCTGTTTCCAGTTTTTATGTTGCGCTTCAATAACAGCCGCAGCATAATATGGCTGCGCATACATCCCACACACATCAGAGTCCGTCTTTTCATCTAATCCAATTCTTGGCATGTAAGTGGATCAGCATTTTTTTTAATTTGATGTTGTTGTAATTACCAGTCCATTTTTGATGGAAGTTGGTGGGAGCGCGCTGTTTGCTTGGGGTATATTGGGTGCGGCAAACTGTGCATGTTGAATGAGTTGGAGTTTTTTGCCTCATAAACACTATTAACACTTAAATACACAAGTCACACACACACACACACACCTCCAACTAATTTTTTTTCCAACCTCTGCGAAATGCATTGATAGGCAAGTGTATGCACACATACACACGTGCGTGGGCGCACGCACACACACACACACAGGCTGCAGTGTGTGAAATTGGGTCAGCAGCGGAGAGTGGGCTTTAATGCTGAGCACATACGCTCTCTAAAACCGATCTGCATATTCATGTGGGTGGTGATCAAAATGACACACACACACACACACATGCATAAATACACATACTTAATAAAATTTTAGAAGGGAAAAAAAACTTGCATGTACACACTGGCCCAAACTTCCCACACACGTGTGCCCACATGCGCGCAAGGCAATCATGGCACCAAAGGAGGGGTGGTGGGGTGGGGGGGGTCTTAATTTCGCGGATGCTGCAACTGTCAGGGAATCACCGGGGGGGCATTTATGTTTGACTCATTCTAATTCTGCGGCTATAAAATGAGCCCCTTCCTCTCCTGGCTGTGGCTCGCCAATCATTTTCCCTCACCCTCTCTCTCTCTCTCTCTTTCTCTCTCTCTCTCTCTCGCTCTCACCATCTTCCAGAGGGGAGGGGAGCCAGGCAGCCCAGCAGCATCCAATTTTATTGCCTCTGAACATGGGGAGAAGTGAGTCCTTACATTGTCAAGAAATAAATAAATAAATAAAATCTCAGAAGTGTTGGCACACTTCCCCCCACCCACAACCCCCAAGAAATGGGATTGATGCGTGGAAACTAGGGTTCCCATCAGCTCGCATCACTCCACAGCTGAGCGCAGAGTGAGAGAAAAGGTGTGTGAGAGATACTGTAGAGATGGAGGTCTCTCCCCAAGGATACACTTGTCAGAAACCCCTACTTTGCGTTTTTTCCCTCTCTCTTCCTTTCCCCCGTGATGAAAAACAGTTTTCTCTGACAAAGCATTTTCCTGCTTATTTGCAGACTGGAGGGAGGGATGTGGGGGGCGGGGGGGAATGGGGCTCAAGTCGGAACGTGAGAAAAGTGGAAGGATGTAACAAAGGATTCGGAGGCAGTAAGCAGATCGCTGTGAAGGCCGCTAGGGGCCGAGGAAAGGTGGAGGAGGAGGAGGGAGGTGCTACAGGCTGCTGGTGTCTTTTGAAGAGAGAGGGATGGTGGAGTGAAAGAGAAAGAAAGATGGAGAGAATGAGTCCGTGTGTGTGTGTGTGTGTGTGTGTGTGTGTGTGTGTGTGTGTGTGTGTGTGTGTGTGTGTGTGTGTGTGTGTGTGTCTCCTGTGTATGTGTTTGGGGACCCGAGCATGTGATTTATTTCAGAATACTAATGTCCCTTTGATCTCCTCTGCTTATAAAATATCCACCCTGCTGGGATTGTGGGCATTGACACACACACACACACACACACACACACACACACACGCGCATAGCCTACACATGCCCAAACACACACACACAAAGGCATATATGTATTTATATGCATACTTTGCGCCCATGCATACCTGCCAGTGCACCACATTAATGCTGTTGTGTCCCCTCAACTGACTGCAGAGCAGGGGCTCATTTATGCGCGCATGCACACACACACACACTAGCGTTCTCTGGGGCGTCTAATCTACTTTAACTATGGCCAAATCCATAGAGATCCAATTACAAAGATAGAAGAATATTTGTTTTTCCCTGTGCATCCTAAAAGACTAATTAAATTTTCATGTAAAGATGAAATTATGTGATACAACACTAACGTCTTTTTCATTTTCATAATTGTAACGTAATTTGTTTTTAATTGGGGATCCTGTGACTTGCTCCTGCATATTTCAGCGGCGGTCGCCCTTTCATCTGCAACGGCAGGGGGTGGAGGGGAGAATCACTCCTGGAGACTGGAGGTGTTCCATTTATCTCTTTGTTGTTCTGTCATTAGTCTGAGTCAGGTTCCAACAGGGATTGAGCGTATCCCAGAGTGCACTGGGTTGAAGTACCAGTCAATCAAAGAACACAAGCAACAGCTTCATATGGAGATCAAGTTGTTGTTTGTTTGTTTTTTGTCTTATCCTAAAAATGTATTTAAATGTGTTCAACTCATATGTACATGGGCTTAGAACAGAAAAAAGAGCCTTCCAATGCAGCTAGATTGCTGCGAGTTCATCTCTGAAGTCTTGGCCATCCATCCAACAGAAAGTTCCACAGAACCAATCGGCTTCTTTCCAGTTGTGATGAAACCAAAATTAGACAGAAATATTGATATCATTCCTTGTGAGGAACCTGTAAGTACATGGCCCACCATTATGGTTCTACTTGTTGAAGATCATTAAGATGCGGCTCTTTGACACAGACTTGATGCTGTCAAATTCCTGACACAATTTTTCATCGTCGTCCCTAAGGTTATGTTTTGTTTTTTTCCTATTGGTAAATAACACAGACGCAATCCCACTTAAATTCTGGATGTCAGCCAGCCTCAAGGGAGCCGCCACAGTTTTCAAAATGAACTGACAAATGAGGACAACAAAAGGTTCTCTGATAAATCAGCTTTCGTATTTTTCAAAGTTCAACGGAGCTCCGTCACCGACCCAGTCCGGCTTCTCATATAATATACAGCTTCACTTCAGGGTGTTTCTTTGTGCACTTCCATACATATTGGATAGAGCAGCGGGGGTGGACATTCCCCTCATGTTGTGCATGTTTACAAGGTATCTGTCTCTTTCTCTATGTTTTTGTTTTTGATTTGTGAATGAATTTAATGTCTAAAGTTCAAATCTGTTTTTCTGTGCGAGAGACACAGCTGGCGAAGGTGTTGCTGTTGTTTGGATCAGCTCCCAGGCTTCCGTCGCTCACCTGTTCGCTCTTCTCCACGGTTTTTCTCCAGGGTCTGAGGCTCCACAGCTGTGACGGACGGGAGCCTCAGCATCTCCATAAAACATTGGCCGCATTTCATGCTTTGGATTGAGCCAGGATCGGCGAGCCTCCTTTGCGCTGAATCGTTATCCAGAGACAAGTTAATCCAGGCTCGACGCAAAACTGTGAGTGTCTTTGGAGATAATTTTTAGAAACCCAGCTGACTATTTGCTGTTCACATCCCTTCAAATGCCTGACCTCTATTTTATAGGTTGTCACTCATAATTCCATTTACATTCCACTGCTGAAGGGGGCGATCTTTTCATAAAATTATGAATACAAATGCCAGTTGCTTTCATTTTAGCTGGCAGTTCTTCTGTCAGGGGATCATGGTGACATAGTTACAGCCCACATGTTGTTAGCCTCTGCCAGTTCCGCCTAACAAACTAACAAAATCAAAACATGCTTACTTCTTAATGCATTTAGCCTTCTGATGATCAGCTTAATTAAGACTGAAGCTTAGACATCACAGCTGAATCTCTACCTAGAGCCACACCAGGCACCGTATGCTAGCTGATATGTCATTGGCCGTTTTTCTGCGAACACAGGTAGTGGGCGGGGCCTGTGAATTGCAGATCTGGACTGGCAAGAATTTGTTCTTTTTTTAAAAAGAAAAAATTTTATCGTCGAAATGGATGTTTATGGCACAGCAGAGTATTTTCAGATTCCCTAAAGTCTCAGAGTGCCTTCTTTCTTGCTAATGTGACGTTCACCAACAGTAACATACATTTGAAGAGTGCAATCAAACCTTGACTTTGACTTGGACCGCTGGCGTTTTTGTTGCTCTTTCCAGGTTATTAGTTTTTATTTGTTGTTTTTTGTGAAACTGCAGACCAGTGTGAAACACACACTGTGTTGTCCAACTTTGCAGTAGTTGGCTGCACCGATGACTAGGAGGGGAAAAAAAGATGCACTCCCATTCAAATCAGACTCAGAAATGAATGGTGCAATGTCCGTGTCTTCGGCTTTACCCAAGTCTGATCTGACTGCTCAGGCTTGGAATAGACAGCTGCTTGTCAAGCCTCCCTCCTCCTGCAGCAAGCAAGCCCTTAGTTTCCATCGATGGATAAAAACACAAACTGCAGCTGCTCCCTGATGAGCACCTCCAGCAGCTGCCTCAGGGTCAGCGGTGCACGCGGCTGCTGGCTTCACTCTTCCCGGTTTTCCATCCTTCGTCTTCACAGGCGTCCCGGCAGCCTGGTGACGCCACCCCTTACAAGGGGCCGCCTTGGGGCGCCGCCATGCAACCGCCCTGGCAGAATGTTGTATAAGCCGTGATGCAAACAAACGACAGATCCCATATGCAGCGAGCCCAACAACTGGAGACCCCTTTTAAACAGCAAAATGTTTTGCTAAGCCAATTAGTCACACAAATTACATCTGAATATGAGAGCAAATGGCTAATCAGTGTGCCTAGTAAAGATGACCACCTGCAGTTTTCAAATGTAGATGAATGCCACTCCGAATGCCTGGGCGCTACTGACACTTTAGCGGCCATTTAACTTAATATTCCTGTTAACTCACCTTCTTAATGTATCCCTCTTAGCATTTTCAGATATGATTTGATACAATAAGGTGTAACTTTACTTATGTAAAAATGGAAATTATTTGATGAGTAATTATTTGGCGAGTTGGGAGATTTAAAGTTGAGAGTGATTGGATGGTGAATGAAGTTAAACAGAAGATGTGCCCTTTAAATGCAGTTTTGATGAAAATAAAGGTGTATTTGATCTACCCTAACCCTTACAGGACATTATGGTTAGTTTAAAATTTACCCCCAGTTATGATTAAAACAAGAGGCCAATGGACAACATTTTCCTATCAATTTAAGTGCAAATGTCACTCAATTCTTATTTCTTCTTCATGCTTAAAAATATTATAATATTAATAATATTAATTAATAATAATATTTGTTGGTCCTTCCACACATCTGAAGGGTAACTAAATCAGCTGATCTCAGAGGGCGGAACCAAAACCGGGCTCTAGGGCTGCGTTCAGACTGTACTAGAGGCGAATCTGATTCCAATCAGATTCCTTCTCAAATCCAATTTTTAGGGCTGGCTGTCCACACTGTTTTTAGCGAGTGTCCAAATGGGATCTGGCTCTGTTCAGACTGGGCCACATCATTGACCCATCTGACAGGTTGCTGTAGCAACGACGTCGGAGCGGAGGCGTCATCCAGCGCGTGTTGTGTGTGACGTCATGTAATTGCGACGAGCAGCAAAAACTAAATGGACTTGTTGCGATACATTCCCTGGAGCTTGGCTTGAATGGAGCTATCGCCCTACAGACTGATGAGGCAATGAGTTTCCTCCTCTGTCCAGGGACTGCTGTGTTCTGCTTGTTCTGTCTGCTCCATTACGTTACAGCTCCGCACCTGGAATGGCGCTCTCTGCTCTGGGGCATTGGGTCTTGTGTCGCGTAGAGTGACGTCACGGACAGTCAAAACCCATCGGTGCGTTTGGAGCTGTTCAGACTGAGACGCATCAGTCCAAATGCCATTTGAAACTCCCTCCTGAAGGTGGTTTCAATCCGTTTTGCAAAAATCAGATTTCATGTGGCTTGTGACCGTTTCAATCTGCATGGGCTGCAAATTGGATTTTGGCTGGCAGTCTGAAGGTGGCCTTGTGTTGTGACTGACCTGGTAGAGGTATTAGTGCTCTTTGTGTCACCAGATGACTGACCTTAAGGATTTATCTTTCAGGTTATAGAGGTAAATGCCTCTTGAGGAGAGGCTTAAACTTTTCCCATTTTTAATGCATCTCGGTTGAGAAGTGACTCTGAATCTAAAAAGAAACAAACATGAATAAGAGATTAACCATCAAGTAGCTTGCCTGCTGCTGCTGTGACACCAGCAGGGGCTGTTTTCTGGCGCCTGTCTTCTGAAAAGCGGTGCGAGCAGAAGAGGAAGTGACGCAAAACGTTACCAAAATGAACTTTAACTAATATGAGAAATTTAGAAACACAGTCTTGCAAGTCTGTAGACGCGCGGTTTTGCAAGAAGGGAAGTCATGAGAAGAAGAATAAAAACAAAATGACAAGAATGAACCCTTCGTGCCGCGCCGCAACTTTCGCAAAGGCGGCAGCGACACCCAGCGGTTGGTCGCTATGTGCACGCAGAGGGGCGGAGCCAAACTCACGGCTCTTCCTGGTTGTTTTGTCTAAACGTTTTAGCGCTGTCGAATTCGGAACGGTCCAGAGGACGAGTGGACGCGATGTTCGAGGAACTGATGACCCGTCTGAACGACGACGGCTACAAGAACTGGATGAAGGCTTCCCAGTGCCTCAAGCTGCTCCAGGGAGCGCTGCATCCCTTCGCCAGCAGCCGCATGAGCTCCTTCCACGAAGAGCTGCTGCACCACCACGGCCTGCTGAGGAGGCTGTGTGAGGCAAAGTGCAGGGCCAGAGGCAACACGGTTAGACCGGGACCCCCGTCTTCCACTGCCCCACTTCCCCTTGGCCTTCCTCATTGCTAGTAGTTTAACATAATTGTACTGTCGACGCATGTTTCTTCCTTTCTGTGAATGTCCTTCGATGGTTGTTTTTTTCTTTTCTTTTCTTGAATGGAGATACATGAAATAAAAACCAAACTTAGGGACTAAATTTTATTAAATGACAGATTTGTAAATGTGTCCATCCCCTCACCGCGGTGAAATTAGTTTCAAGTTGGATATTTGACAGACATTCGCGCTCCGGGAAGACTGCTTTTGTCCACCAAGTACGCCAGCCACTCATTTCAAGTGCACCCGAATTGCAGACTTTAAAGTAAACACGGTGAGACAGACCCACTTGGGAGAATTTTGTGGAAGCCAGGTTTTTTTGTTACAATGTTGGGCTTCTATTCTTGATAAGCACGACTTCACTGTTTGTTGGAGAGTCACAAATCACAATTTAAGCAACGTCTTTTAGTAATCACCTCTGTCTACTGGCTGTTTCATTTCCTTAAAGGTCACCTATTATACTAATTTTCAGGCTTTTGTATTTGCTGTCTGACCCCTCCAGAGCAGCAACACACGATTTTCCACGCTGAAAGCTTTTTAGATTTGCGTATCTCGCCGCTTGTTTCCTCGTATTTACTGCATCCCGCGAAAACGGTCTGTTTCACTTCACTCCACCCCCGGCCTTGCCGGTGTACGCCCCCGCCCGGTCCACTCCACTGTGATTGGTCACACTCTTCGTCGCTGCTGAGCCTCACTTCCTCAGTTTGCTGGTGCGGGAGTGAAGAGTAAACGGCAAACTTTACGAAACAGGCACAATTTAAACACTTACCGTCGTGAAGGCTTCACCCTTTAGCAGCTGTTTACCAGCTAATCCAGCTTCGTTCGGACCCAGCGCGGGCTGAGTTACGGCCGCAAGGCGAACCGAAAGTCCCTGGACGTTTTTTGTGCCTTCCGTGTCCCCGGAAATATATTTTACTTTGTGTACTGACCGTGTTTTTGTTTTGTATTTTTGCGAGACATTTTAATAGGGCTTAGAATGATTTGGTTTCATACTGTTGACTTGTATCAAAACACTGTCCTAGCAGAGAAAATATGTACGCTGAAACGATTACTTTTATTATTAAACAATAATAAAAGTGATTGTTTATTATTAGACAAGAATATCTGCACAACTTACGTCCACACAAAGCACAAAGCAGGAGGAGCTCTATACAACCGATGTTAACATGCTGGCAGCGTGAAAATCGCTATAAGGAGCGAAACTTGCGAGTCAAAATCGCTGCCTCTTCAGTTTCGCTGCCAGCGAACACAACAGACACAACAAGCACAGCACGGAGTTAGCGGTGGTGGCTAACAGTTCATCAACACGATTCAGCGGTTGTACGTTGCAAGTATTCTGATAAACTAATGTTGCTTGAGGTCACAATACATTCACAGTCCTCAGACATGTTTTCAAATATTGCCATGGCTGACTATTCTCTCGTCGTCCACCGGCCGAGTCGAGCCCGTCTCCCTCCCGTTGCCGACCGGACCGGTGTTCCATCGCAGCCGCATTAGGCTGAACAAACCAACAACATTTTCTCTGTTCGTTCCACTCCGACAGTTGTGGTCCGTGGTGCTTCGGTAGTCGCTCTGCATTTTTTATTTTATATTTTTTAATTTCCCTGACACCGAAAAAACATTTTCTTGGAGCAGCGCATTGCGACATCACTTCCGGGGCAGAGCGGGGGAGGGCGGAACCAGTCCGAGAGTGTGTCTGAGCTTGGCCATGAAAGGAGATCCGGAACGCAATGACGTCATTGCGTTGCCAGTGTTGAAAAAATCTCAGTGAACAGAGCGTTCAGAACCATGCCCAACAATTTGCAGGGCTCACGTCCAAACGCATGAACCTCATTATTTGACGATTTTCAATCGTTTGACGAGAGGGTTCAACATTGTAACAGTTTTTAAAGCTCAGAAAAGTGGAAAAGCATCATAGGTGCCCTTTAAAAAAAGCTTTGATTTTCGTTGAGGTCCACAGCAGTCCCCCTTTCTCAAGTCAGGATGTACAGAGTTTACACAGTTTACAGGCCTCCTTCAGCTCACACATTGTCCATGTCTATTGTCTAACCAACATACCCGTATGTTTGCGCGCAGCTGCCCGCGCCGTGCAGGACGTGTCACGAGTGGCAGACGGTGATCCTGACACACCACAGACAGGGAAGCAGTGCCATAGTCAACTGGGGCAACTGTTACCCACCACGCTGGAGAAGTGACTTCTGGGAAGTGGCCAAGGTATGTCAGCAACATGCAACCAATAGTTGTGATGAACGGAAAATTTGACTGCAGGGGGAAAACCAGCTTCCAATGTATTTATTTAAAATGAACTTAAGCGTTCACGATATGAACTTCAAGTATGGGAACTCCTGACAATTTCCAGTTGATTCATATTGCACATCTTCTGTTACTCCAATAAACCTCATTTCACTTGCGGAATACTACTACTACTACTACTACTACTACTACTACTGTGTCCGTCAGTTATTTGATAGATAAAAATGAAGTTGCAGGTCCTTATACACCTTATAGAATAGAATAGAATTCAACTTTATTGTCATTGCACATGTCGCAGGTACAGAGCAACGAAATGCAGTTTGCATCCACTCCGAAGTGCTTTAGCAATTATAAATGTTTTTACAAATGTACACAGTATGAGGAAATATATACATTGGTATATCGCGGGTGTGTAACATTGTTATGAATATGCTATAACTATAGTATGTACAGGCTATGAACAGATCATACATATGGTTATAAATATGAAGGCTATAAACAGCAATTATCACTTATGATTCATAATTGAAAATAATGGAAGTTACCAGGGGCGCACAAACTTTTTCATACCATTGTAAAGTTAAAAAGCCAAAAACCAGTGACATTTCCCATTTTCAGTGTGACCAAACCGTTGAGAAGTTGAGAACTGATTCCCTTGTGGGGGAAAAGAAACAACAGAAAGAAACAAAAAGTAGGCATTTGTTTAGAGGCTATAAAAGGACAAAATATATATATAAAAAAAAAATTGTGTCTGTTAATTCATTGTGACAATTGCAATGTTTAAATGTCAATGTCTGGTTAATTGCCCTGTATGTAAAACATCTGAAGAAAAAAAGTCATATAATTGCTGTGGTTGTTTTCCACAATCTGCCTTATTATTTACATTTTTGTTTGACTGTCTCCTGCCCAGGCCTATATGCCTCGAGGGCAGACTGATGTGAGGGTGGCACGCCAGTGCGACGCAGCCGCTCTACTCAACCTCATCAACTTCTGCGATTGTTTCCACTCGGTGGACCTGAAGTGTGTGAGAGAGGTAAAGACCCCCAGAATTCCGCACTGGCTAAAAGTTTTCAGGAATTAATGCTTTGTTAGCTGAAAAATGGATGCGCTCCGTGTAAATCCACCTCATCCTTGTCACTGGATTCTTGTTCTCGCAGGTGATCCGATTCAGAAATGAACTGATGCACTCATCTGAGCTCAGTGTCAGTGACGACTGGATGGAACAGTATTGGAAAAGCCTGAAAAAGATCATGCAGGACCTGAGCCCTGAAGGGGCTGCGGTGGGGCGACAGATTCAGCAGGTGAGCTCTGCTCGCCCCAGCTGAAATGCGCCACTTCGTTAGAAAGTAAAAAGAAATCTCTAGTGCATCAGTTGACTACTGTCAGCCAAGCACCCTGAACACTTCTGAGCTTTGTCTGAAAAGGGAAGTCAGTCTGGGTTTCTCTTTGTGTGACTTCAAGGATGTTTGCCTGCGTTTGCTGCTCTGGTCTTACTGTTTATTCTGCCCTCCTGCGTCTGTCCAGGTGCTGTCCGTCAATCTGTCAATATGTGTTCTGGACGACAAGCCCTATATAAGATATCAGGGTCCCGCTGTGTCCGACACTGACAGCCCAGCGCGGATCAACGGGCATATGATCAGCTATTGGGAGGTTGAGCTGCTGCAGGAGAGGCTGCAGGAATTCCTGCAAGCTGCTTCTGACGGTGACGGTGATGGAGATGACGCGGCAAAGACACAGGCATGGCAATTCAAACTTAGCCGGCTGCATGCGTACACTGCGTATAGGAATAGTGACTCGAACAATGTGTCTCCTCCAGGCCGTCGTGCAGTTGAAGAGGCTGCAGGTTTTCCTCCAGGACAACAGAGATCTGAGCAAAAGGTTTTCTGCAGAGCTCCAGGACATCAGCGGCGTTCTGGCGGCCAACCAAGGAGATAAGGATGAAGAGTGTGTTTTGGCTTGAAGTCAGAGATGGACACGTCAGTCTTTGGCATTAGCATTGTTGCCCAACAACACACTACATGATGAACAACATTGCACACAAACTTTTGAATGAGACTAAAACAGACTGTGTTTTCACTTGATTAGTAAGGGTGCTATTTTGCAAACACAACATAGTTATTCCAATTTTCTGACTATAAAAACAACTTCAGCCTACATTTTTCACACACTCGGTTTGAAACAGCTGTAAGATGCAAATATATATTGGAACCCACCACATGTGTGATGTTTTATTGCCTCTGAATATTTTTCCTTTTAATCTAAATTTTTATGTTGTTTTTTTGGTATCTTGGCTTTTGTCATCACTTTAAATGTACTATAACAATGGGGAAGTAAAACCTTCTCAGGTGTTTGAGCTGCCACACGATCACAATGAATTTTTGGCGAAATAAAGCAGGAAGTGAGAAACAATTTTATCCAGACAGAAAGTAAAAGTGAAGCATTGATTCCATCCATACTCGCTGTGAAAGATTTCTCATTTCTTGTAAGTGTTCTGATTTGGTGCAGTGGAGCAACCTGACGTGTGTGCGCTGCCTTTTCCTTTCAACTTACAACACCGGGTTCTAACGGGTGCATGGACGTATCTCTGAAGGCTGTATTTAATATTGTGAGATCAAAGGCCGCAATGACTAATTGGCTTCACAAAGGTGTACATGCAGAGAAGAGTGAAGGTAAGCTGGCCTACATAACCTATAAATGTACTTTTGTTGACGTTGGTTCACGGCAACAACACGTCACCAGGGGCTGGTTGTGCTCTTGCAACTTTTTGTTGGTCTGAAAAACAAAGTTAACAGTTTGCAACAATTTGTACCACTAAAACATGATTTTCATCCTCCTCTTATGTAGGTTATTAAGTGGCCAAATGTTAAAATCGTGCGGTTATTTCTGTGCTTCTGTATCTGAATCAAGAGTAAATGAAAAGAAGGCAGGGAGGGGGCGGGGGGGAATACAAAAACAAATCAAACACAAGCCACCTGCAAAGTGAGCCAATGTGCATGGTTGTTGCTGCACTTGTGCTGAAGAAGTGTGAAAACCAACATATTTTTTTTTTTTGCGCTCTGTGGCAACTTTGACACACTCGCTCAGCACATAGGACCTTGACACGCTCTGAGGGAAGCATGGAGTCGGAGAGCGCGCGGGTTTGGCCCTTCTACTTCGGGAGAATCGGGAGCCAGGCCACAGAGAGGCTGCTGGAGAGGTTCGGACAAGAGGGCAGCTTCCTGCTGAGGGACAGCGACACGGTGCAGGGCCTCTACTGTCTGTGTGTGAGGTGAGCTGTGAACACGGCCCAACTTTCTGATTATTGTTTTACTTGAGCACTTTGCATGCATCGTTCGCGGCGAACTGTTGACGTGGATAAAGTTGGATCCGTGTCTCCAGCCCAACAGCAAATCAACCAGCTGCAGCTCTTTCACTTCTGCTTTTTTAGCGGTTTGAAAAAATTTCCGCTATTGTCAAGATCACACTGTTTTAGTGAAAAGGAAAGCCTGGGTCTCACAAGGTGCACACTGCACAGCCGTCAAAGCTGAGGCCTCACACTTTCGACACTGAAATTGTTTTTCCTTTCATAATTAATCGCTGGGATAAAAACAAGCGCTTTTGCATAAATGTTTTAGTTTACAGCAAATTTCTTAATTTCCTGACTTGGTGATTTACAGGAAAACACCCCTCGTCCACACCTACAGGCTAGCACATACTGCTGATGGCTGGCGTCTTCAAGTGAGTGAACGTCTGCAAGCAGATCAAATGCACGCACGCACACACACACTCACTCGACTCCAAATAAACTCAGATGTTATTCAAGGTTCCCTGTGTGTGCAATCAGCAGGATTCGGGAGTCAGGCTGCAGGCGTTCCGGACTGTGGGAGCACTAATTGAGCACTACAGAAGTGGATCTGCCTCTGGTGTCACTCTGCCCCCGCTCACACATCCCCTGGACAAGACACGGATCCAGTGCCTCAACCACGGAGAAGGTAGAACACGTGCACAGAGACAGACCAGCATTTGTGCTGCTCATTGGGTTAATTTTAAAAAAGATGACAGATGAAAGAGAAGAGAAGAGAGAGAGATGCTGAAAACCAGTTAAAACGCACTTCTTCTGCTGCTACTACAACACTCACACCGCTGCACACGCAGAGTGAAATTGGTGCATCGTGGCCGATCACAGGCTGCTGCTGGCTCGAATAGCAAGGTGTGAAAATTAAAATGAACCACCCGCAACGCTGGAGGGAATTTTTAGATTTTAATAAGAGCAAATGATGAATTTTCCATCTCAGTGCAAAACACGAAGCAATTGTGAACTGCTTACGCAAATCACATTACTCATTCCAAAAGTAAACCCTTCCCTCCCCCCGCTCCACACACACACACTCTTAAAGGTTCAATACGCAAGTTTTAGTAGCATCTAAAGGTTAGAAAGCATAACACAAACAATATGAACATTATCCAGTCACATGTCTTCATCAAAGCACCTGTTAGGTCAACGTAAATATCACAAAAACCCCGAGCAGTATCACATCCTGGGCCTTGTATTAAAATACGCCCTTCGGCTTCTTTGTAAGTGAAACATTTATGTGAATGTAAATGCTTTTTTCTAGTAAGGGAGTTGTTATGCCTTCATACGAAATCTGATCTTTTAGTTATAGGATTGGGTGTCTCCTCTGTCTCAAAAAGCCTGGTGAGCCAGACAGAGATGAATATTCAGCTCTCGGTCCGAAAACGCCTCCTCTCTCAGAAGCTAGTTTATCACGTTACCCCTTCCTGGAATTTGGTCACGCTCTTTCAAGGCCAAAGAGGTGTCTAATCCTTGATTCACCTCTTTTTGAACTCAGGGTGTGCTGTTTTGTTTTGTTTGTTTTCGATGTAGTAGGGAACACGTTTTTATTAGGCATTCAGCCGACGCTCGTGGCTTCAATTCCCACACAGTTCCAATGCTGTCGCCCACAGACTCAAACTACATGGAGATGTGTTGCAGCTGCAGCAGCAGAAACTCGGCTCCCGACACTCAAGACCAGCGCCGTTAATCAGATGGAAGAACAAGTGCATGTGAGACTTAAAGGGCCAATGTTTTACTGTTATTCTTATTTCCTTCATCTTCAGTCTCACTGGTAGTTTTATATGGTAGTTATATGTGTGTGTATACGTGTGTGTGTGTGTGTGTGTGTTTTTAAAGTCCAAAAATGTACATCGAATGACAAAAATGTTTTTTGTTGCCTTTGTTTCACATACGTGTCTCCTTGCTATGTCACAAAAAATACATTAATACATTTACTACTGTCTTCGCGAGTTGGTGATTTTTTTTTTCTGCAGCTACAGTAACGACTTACTGCCATGCTTGATGTCTCCTTGAGGAAGTGACACTTGTGCACTGTCTGATCTGCGCGGTTTTCTCTGCACATCCTGCACATATGTGTGAAGCCAAAGTCTTGAGATTGGAAACACACTCTCGCAGCGTTCTTTAATCACTTTACCTTCCACTACGCAGGATGCTGAAACCACTGTCTGTTCATTTTGTTTTTTGTTTTGTTTTTTTGTTTTTTGCAATCAACACGCTCCTGCAAAGCAATGAGGCTGGGCATGAAGTTGGAACTGAGCTCAGGCATAATTTACTTTATACATCTTCTCTCCATATTACTTTCAAAACGCCTTCCCAGAGTTTGGCTCTGTGTCCTCCACTTCCGTTATCTCCTCCTCCGCAGGCTTCACTGACGGGGCAGCGTGGACAGGCTGCAAACATAGAACGCACGTTTGAAACACCAAATTCGGTGGCCGCCTGTATGCGCCCCGGTGGTTGGATAAATTATGGGATGTGTGCTTGGTGCGTGTCTACTTACGCCGAGTGTGTCATTTTTCTCCAGGAAGTGTATGTACTTTGGCGGAGGGCGAGGGATCGGAGGAAATAAGACTTTCATCACCCTGAAAAGCACAAAAATAGCCTCAAGGGAAAAAGTCAAAACAAAAGCTTGCATTGTGTAAAATAATGGCCGTCGTTGAAACCACCAAAAGAAACAGTCTCTTGTGATCTTCTCTGTTATCTTTATGCTATGTTCTTGTTTTTTAACCACTTCTCATTTCTGCACTCTATTTTTTCACTTAGCTGCAGTTCTTCTGCTGACAATAGATGTCAAATTTAAATAAGAAACCTCGGTTTTGTGCACCCATGTGAAATGCTGGTGGTGGTGACCTGAGTCTTGACCTTCGTTCAGTCATCAGGTTCTGTATTTATTTTCAACTTCCTCCTCCCAAAAAGAGGTATTTTCATGAGCTGGCTTTTTGGGTACGTCTGAGGAAGACGGGCGAGCTCCAATTGAAACGTGTCAGGTATTAAGAGATGCCGTTTTGTCTCGGACAAAAAATCTCTGTCTAATTATCAAAACACAGGCACTATGAACCAGTTGGAACCTTTACCTCTGATGTCGCACCATCAGTGCCGCAGCCAGGAGGATCATTGGTATTCCCAGTGAAATTGAGACAATCCCCAAAATGTTGAGCTCGTTAAGTGACTGCTCCACAACTGCAAGATGTGAATGCACACACACACACACACGCACACACAGAGTGTAGAGGATATTGATCACTCTGCTTTGATGAAATTCAAGACACCATGTTTGAACTTGCGGCAGTGATAACGAGGTCGGTGTTTAATTATCAGCAGGCTGGGACTCACTGACAGTAAGACTCCATTCACTCCACTGCTGGTGTTCTTGGCACAGCCCTGTCATCCTTGTCCTGATCCTCACACTGTAGGTTTGACTCGGATCGACATTCTGCTCTGTGTAGGACAGCACTGTGGCCAGCTCTCTGGGTTTCTCCTGTTGGTTCAAAACATTGATATTGCACAGCTCACTCTGATATTCCTGAACTTGGCGTCAGTTCGGCGTGCGTCCGTGTACGCGTAGGCATTCCGTACCTGGTCACCCAGGTCCAGCTGGTATTCAAAGCACGAGTTGGATGAGTTCAGTTGGTTGCGGGGTAGAGCCCACGACACCAGCAGGTTGCTGCCGTTGATGACTGCAGAGAGTTTCGGCGGTGGAAGAAGCACCTCTGTGGCCCATGCACAGACACACACGTATGCAAAAAAAAAACAACCTCAGAATACATTCATCTCATTCATTCATCTTCTATACCCGCTTATTCCTGTTCAGGGTCACGGGGGTCTGCTGGAGCCTATCCCAGCTGTCTTAGGGCGAAGGCAGGGTGACACCCTGGACAAGTCGCCAGTTCATCGCAGGGCCACATAGAGACAGACAACCATTCATACTCACATGCACACCTATGGACAATTTAGAATATTCAATTGACCTCACATGCATGTTTTTGGACTGTGGGAGGAAGCCGGAGAACCCTGAGAGAACCCACGCAGACATGGGGAGAACATGCAAACTCCACACAGAAAGGTCCCAGGCCCGGGCCCCGGAATCGAACCCACGACCTTCTTGCTGTGAGGCAGCAGCGCTAACCACTGTGCCACCGTGTCGCCAACCTCAGAATAATTTATATAAAAAAAAACAACATTCAAAATCAGGTTGAGCCACTTCAGTGTTGTCAGTCAGTCATTTCTCTAAATAACAGACTGCCAGTAGCTCGGCACTTGTCAACTGCTGATTGTGACGGTGTGTTACCTAACGTTTCCATGTTGTACGAGTAGGAGTAGACGGTCCAGTTTCTGTGCAGGGTCACGTTAAATTTCAGAACCACGTTTAATTCCTTGTACTCTTGCAGAATCAACAGCCGCGATCCGACATGCGACACTGCTGGAGAGCTGTCACTCTTCACCAATTTTTCATCATCACAGATGCTGGACAAAAGGGGGTAGATATTCACTTAAAACGCAGCACAAACGTCAAACATCACCAGCAAGAAAAAACTTGTTGCGTTTAACGGATGCCCTCCACGCAGCTTGGACATTCCAGTACCTGATGCTGACTGAGAGCCGAGCATCTTCGTTCAGTTTGTCAAATGACCAAGAGCAGTTGAGTTTGTTTGTTGGGTAAAGGAGGCAGAGGAAGTCAATGGTAATGGCAATTGCGGCCCTCTCTACCTCATAGCCCGGCATTGAGGACAACGCGGTCAGCTAAAGCAGCGTCACAACAAACACACACAAAAATGAATTAATTGTGGAATTTAAAATGAGCACTGGGTACATATAGATAATAATAAATCTTATAATAAAATCGTACCTCATCAGGTGTATCCACCTGACAGACGTCTGGGCCACTGGCATCTGTTCAAAAGAAGTTGCAGAGTGACAGAATTTTACGCTGCATACACTACACTGCAAGTTTCATTGTCAGCGTGTCAAATCTTACAAGGACGGTTCACGCATGACGTTGTCGCTGCTTGTTAGTCAGACAGTGTGTCCCTACTTGTAGTCAGTGTGTGTTGGTAGTTTTTAAATGGGAAGGAAGTCGTGGAGATCTGCTTTAGGCTCTGTGTAGAAAAAAATATTCTGAACTGTGTGTGTGTGTGTGTGTGTGTGTGTGTGTGTGTGTGTGTGTGTGTGTGTGCGTGCGTAAGAATGTTAGTGAGTGAGCAATTACAAATAATACAAACCGCTTTGCGAGGTCCACAGGAGAAGGAAACCAACCCAAAGAATTAAATAGGCTGGCAGCAGCTTCATAGCCATCCTACAAGGTTTCACACACAGCAACAGATCACTGACAGAAAAAAGAAAATACAGAGTAGGGAGGAAAAACTGTTGTATCAGTCAACAAGTAAGTCATCACACTTCCCCTTTTTAAATGCTTGGGCCAACTGTGAGCCCTGTCAACGGTCACACATAAAATAACAGATTTTAAAAAAAAAAAAAACAACTCTTTTTTTCTTTACATTTTACTTGCGCAAATACGTGCGTTTCCATCGCTTATTAAAAAGAAAAGAGTTCCCATTTTGAGGGAGATGTATATCACTGGTCCAAAGTCTCAAGGTTGTACAAGCATAATAAACAAGTGATTTCCCATTCTGTGTGTGAGGGTTAGCATCAGGAAAATCAGCCGCAAAAATCTTACTACAGGTCATTAAATCAAATCAAAAAGAGAGAAAAGAGTCCGTTACCTCCCTGTGCTTCTTCACTCTACCATGATCTGTTCTCCAAGTGGCCTCACAGTGAGAATACAGTGACACACTAGTCAAGAGGAAAAAAAGAAGTATGACATCACCCACTGTACTGAGTTTCAGGAAACTGTTTGGTCCTTTACTCACCATGAGTGTTTTGAATAAAAATTTAAAATTCAGCTTTTTAGAATCACAGCGTAAAACAAATAAAAACAAATAAAGAAACGTTTTCGCATCGTCTTATCATCCAGTTCAAAGAAAAGGGAAGTTCCCTGACCGGGAATCGAACCCGGGCCGCGGCGGTGAGAGCGCCGAATCCTAACCACTAGACCACCAGGGACTGTTGACATACGAATAGAGATGTTCTTTCAAGTGTGTACATCTATTATTTTGTTCACTTACATTTTAGATAGTTCCAGTCTTAAAACATAATTCTAGTAAGTACTAACTTGCGTTCCACGTCGCTTTATGAAGAACTTTGGCAACGACTTTCAGCAACTCATCCACCAGGTGGCGTCTCGGCCATGCGGTTCTCCATTGTCTTGACGTGGCCATTGCACATGGAGTCATAACACCCGTCGGCGGATGGACCCGGAACATAATAAAATAAACTTATAAGATTACCAATACTTAGTTTTTCCGGCCTCTTCGCGTATGCCTCAGGTATGTTTTGGCAGAACGTCTCCTGAAACATGGACACATGAATAGACAGAGGGTTAACTCCGACTGGTAGACAAATCCAGGCGGAAGATTGTGTCAAAATATCCAAATGTTTTATGTGGTTTACTGCTGTCTAGGTCGTTGTTGGAGGTAATGAAAGCGCACGTCCACGTGTGCTTCGATTGAACGCCCTCCCAAAAAACGACCCTTTTTCCCACTCTTTCAGTTTCTATTTCAGATGCAGCATGGACGGCACAGACACCGTGCGGCGCAACAAAACCCAACTGGAGAGCATTTTGTGTGCTGACTACGGGCTGATTCTCAACAAGGTGGATGAGAGGAGGCTCATAACGAGGCGAGAGTACAACAACCTGAAGAACATCAATGGGGTTGACACGTGGGGCCATGTCGTCGAGCTCGTGGACAAGATCCTCAATAAAGGGAACGACACCTGCAGAGCCTTCCTGGACCTTCTGGACACCGATGAGGACATTAAAAGCACGTACCCCCAGCTCGGGAAACTGCAATGGAACCCCATCCCTTTATCTAAGCCTGTCCAAGCGTGCTCTGTTGACTATTGTGGTAGGTAATAATGTATAATCATGAACCTAGAAAATATTTCTGAATCATTCTACCTTTGACTGTAATATTGTTCACATGAGTGTTTCCTGTTCCACTTGTTTTCGTAGATGATCCATCGCAAATCTCCAAGAGGCAAAAATTGGTGAGGGGCTCATATTGAAACCAGCAAATTAGCACAACATATTGTTTTGGAAAGGAATTGTAATTTAAATCAATGTCTGCACACACACACACAAGCTCAGATTTGTCTCACAGACATCCGAAGTGTAATTCTTTAACTTGTCATCTTTCATCTTCTGCAGGACCAAAGGTATCCTGTGAGCAGCAAGCCCACTGGCCTCTGTGTGATCATTAACAATGAGAATTTTGCCAAGTCAAAGCAAAGATTGGGAACCAACAAAGATGCTGGTATGTTTCAAACATATTTACATGATGCCAAAGATCTCTTGGTGCCTGAGTGAAATTGACTTCACTCCCCTCCCCCTACAAAAATATCCTGCAGAAAGTTTGGCCGAGGTGTTCAACTGGCTGGGCTTCAGAGTGCTCATCTTCACTGACCAAACAATGGACCAGATGGACCAGACACTGAGTTACTTTGCATCTTTCATTGACGACTCTCATTTGCCAGAGTTCAATGCAAAGGAGTGGACCAACCACGGATTAGTTGATATTCAGACAGCTCCTACACACGGTGATGCTTTTGTCTGCTGCATCCTGAGTCACGGACAGAAGGGTGAAGTATTTGGCACTGATGATAAGCCCCTCAACATCAAACATATAGTTGGAAGATTTAAAGCAAGCAACCAGCCAGCCCTCACTGGCAAGCCAAAGGTGTTTCTGATCCAGTCCTGCCAAGGTACAAAGAAACAGAGTGGAGTGTTACTTGAAGATCTGCAGAGTGATGATGGTCCCTCGTTGTCCATCCCTCAGGAGGCAGATTTTCTGATCGGCATGGCTACAGTTGAAGAGTATGCATCGTTCAGGCACACAATTAAAGGGAGCTGGTTCATCCAGTCCTTGTGCCAGCAGCTCAAGGAGGGCTGCCCAAGGTAAATAAAAATGAACAAAACCTTAATTTAAACCCTTGGCCAGTCTTATGGATTTGAACTTTTAATGACACAATCCATAACTGCCACAATACTTGGTGTAGATGCCCTAAATGTGTGTGAAGATTGACCGTTTACTGTATGTTGTTTTTTAGGGGCGATGACCTGACCACCATCCTCCAGCGTGTGAATAACGACGTGAGCAGGAAGGAGGCGACAAGTCTTCCTGGTGAACAGAAGCAGATGCCTGAGGTTCGGTTCACCTTGAGGAAGAGCCTTGTGTTGTCACCCAGCAGCTGAAGCTCAATCACAGTCAGATCAAACCAAGCACACAACTTAACAGTGCTCCCCATTTTTTTTCTGTCATACTATGAAAGATATAAATGTTTGTCTGTATTTTTATTACTACTTAAAAAAAAAAAAAGTGAAGTTCTGTATTTACAAGCAATATTGGTAGCAGGAAAATTTTTTGTTGTGTTGTTTTGCAGCACTGTGAATGACAAATGATATTTGGGGATATTATGGGGAACTTTGAATTTAAAATACTTTTCTATGATCTTAATATTTTATACTAAAAATAATTTTCCAAGTTTAAGTGTGTATTTGGGGTTGTATTTTATTTTAATGCTACTAAAATGGGCATCTGAGTTACTGCAGTTTTCTCCTAATGGCAATATTAGAATGAAGAGGGTGTTACCATACCGGAAAAAGAAAAAAGTTTCAAGACGTAAAATGGAAAAGAAGCAGGTAATTAATGGTGCATTACCTTGGCAGATGGATTTTCTCCAGACACACGCTTTAGTCAGAATATAGGGTCGGAAAGGCAAACACTGACAACACAATCCAAACTCAGCTTCCTCTCGTTTCAGATCACGCTCTCCTCCTCATGTTCCACCTGTGCGTCTGGCCCAATTACCCATTGTTTCCACCTGTGCCTTGTTACTCTGTGTTTAAAAGTCTGCGTTTCCCTTGTCGTGTGCCAGTGTCTTCATCTGTCACGTCTAGTCCTGCACCTGCTCACAGCCACAGCCCAAAGATGACGTTGTAAGCCAGTTGTTCCTCAAGGTCGAGGGATTTATTTTGTTAACGCTAAGTTTTGTTATTAGCAAATAGACATTGCCCGGTGATGTTATGTTCAGAGTTCCTCCCTCTTCGGTAGAGTAGATTATTGTTTGTAATTTAGCCTTTTGCCTTTTCCTCCTTGTGAGTGATTTTGATTTTGTTACCTGTTAGACTAGACTTGCCTTTGGGTTTATATGCTTTGTTCCTTTTTTTTTTCCCTCCGTGCGAGTGATTTTGATTTTGTGAACTTAAGATTAGATTTAAGTTTTGATTTTTTTTTTTTTTAGGACTTTGGTCTCCTCAGGAGTGATTTTCTGTTCATTTCTTTCTCCCCGATAGCTTAGTGATCATAGGAGTTTCACAGCCTATTTGTTTCATCACTCTGATGTGAGTTTCAATTGTGAGTGTAATAAATTTACTTTTGTCCTGAATCCTCTGCGTCTGAGTCCTGCCTCTAGTCCCGGCCTGAGAACTGGCAGCAATGGCAAGAGCTACATGGCCAAAACTTGTCCTGCCAAGGGATGGACGCTCCCAGTCGTCTTTGCTGGTCCATTAGAATATTGTGAGATTACATTTTGCATTGATGTTCACAAAGTAATTATTACACTGGTCAACACCAAATTTATTGTTTAAGGTTTTTTTAGCTGATTTAGGATCATTTTTATATGCTGAATCCAAAAATGACCTTGGTTTTGCACAGCCAGGTCAACTTTTTTTTGTTTTGTTAACATGTACGGGTATTTTTACGTCATATGATGCAAAATTCTTTGATATTTCTTGTAATCAATGAAATCTAAAGATTTTGCAATATATTTTTTATAAATTTGTCAATTATGACAAATTGTTTTTTTCTTTTAAATTACAAGTGAATGAAATGGCTTTGATCTTGCAAAAAATAAGCCTGACATGTTCTACTACATCTGCAGTGAATACACCATTGTTCCTAACAGGAATCTAGTCACAAGTTTCTAGAAAGCATGCTTATTTTGGTATTAAACTTGGTGACCAGGATACAGGTTGGGCGTCACACATAGTATGCAAGTCATGAAGTCTGTCTGAAGTTTGGAATTCCCATGGTTTGGAGAGAGCCGACAAACCATGTCACTGACTGCTACTTCTGCACATTGATGTGAGTGGGATCACCAGAAAGAACCAAAGCAGCCTCCTGATCTTGAATCGTAACAGTGACAAAGATTCCTCCACTGTTCCAGAAGAAACTTAGATATAGCTTTTTCCAGCACCTTCACCCAAAAGTGCTTTACATTGGCCTCTCATTCACCCATTCACACACACATTCATAGACCAATGGGTGGCTGCTGCCATGCAAGGCGCTGCCTCGCCCCATTGGGAGCAATTAGGGTTCAGTCCTGCCCAAGGACACTTCAGCATGTGAACAGTTGGAGCCAGGATTTGAACCGCCAACCCATTGATCATTAATTTGCAGCCTGCTCTACCAACTGAGCCACAGCTGCCCATAATAATAAATTTGCACAAAGAAGATGTAACATTCAGTTTATATATACGTACCTTTATCAATGTCTATTATTCAATTTACAGAAATTGAATGTTGTGACATATGATACCTTTTTTGGACGAGAAATATTTATGAAAATCAACTGATAATGTAAAAATGTCAATTTTTCTGATTTTTCAAAATCAAATTAGATTCCTGATTGCGAAAATGGATGTCAAAAAAATGGTCCTAATTCAGCTGAAAAAACTTACAAAATGTTTTTTTTTTTTTTTGTAAAACAGTGTTATTATTTTTTGAACAGTTCCATACAAACATGCTTACAGAGGCGAGTGACTTGCATTGCGACGCTTTTTTTGTTCCAGCTGAGCTCACACACTCTGCTTTACGGTAAAATGGCGTCGTAGCCATGGTAACTGCTGTTTGTTGGGGTTTTTAATGGGTCGTAAATAAGACGTTTCGACCGAGAACTGAGAAAGGAGAAAAATGAATAAAATACGTGTGTATGTTTGTGTAACTTTTCCATTCAGCGTGTCAAACGTTCGCTTCATAACACAGTTTCAACGACGTTGGTAACAATGTAGGTGTCATGCCGATGTCTACAACTTTTTTTTTTTTTTTTTTTTTTTATCGAAAAGCGTTTTCCCCTGCGGGAGCGCGCGCTATCAGAGCGAAAGTCGTCATGGCCTGGTGACAAAAGTTGCGGTCAGTTCTTGTGCAGTTGTAAGTAGAGCGACTGTACGTGCAACCCTAACCTAATGCAAACATTAGTGCGCTCATGATTAGTCACAGCGACGTGCAGAAGACGACTATGGGGACGACCTCTATTTTTTTGCATTTTAATTTTTGATGTCCTAATGAATACCAAACTATTTGAATATGGTTTTTTTTGTCTTTTTTTTTTCTCCCGACAAAACAAATCTAGAGCTTTGAAACAGTCGTAATGATAGGCTTGTTGCAAAGTAAGACCGTAATAACAAGAAACCCTCTCTTTTATCTCAGAACCATATGGCTTTGAATTTTGTTTGTGTATTAACGGCGATTTTATTTATTTTTTTAACTGAAACACAAACAACTGAGTGTTTGAGAAAATGTGAACGCAAGGTTCTAAGATCGTTGGCAATCATCTCGACACTGCCTGCATCGCGGTGGGTCTGTTTGGTCGAGAACGAGTGCGTCGATTTGCTCGTTTCCTTTCCTGTGCGCGCTCCCGCGAGGCGCATACTGGTCTTGGCAGATATGCAGAAAGCGGCGTAACATAGCAACGCTCCGACCATGGAAGTGCAACAGCAGCAGCAGCAGCAGGATGAGACCTCTACCGGAACGGAGATTGAAGAACCCGATCAAGAAGAGGAGATTCGAGCCTCCAAGGAAGCCATCGACTTTATGCTCAACATTGGTGAGACCTTCTCAGTACATTGATCTCTTTTCTGCATATGTTGTTGGCCGGCACAGAAAACGCCTGAGAGTCGGCACCACCTGGTGCTGACACATCTCAAGCTGGCCAAAGTGTACACCCGGCCATTGAGAGCACTAAGCAGAAGAGTGAAGTTAGTAACTGAATAACTGTGTATGACAAAAACACTCAAATCAATCTATGTACAACGAACAACCAAAGATGATGTACGAAAGACAGTCAAATTGTGCAGAGTTGTGCACACTTGCGTTGAATTATGCTCTTGCTTCTCTCTCAGAACCTGCAGAGCTTCAAAAGTGTGTGCTCTCAGACTCCTTGACAACAGTGTCCCAGGGCGGTCAAGACCTGGGCAACTTCAGCATGACGGTGGACTTCGGCCGAAAAGGCCAGCAGTCCTGCATGCTCCTGCATGCTCTGAGCCAGGGAGCCATTGACGGTTCACCTTGTGGAACGTCGGTGACAGGTGAGTTCAGAGCCAGAGGCCCGACACAGTTGGCACATGTACCTGCTCATCAATGTCCTCATGTTCTGTGCACAATTTAGTTCACGTCGCCACGGACCTGGAGGTCTTGGAGGAGAATTACCACGAGTACATCAAAGTGAGTCATCCCAAGTTTCCTACACTGTCACCAGTACTTTGTTGTTGGCATGACTTTCTTTTTTTTAATTTACAGTCATTACTTATAAACCACCAAATCTTTTTTTTATTTTTTTTCCTTTTTTAGCTGGAGGGCCGAAGTTTGGACATCAAGTGTCACATGGTGCAGTGTGATGGACAGATGGTGATCAGCAGAGTTACCACCATAGAAGAGGTGAAAGGAAAAAATAGGGATTCGTTCATAAATGGTTGTAGTTTTGCACAATGAACACACCAGTTTTTTAGAAGGGGCAACAGTGCCTCTGTTTTAGCAGAGTTTGCATAATTTTTGTGAGGTTATAAACAGGAGGCTGAATATGCTGTTTTCAGGAGATTGATAGAGTGTTTTTAATTTATACTCATGTAAAACTGCTCCACTTAGGTCCAATATCCAAAATCAAGGTCTGAAAATAAGAACAGACATTGAATAATATGGTTACAAAGATGATAAATAAATATCCTTTTTTTTGTAACATAAATCCTGTAATGTGTTTGCATATGTGTAGGTTGTAACGAGGGAGAGCGTCTCTTATCCCATGTCTGTCCTGAGAGGCCTGGTAACAGAAGGTTCGCATCTGCTGCTGATGCGTCTGTTCGCTCTCAGGAGGCAGGTTCCAGAAAACATGAAGTTCATCACCTTGGACAAGGGACTGGGCACCAAGCTCTCATTGTTTGTGAGTAGTTTTTTGTGGCAGAGGGATACCGTCAGCATCCCATATGTTGTTCAAATCATTCTCTCTCCATCTGATGCTGTGTTTTTTTCTGAAATTAGGGAGAGCTTGGACTGAAGCAGATGGAGATTGGGGATGAGATGGTGGAGGTATTTGGAGTGGAGAAGGTTGTTAAGTCTGTCAGTGGCACCAAGACCTGGCAGAGCTACTTTCTGGATGATGGGTAGGTCACAAAAAATAAAATAATATGACTTGTGGGTTTTGTTTAGTTTGTTGGTTTTTATTTTTACCGTGTCAAACTAAATAATAATGAACTAATTTTGTCTTTAATTGACATTAAATTCCTTGAAAAAACAAATGAAACAAACAGATTAGTATGTCTACTTCAGTTGTCTTAGGCACCAGGGGGTGATGAAGATTTTCTGTTACCTGTCTTTAGATTATTTCTTTAAAAAAAAAAATCAATAAATAAATAAAATAAAATAAAAATAACAAAAAAAATATTTATTTTCTTTTCATCTTCTGCAGACACCTGGCCAGCAGAGTGCAGCTCAGGTCACCAGCCAAAATGATACTTCTGAGTGTACCGTCATACAGAGAAAAAGGTACAACCTAATATGTTTATTTGTATGTATATATAAATAAACATTAAGAGGGTTTGTTTGTTTGTTTGTTTGTTTGTTTTTAAGACTTAGTAATGTAAGTTTTTGCATGTTAGTTCCAGAAAAGGCCCCTCTGATTTGGGAAACTGATATGCAGATGCGCTCAAAGTTCTTGGACAGAAAGGTAGTTGTTCTTGCTTTTACAAACACAAAATGCTTAAATCATTCAGCACTTCATAAATGTGTTTGTTTGTTTGTTTGATTGATTGATTGATTGATTGATTTGACAGGAGGAGCTAAATGCAGAACATGCCTTATACCTCAGGCAGCATCCAGAGATCCGAGCTCTCATATCAGACTTTCTGCAGTTCTTGCTTTTGAGGAAACCTGAGAATGTCCTCCAGTTTTCCAGGGACTACTTCCTCCCATTTTCCTCACGCAATCTTCCAGAACCCAGCCAGGAAGCCTCCATGCCTTGAATGCCTTTTTATTATTATTATTATTATTATTATTATTATTATTATTATTATTATTATTATTATTATTATTATTATTATTATTGACCTAAATAATTTTTTATTTGTGTTCATTTACAGTATTTAAAATGGAATGCTCAAAACTTGTGAAAACACATACATCTCTGTCTATTATTTCCCACAGTTTGCACAGGCAGCGAGAGTGAAAACGTTTTTCAATATCAATATAACTATTTGTACCTGCGTTGCTATTTAAATATGCCGTTATATTACTTATGATAAATCAAAACACTGTAAATGTTGCAAGAAAACGTGTAGCAAGCAAAATGTGTTAATAAAGTTTGCAAAACGTACTTATGTTAACTAGAACATTTAGGCTATATTGTTATTTTACACTAGATTCTGTAACTGCAGTGGCGGTGAAGTTCAGAGGTTTCTTATAAATCCCTCTCGGTTGAGAGGAAGTTGCTTTCGTGATTTTGTTTTCTTTCTCCCTTCAGAATGAGGTACCAAAATAAAAGTATAAAATCCAAATACATTTTTAATTTGATAAGTATTCATATGTTCATTTTGGCGGAGACATGTTTTGTAAAATATTTTTTAAACTGCACGAATACTTCTCGTGTGCTTTCCACGAGTCAACTGAAAATGACGTGTACAGTATACTTGTGCATCCTAATAAATATACTAGACTCTTATTGTGAAAGTATATCGAGGGGTTTCCGCCGAATGTGAAAGGACAAACTCTTTTAACACCCTACGAAGTTGGGATATTATTTTCAACCGGGCAGTCGATGGCACGGAACGCGAACAATTAATCTGAACTAGCTTCAAAAATGACAGTTCTTAGAAACTAAGACATCCCTTTGCTCTCTAGATACACGCCGCTGTACAGTAAGGAGCACACTTCGGTAAGCCTTCGCGTTTTATTTTGCCACTTAATGCCTGTCTTCCGTAAAAAATAAAGATAACATTTATTTTTAGTGACAACGCGAACTAGCCCAACTTTTGGACCTTGACGGCATGTTTTATCTGAGTAAACTAAATCTCTCTATATATATTAATATGAAAAGTTGTCTTAGTTCTTTCTAGTAAAATTACTGTGAAGTGGGTGTTGGGGCGGGTGTAAAGCGGTGAAACTAAGTAAAACAGTTTGTTTAAGCTGAGAAGCTAAACTGCAGACGTGTCGTCTCAAACTGACGTGATGCTGTTTTTTGTGGTAAAAAACAAACAAACAAACAAATCTTTAATTTTAATCAAGGAAGACAGTTTACATAAACTAGAAGTACGAAGATCGAATCATTGGCAGAGCCTAAACTCACTGGGCGGCATGACACGACAAAGTCATGTCATTTGCCACAACAATACGCCTTCATGTTTACAGTCATTTGTACCTTTAACTGTAATAATCACCTAGTCTGTTCGCAATTTTTTTTATTTTTTTTTAAATCTTCACATTTTCATTGTATTTTCTGAACCTTGTCTTCAAGCCACTTTTTCATTGTATGTTGTTCATTTGGTTCCTTCCTCTATCATAACACCAGGCTCTTGAGTTGTGTCGTCAGAGCACCAGCCCTGCTCTGGTGCAGTGGGTTTTGTGATGAATAGGTTGACGCTGTCCCACATAGATGAGGAGCTGGGGTCCTCAGAGGTGGCCTCGCTTTGCTTCCTCTGTCTGGATTTTATCAACAAAAAACGTCTGGAGGGGGTAAGCAAAACCTACCTTTTGCTCTTGCATTTTTGCCCTAGTACTTGGTTTCACTGTGTCTGCACAAATGTGAAATATTATTATCAAACCTTTCTTTTACATAAAATTTTCATTCAAGGGAAAATTTAAGCAAATGCAGATAATTATTGGTAAAGACAGACGTTAAATAGAATTGCATGTTGTGTCAAAAGTAATGTTTCAGAGTAATAATGCTTTTTCAAACAAAAAAGTAAACCATTTGTTTCTGTATGCCACAGTCAGATTCAAAAAAGCACAATAAGTATGTCTAGTCTCAGTTGCTGTATCTTCTGCCATTGCCTTCACAAAGTCTTCATCTTTGTATTCCCATATACTGCAGATTGTGGATGCAAAAGGCCTGTTCAAGAGACTTGAAGAAAAAGGGCTGCTGGAGAACCATTTTTTCCTGGCTGAGCTGCTGCACACCATCCGTCGAGCAGATCTCTTAGAACTCCTGGAGACGGACAGCAGGCGACTGGAAGAAACCGATGCAAATCCCATATTGCCCAGTTACAGGTTGAAGCCGAAAGAGTGATTATAAGCTGTTGTGTTTTGCTTTGTTGTTTGTCCCCTTTTTTTTTTTTTTTTCTCCTCCCTACTCTCTCTCTCTTTTCAAGGGTGATGCTTTACAGGATCCATGAAAACATGTCAGATGAAAATTTTGAAAAGATGAAGTTTTTGTTGAGTGACAGGCTGGGCAGACGACCAGCTGAGATGTGCAAAGTAAGAATACACCTACCTGCATAACAAATAATAATAATGATGATGATGATGATAATGATGATAATAATAATAATTGCTGCATTCTGATTTATTATTTTAAACCAGAGTAAATGTTAAAAACAGTGGTCTACAATAATTGATTGTGATTGAGATTTTGGTGATTTTGTTAAATCAACAATGTGCTTCAGGAGCTTACATTTATCAAGCTGTAATGTTGTTTTGTGAATGATGTGTCATATAAATGAATTTAATTATCAGTTGCACTTTGGAAGTATCCAAAGGATTATTTACTATTAACTTAGGTGTATTATGTGTAGCTATATTAAATGATTTCATTACACTTGAGTGCACATTATTACACATTATGTAAGTAGCTATTCCTTTCTTAAGGTTTAAGGGAAGCTCTTTTTTTGTTTTTTCTTTTTTACAGTCGGCGCTGGATTTGTTCATTGAAATGGAAAAGAATACCTTTCTATCCAGAGCGAAACTTGACATTCTGCATGAGACACTACTGCAGATGGATCAAGAACTGGTGTCAATTGTAAACCGCTACAGGGAAGGTATGAAACCTTTACCCACACAAAGCAAGTATACTTTAAAATTGTGGGGTTTTTTTTAGCTTTATGTTATCACCATCTGCTTTTCAGAGACAGGACAGAGCCAGAGAATTTCATCACCTCCTGGAAACTGGACAGATAACCGGGTTTGTGCATGTTAAAATGTGTCTGTTCTTGCAGTTAACCTGTAACAAAGCTAAACTTTTATTTTCCCAACAGAATTTTCCAAACACCCCCCATCCAGCACTTGTTTCACGTGGATGTTGCACTCAGCCCAGAGGTAGGTTTCCCAGTTTGACATATTTGATCTATAAAGCCTCTTTGCTGTGCAAGTCCATCCTCATTACTCTAGTTGTGATTATTCTAGTGCACGCACAATTGACGGATGTTTCTGATGTCTATCTTTGTAAGGTGTTGGACAGATTTTGTGCCCAGATGCGGTGGCCATGCCAACACAACAAGGCCTTGATCCGGTAACTATTTAAAAAAAAAAAAAGGCTTCTCCTCCACTAATTTATGTATCCTGATTTTTTTTTTTTTTGACGTTTTTGTTTGTCCACAGATTGGTACGGATGTAATAGATTGATATATAAAAAAGGGCAATTGTTCTTGTACAAACAAACAATTAAACTGTGGTTGTTAAAAAAAACTGCCACAGATGTATTTCAGAACTATTACTAGGGTTTGGATTAGCATCTGGTGCCTCTGAGTGGAGTGTCAAGGATGATGGGCACCCATGGGCCAATCTTGATTGAAACACAAAAAAACTTAGCACTTAAAGCATGACTGCATTGTGCAACTTTTGTCACCGCTTAATTGATAGTTTTGTTTCCTCCCTGTTGATTCTTGGTATATGATGTGTCCTGTCCTTGCCTTTGTCATTATAGAAGGAGTACTACACCTTGACTCACAACCCTCGTGGCCTTTGTGTCGTCTTCAACAATGAGGAATTCCAAGATCTCGCATTTAGAAATGGGACGCAGCGGGATGCGGGTTTGTATCCCTTCATTGAAACTTCTGGTAAAATCTTCATATTCTGCTTCTGTATAAGCAACCAAGCTGAAAAGTGGGGTCCATGATGCTCAGAGTCACCCAACCTACTAAGCACATAAGATGGAGGATGTAATATGAACTAAAGCAGTTCTCTCTTATGCACAGACTCTCTAAATGATGTTTTTACCTTCCTGGGCTTTGATGTGATTGTGTACAAGAACTTAACTGCCAGCGCCATGCGAGATGAAATAAAAGCACTGAGCGAAAGGAGCTTTATGGAAGATGATGCCTTGGTAAGTGGTTGAGAGAGCTACATAAGGGTATCGGGGTTACCCTGAAATCTTAACACAACTTTCTTCCTGTGGTCTCAGGTGGTATGCGTACTCTCCCATGGAGAACTGGGAAGTGTCTATGGGACTGACGACAAGGAGGTGCTCCTTAAACAACTGATGCAGCCCTTCACAAGTCAGAATGCTCCCACACTGGCAGGGAAGCCCAAAATGTTCTTCATTCAAGCGTGCCAAGGGAAGGACTTCCAGATGGGATATGTCCCATGTCCTGTGGGGCCATGCCAGCGAGAGGAAGTCAGACAAAACCAGCTGGAGGAAGACGCAGGTCCCGTGTATAGTGAGACTGTGCCCAGTAGCGCTGACTTCCTGGTGGGCATGGCCACTGTGCCCAATTGCAAGTCGTTTCGAAGCGGCATAACAGGCTCCATCTACATCCAGGAACTGTGCAACCAGCTAAGGGAATCGGCTAATAGGTGAGAGAGGACACAGGTTTGACCTTGTTGGGCAAACGCTGCAGTTTTTGAGTTAGAGGCAACACATTTGGATTTGGTGCGTCTGTCTGTTAACATTCACCTGACAATTTCCTGTCAACCCTTGTTCACCAATTAGAGTCACAGCTGTTCTGGTTATGTCTCAGGGTGGACGCAAGATAATGTTTATCAAAGGGCCAGTGTGTTTCAATCTACTTTTAAAAGCGGCCCATATCTGATATCTGCATTTCCACTTTCATATAGTGGAAAGTTGCTTGAAGCTACCCACATGAATACAGTAAATGTGATGTGGCTACACAGCTACTTGTGGCTCTTAGGCATCTTGATCTTTTGTTTTATTTATTTATTTATTTATTTATTTATTTATTTATTTATTTTTGAGGGTCGGGGAGTAGCAGGAATACAATCACTTGAACCATGGAGTGTAAATCAACCCTTTGACAAGGAACCAAGAAGCGTGCAGTTAATTTTTCTGAAAATTCTACATTTGTCTTTTGTCACATGATATATTATGGACATCCTGGACATTTATAATGTATAAGGTTGTTTTCCTTATTTGTTTATTTATTTATCTTTTTATTATTTCTTTTTTTTGTAGCTCAGAGATGGATGATATTCTCAGTGTCCTGACACGTGTCAACAGGGAGGTGAGCAAAGGCATTTACAAGGGATACAAACAAATGCCAGAACCCAAGTACACCTTCACCAAGAAGCTTGTCCTCAAACCTGCCTGAGCACCGGGACCAAGCTAAGAGTAGAGATGCCTTTTGAAAGACCACAGTATTCCACTGTTCATTTGGTTTTATTCATGTTTACACAAAGTCATTGAATGTATCTCCATTACATGTTGTAGGGCCTCTGCATTTCTCAGATCACAAGAAATGATGGGTTATTAAATATTTGGAAAAAAAAGTTTGATCACATGATTTCTCATCCATGATTTAAAAATTAATAAACAATAAAAGCTGCAAGCAGCGTTCAAGGGACTGAGCCTGCTGTGGCCCGCCATGGCCTGTTGACCCTGCCGACCGCTGCTGACTCCTTATGATGCCTTCCATCAATGCCAGCTTTTATTGATAAGCTTTTACTGTATGAGTGGGGGGCCCCGATGAGACAAATGAGTGACTTATCTTTGCATTGCTGGAAAACAATTATATGGATGTGGGTGGCTGCTTTTGTTTTTTGCAGGTGGCGCTGTAGAGCCTAGTGGGTTCATTCCTAATGTTTGTGAAATGTTTCAGCACTCTGAACCTGTTGGGCAAATTTAATGACTTTCGGAGCATGTTTAGTCTGTGAAGTGTGTGTGTGCGTGTACGTAAGCCTATTATGCAAAAACCTGGCAAACAAATGCTTGTAGCATGTGCCCAACTCAGAATAACAGTGTAGGCGTGGCGAAAGAATGAAGGGACAGTAATGCGGAGTCCATTCCAGGCTCTGTATTTTAAAGGGCTTGGATTTTGTAATAAAGAAATACTTTCAACAGCTTGAAACTCATCAAAATGACAGTCCTATCATAGTTTAGCATTAGATGGATGCTTTGGCTTAAATTCCAGTTGGTACCAATCCTAATGGGAAGCACTAGTGCTTTTCACATACTCTTATTTACACTTTTGTGAGTTGAAATCCCAGTCAGGTTGAATCCATTCACTGACTGACAGATCCAAAAGATATAGAATTAAGAAATTCTAAATAAGTGAAATGATTAATCTTCTTTGATTTAAGTTTCTTTTAGATCTTCTAGAAAAACATAAAGAACAATTAAAAGAACAATTGTGTGACTTTTTATTTGACATGTTGAGTTTTTGTGTCCTTCATTCAAAGCTATTATTTAACAGTCATCTCTCCTAGTTTCATTCAAAATTGAGTGGTGACCTATTAAAAGTGGGCGTGGCTAAAACACTCATTGGTTTCCTGAATCAACATAGATAATCTTCTCATCGAATATGTCTGGAATCAAAATGTTATGAATTTTGTCATGTTTGCGTTTGTGATATCGTCTAGGTGTTGGTGGAGAATTGAAACAACAACCTCATGCACCATAGTCAGGCTTCCTCCAGCCTACGCCATCTGTCCTGGTGGAAGGATATTTCATTTTGTTACCCTTATCTCTCACTTTGACTTTAAAAGATACATTTCTCATGGTGATAACCAGGATTTCGAACCCTGGTCTCCCTCACGAGAGTCAGGCCAAACTCACTGAGCTAACTTGCTCAGGTTCCAGAGCACTGGGGAGATGAACAGTAATGATTTGATATTGGTATTATTGGTATGTTTTGCCGTTGGACTCTGAATAGACTGAATAAACTGCAGCTGCTGGGAGAAATAAACAGCAAGTGTAACACAACAAATGGAGCTGAAGCGTTTCACGTCCATTTTTAGCTAAAAGAATTCTCCTCACTCTTTTAACATTGAATTTAAGGAGAGTTTGAAAAGAAGGAAGGGGGAGCTATCTAGCTAGCTCCACTTACCTGTTTGCTGCTTCCTGTTGATCTCAGTTGAAGGAAATTCCTAATGCTAAGGAGATTGGAATGCTCGGAAATTCAATGGACACAATGCAACGCAAGTTTCGATTGTTTTGTTTGTTTTAGGTTACACAACACGCACGAACGCGCGCATACACAATTGCACACACACACACACACACACATACCTCTGGTCCACTCTGGGTTTCAATCTTCTGATCTCCATAATGGGAGTCACCATTGCAAGACCATCTTCAGTGCTGATGACCAAAAGAACTATAAAGGCCTCAGTGCTTCACCCTAAGCAGACAAACACACGCTGACAAACATACAGAAATAGTGTGCAAAAAACATGCAAAAAAATATTAAAACAAATGACAATAACGAACCAAAACAACAAAAGATTCTTCAACTAATTTCCTATTAAAGTTTGTCAATTTTTTAATTTTCAAATTCATTTTGGTTAGTTTTGAGCTGTTTCAAGTATTTTTAGGGACTGAGCCCCAGTGATAGACCAGTTTTGGAACAGAGCAGGGCGACCACCTCAGTTGAAATTGTAATTATTGTCTTATTATAGTTCCACCGCCTGTTACAGAACTGGTTAAAAGCTTCATAAAATGAAGGGTTAGAAAATGGCACAATTCGGCCCTTTAGCAGCCCCTGCAGACATTCAAAAACACTTACATGGTCCGAAGAGACATGGGACAAAAACCTGTCTCAGTAAGACTTACATTTTGTACACTCTGACCTTTGACATTGACAAACCAGAAGTGCACTTTTTCCATTTGTTTAAAAAATAAAAATAAATAAAATAAAATTTTGTATTACACAGACAAGACATTGGTGATTATAAGTTATTCAAAAAGTTGCCAGTCCCTTACAGTTTTAATTTTATGATCCTTTAATGTTGACGTACATGTTTGAGCGACATCTAGCACAACATATATGGCCGTAGTTTTTGCTAGGAAGGAGATACAGTCATGAACCCGTCACTCACATCATGTATGTCTCATTAAGGCATAGGTGTCAAACTCTGGCCAGCAGGCCAAATGTGGCCCACAGTGTCATTATATTTGGACCTGGAGACAAAACAAAAACACTACTGGAGCTGGCCTGCCACTATTATACAGCACATGTAACCGCTGAAATTCCAAAACGTTATGTTCAGTCAGGACAGGATGTTCATTGAAGGATATTATTATTACTGAATAAGTTTATTGTTGTTATTTTATTTTTAAATGTATTATTATCTCAAAGAAAAAGGTTACTGTTGAAATTCAAATCATAAGGCTGCAAATGCAAAAAGAGACATACGTTTTTTATTTACATTTTTTATTTTGATTAGTTTTTTAATATGAAATTTGATTTTGCATGTGTGCAATATTAAGTCATTTATTGTTGTCACGGTCTCCTTAAAAAGTGTGGCTCTGGAGACCCCATCAAAAAGAGAGACAACCTGGCCTCTTTCGCAGTCATGGTGTGCTCAAGACAAAAGACGAGTGAGCGCGTGACGCACGGAGGCCGCTCCTCTCTCCTCCCTTTGTAGTCTCCTCCTGCTGCCTGAGCACAAATTGCACTCAGGTGCTCGACAGGCCAGGGGAGGAGCAAACAGGGGGAGACAGGAAAGGCAGCACGGAACAATTGTATAGTATTAAGCCTTGCTTGTTCCATGTTCAGGCTGAAGCAAGACTTGTTTGGGTTCATATAAAAAGGTTCACTGTTCTATCTGGAGCAAGATTTTTTCAATAAATATCAATGTTGACCCACAACTTTTCCAAGTTTTACATTTTGGCCCACTGTGTGTTTGAGTTTGACACCCCTGCATGAAGGCCTACAATTCAATTATGTAATTTTCTTTGACACAAACCAGACGTTTGCTATATACATAATAAGCTTTGACAAAAACGTCAGTGTCCTCTCCCAGTACTCATTTGACACACAATACTATTCACATGTGACAACCTTCACTGAAAACAAACAGAAAGTGCACACACATATGATTATTAGTGTGTTCCATTGCATCCGCATTAGGCTGAACAAACCTCAAACATTTTCTCTGTTCGTTCCACTCTGACGGTTGTGGTCCTTGGTGCTTCGGTAGTCGCTCTGTATTTTTATTATTTATTTATTTTTTAAATTTCCCTCACACCGAAAAACATTTTCTTGGAGCAGCACACAGCGATATAACTTCCGGGGCAGAGTGGGGGAGTGCGGAAGCAGTCCGAGAGTGTGTCTGAGCATCGTCATGTAGGGAAATCCGGCACGCATTGACGTCAATGCGATCCCAATGTTGAAAAAACTCAGTGAAACAGAGTGTTCAGAACCATGCCCAACAACTTGCAGGGCTCACGCCCAAACGCATGAACCTCATTATTTGACGCTTTGGCATTATTTGACACTAGTATTCAACATTGTAACAGTATTTAGAGCTCAGAAAAGTGGAAAAGCATAATAGGTCCCCTTTAAGTTTGCTGTTTACTCTCAACTCACGCACCAGCAAACTGAGGAAGTGTGGCTCAGCAGCGTGTGACCAGTCACAGGAGTGGGCTGGGCAGGAGGCACGGAGGAGGCCAGGGGTGGAGTGAAGTAAAACAGACCGTTTTCGCGGGGTACAGGAAATACGAGGCAACGATGCAGCAAGAGACACAGATCTACAAAGCCCGAAAATTACTATAATAGGTCCCCTTTAAGTGAACTTTAACATGACGTAACACTGAGACAAAAGTTGCTCGTGCTGCTGCAAGATGTAATGCATCGTAATGCATGTAATGTATTATTGTGATGTAATATGTATTAATATTTGATTAACGGGAGAAATGACTGATGAGTTTGCTTAACTTGTACTTGTACGGACACACACACAGTGGGCGTGAGAGACTCAGACTCGTTCCTGTGCGCGTTCCAGATTCCAGCAGACTCCACCCTACAACTCCTTGTTCCAGGAAATGTTCTCCATCGCGTCTTCAGTGAGGGCAGTCAGTCGCTACCTTCTCGCACGCACACACAGCGAGCTGAGCACAACTTCACACTCGGCCGTCCACGCCATCTTCCCAGGGATTTATTTCTTCCTCCACCACCGCCGGGAGACAAAGAAGGCGTGGCGATTTAACCAGCTAGACCCCGTCCTAATTTCTGGATACCCTTTCTTTATTTTACAGGCGACTCCGACGCTTCCCAGTCTCTGGTGGTAAGTAGGAGCTGATACTGTTCAGTGCCGTCATGTTAGCTGAGCTGCGTCACGTTCCGGCTGACAGATGGAACTTATATGAGTTGGTTGTTTTTTTTGCGAAGGTCTCCTACCCTGAAAAGGCTTTTTGTGAGCCAGGGTTCAGCTGGGCCGAGGAGCCTCAGCCTGTGCGGATATGTCTTTTCGAGCAAACACCGAAATTTTTTCTCGACCATCGTCCAGGCTGGTGATTTTTTATTTATTTATTTTTTTTCTCACGGGACGATCACTACAAAAACAGTAGTGCTTCATAAACTTGAGAAAAGTGCTTTAGATAGTAAATAAATAAATAATTCTTATTTATTACTTTTAAAAATGTTTTCAAGCGTCTTCAAATACAGGTAATTGTTTTTGTTTCTGTCGGGCAGACATTTTAGTTCGTCACACAAGGATGCACAGGTAGAACCAATTTGCCAAAATTTTCCACGTTTTTTGTTAGAGAAGTTTCATTCATGCAACAGTGAGGAAATGACCAGCATCCCTGGCGCTAGAGACCCATACATCGAACAGCTACATAAAATAAGCAACTACGGAGTTGAGCCAAAAAAGAAAAGAAAAGAAAGAAGTAGTGAAAATAAAACCACAATTATATCAGACTAAATAATAATAATAATAATAATAATAATATAATAATAATAATAATAATAATAATAATAAAACAGGAACTGGATTACGAGAAACTTTACACTACTTAGAAGTTTGAACTGTTTTATTATTATGATTATTATTATTATTACATATTGTTTCATAACAGGGTTTGTTTTATTTATTGTCTTGGCAAATTGTCTAGGTTTTAGGGACTGTGTCAACTTTATTGTGCATGTCTTGACAACAACAAGGATTATTAAATCTGATCAACATTGATGTAGCTTACATCAATACATCATGTATGTGTCATGCTAAAGTATTTCTCAACTACCAGGCTGAATAGATGTTGTGTATTCTGTGACTCGTTTCAAGTGTTGACTTTATGGAGGAGTTACACCCAGACAGACTCTCGAAACCTAGCTGCACGTTGAGTGTATCTGGGTGAGTGACACTCCCAACTGCAACCTCCTCTCTCACTGTTTTTGACCAGAAACATTGAGGCTCTTTTTTTCCATTCGCTGTTTTCTGTCCTGTTGCTTGGTGCTCTGGCGGTGACGTAAAGCCAACATGAGGTGGAGCAGCTTTTTGAATTCCTTCTCTGTGCGTCTTTGCCCTTAAAGTCATAGTCGAAGCAGAGCTTAAGGACATCAGGAAATTCTTAAATAGAAGGGCAGAGTTGAAACAGGTCATCATTAAAATGAAGGCTTAAGTTAACATCGTAGCATCATAAAGAGTTTATCCATTGAGTTAAAAACTTCAGAGAGGAAGTTGTCCTGTGGGAGGATCATTTACAACATTGTTGTGCGTTTTATAGGAATTTCTTATTATAATGCAGGCCATTGTTCTTTTTCTTTAAAGAACCAAGTTTGTTGGACCCCAGACCTCCCAGAATGTATTTGCTCAGTTATTGCACAGAAGAAATGATGTGTTACTGTAAAAACGGCCCATTTTTGTGATGGTTTATAGGTTTGGTTTCAATGTTAAATCCGGCGTTGACCTATTTGGAATGGTCTAGTACCCACGTGAACAGCAATTTCTCCAACTTGCCAGGTGACATGTCCAGGTCAGACCACCCACCAGGTTATGACGACTCCAGGGGCCCACTGTATGACCCTCAGGGTGGGAACTACCCAGCACCCCCTGCCTATGGCTTCCCAGCTTACAATGATCTTCACCCGGGCCAACCTACGGCTCCCTACCCGACCAACCCAAACACCCCACTCTACCCAGGCCAGCCAGTGGGCACCCCTGCAGGCCCGTACCCAGGACAGCCTCACCCCTCCGGGCCCGTCGGAGCTGGATACCCTCCCATGCCCCCTATTGTTCCACCTACCATCCCATCAGATATGATGAGCTCTGGTAAGACATGGGTTCAAGTCTGACACCTCGATGGAGAGACTGTTTTTCTAAAAAACAGTCATAATAATAATAATAATAATTCTAGGAGATTAGTTCTCGCAAACTGAGCTGGACTGGTTTAAGGAAGCGATGCAACGCCACAGGTGTGTGTGTGTGTGTGTGTGTGTGTGTGTGTGTGTGTGTGTGTGTGTGTGTGTGTGTGTGTGTGTGTGTGTGTGTGTGTGTGTGTGAGAGAGAGTGAGTGACAGGGGTGGTTTCTCATCACGAGTCTCCTTTCAATATTGAGTTGAATAGGGGACTGTTTCTGGAATATATCAGATACAAGATTTGTTCATTTATTTTTTCATTATGCAATAAAGTATGTCGACTTTGTTTTTGTGTTTAACAGTATCTTAATAATCCATCACAACATTGTTTTACATCCAGACCCACTGCCTGTTTGTCGACATTTGCTTCTTTTTTTTTAGTTGTCTGCAGACTTGTTGAGATAAATTAGTTAGGTTTACTCAATTCATACTCTTCACTTATATGTGGTACTTTATTGTGAGTTTGGAAGATTAGACTAACAACAATCTGTCAGGGTTTGTCCAAAGAGATCTTGTTCATGACTAACAAACTGTCCTTGTGTTATCAGTCAAGTTCTGCTTAGCTATTTTAAATTATATCATGATTTTAAAAACGTAATTATTTTTTAAACGTCCTCTTTTATTTATTCTCTTGATTGTGGCTCATATATTCATTCAGATGAGGAGTATGGATTGAGCGATTCCTGGGACAGCCTGAAGGTTCGACATGCCTTCATCAGAAAGGTAAAAACACTTTTTTTTTTGCCTGTGAGTCTGAAGTTTGGTTCTGAAACGTGGTTGTAGTGAAATGCTAGCTTTGTTTTACTTAAACTGGAGCTTAAAGCTAAACTGCTTAAACCTACAAGTTTTGTTTTTCTTCAGGTTTATTTGATTTTGGCGTCACAGCTTCTTGTCACTACGGGTATCGTTGCAGTATTCACATTTGTGTAAGTATACATTATAACAATGCAATTTTTGTAATAATAATGTGTTTTGTGTGCCGCTGTGTCTGCTTGTGTTTGTCGTGTTTGTATCCATGTCTCTCACCATTTCCGTTCCCTCCTTTCGCAGTGAACCTGTCAGATTCTTTGTTCAGAGAAACCAGGCTGTCTACTGGGCTTCTTAGTAAGTCTCTGTCCACACTATGTCACATTTCTTCCTCAAAATGAAAGCTTGGTAAGACTATTTGTTGTTTTGTCCAGTGGTGTGTACTTCATCACCCACATGGTGCTGGTCTGCTGCAAGGGCCCACGGTGAGTATTGCGTCTTGTTGTCAGAAAGAGTTGCCAAGAGTATTTATTGAGAAATGTAACACTGCTAATTGTGGGTCTCATTGCAGGAGGAAGTTCCCATGCAACCTCATTCTGCTGCTGATCGTTGTAAGGTTCATTACATTGTGTGGTTTGAATGTTAAACAGGAAGTAGGCTTATTATCATGAATTTGAACCTCACATTTGTGCAGCTCAATGCAAAGGTTCAAGTTTGCATTAAACCTTCTAAAAACCTGCAAGAAACCCTGTAATAACATTTATCCATCAGAGTAGTTATTTTTGAAATATAATCATTTACTGTGATCCTTTTTCAGACCTTGGCTTTGTCGTACATGACGGGAACAATTTCCAGGTGGAAAAAAAACACTACATGCACTCACACTGTATATATTAAAAAAAACAAATACACATATGTATATGCATATATGTATGTATGTGTATATATATCTACATATATATACACACACACACACACACACATACTGTATATATATATACATACACACACACATATATATACTTTTTTATTTATATTTACTCTCTTGTACAGCACTTTGGTCAACTCTGGTTGTTTTATTGTTTTATAAATGTGTTATTCTTTTTGTCTTTTTTTAGTTTTTATGACACAAAAGCCGTGTTTCTTGCTCTGGGGATCACCGCTGTCGTCTGCATCACAGTGACAGTATTTTGCTTCCAGACAAAGGTGTGTGTGTTCGGCGTGCGCTTATCTTTGCATCTGTCGAGTCAAATGTATATTAATGTTTCTGTTCATAGGTGGACTTTACCAAGTGTCGGGGCCTTTTCTGTGTCTTGGGGATTGTAATATTTGTGACGGGCATCATCACAACCATCGTGCTGTCGTTCAAATATGTAAGTTCAGAATGAAGGGTGAAGAACATTGTTTTCATTTCAATAACATCTGATTAATATGGATATTTGCTGTTGCAGATCTATTGGCTTCACATGCTTTATGCTGCCTTGTCAGCCATTGTCTTCACTATGGTGAGTATTTTTTTTTTTTTCATTACTTGAGTATGACTTCATCATGCCATCCATGATGTGCATTTTTACAGAGCTTTTTTTCTTGTTCCTGTTCTAGTTCTTGGCATACCACACACAGCTTCTGATAGGAAACAGGAAGTATTCCATCAGCCCAGAGGAGTATGTGTTCGGCGCTCTTGCCATCTATACCGACATTATCCAGATATTCCTTGCCTTGCTGCAAATTATCGGCTCATCCAAATAAGTCCTCTTGAGGGCACTTGACCAACTCTGGCATACACATGCAAATACTAGGCAGCGCTTTGTAATTCAATTACAATGTATGTAGTCTGTGTAGAACATTGTAAAATCATGGTGCACTAAAGGGAAGGGCTGACTTAGATGATTTGTTATAGTAAATACACTATTTATCTGTTGTTATTCAGCTTTTTTTGTATTAAACAACTTACAAGCGGTTAAGAAGCTTTTTAATATTCATGATGCCAACATTTAGATACTGCCAGCTGGACATTGTTGGACCTTTTTTTACGCTGATTCTTGGGGTTTGAAGAAAACATTCTGTGTTTCCAAATCTGGACTTCCGAACAAAGACCTTTCCCTGATTGGCTTTGTCGCACATTATTGTCATCCAAATGTGTGTTAAAGTGTATCTGCAGGTGGAGCCGATTGGGGTCATGTTTGAAAATAACTGATTAAGCATAACGATTGGAAATGAACTGAAGGTTTTGTTCTTAAAATTAAGGACTATGTTAGTCAGTTCATTCAGCGCTTAAGCAGTGTTTGTCACATCAAAGTTGTTGTTTTTTTTCACGTGTGTTGTGTCTGTATGATTGCCTTCATCAGGAACTTCTTGCTGTCAGCTTGGGAGCCATGCTCCTTGTATAGTTTTAACAGCTGGTTAGGAGTATTTTGGTAACCTTGAGGCGATGCTGTTTTACCCAAAATTTGACAAGGTGACAAACCAAAGCATTTCCAGTTAATTCCCATAAAGCTCTGTGTCTGAATCCTCACCTCAGACTGACGACCTCCCACGTCTCTTAGCAATATGACACCAACGCAAACGACTCAGCCTCATAAGTCTTATCTTGTTCATATCCACACATTCCCTGAATTTCACAGTAGCACCAAATTTGTTGTGAATGCAGCTGTCAAGTTAACCAGAAGATAAGGTTAACTCAACAAGGTTTCATGTAAAGATGTGATGGTTTTCACCTGACTGTCAGAACGTGAAGAAAAGCTTTTTTTTATATTGTACCATCTTATTTTAATGGACCATATACAGGTTACAGGTCAAAACTGGTTAAAGTTGAATGACAGCTATTGTTTGCTTCTGACAGATGGTGCTTTGTGCCTCACGTCACATAATTTAGGTATTGTCACTTTGCTGATTGGACCCCTGAAGTGCTGCTTAATTTAGACAGCATCAACTTCATACAAGTTTCTGATCAAATAAGTCAGTGTTTCATGATTGTGCTTAAGACGTGTATTGCTATCATACATGTATGTTTTACATCACTATAGTGCCTTTACAATGACTTTTGTTATTGTTGGTATACTAAGCTCCATTAGACTGTATAGCTTTGTTACAAATGTGCCTGTTTTATATGATCATAGGTTGCTGTCAGATTTGGGTCAAACATGGAGGATCAGTTGGAAGGGGTCAGTCAAACACAGAACAGCATTGTCTCTTAGTGACATTATCGAAAACATTCCTAGTAGTTCCAGCTAACCTGCCAGAGAGGATCTGTCCCATCTAGCTGGTCCTCCACACATTTATGCAACATTACATGGACCCTGGCGAAGAGGCCAAGGCAAATATTTTTGGATATATGCTCAATATGGAGTTTGTAAATTAGCTTTTCAATGTCTTTCTTTTCATATCATACAAAGAATAATATTTGTGAGTTTTGGTGTTATGATTTGGTACATGAGTTTATTATCATTTAAAATAAAAATTCTGTCATAAATATACACTGTGCAATGACATCAATGTCACTGTTACACATATTTCATTTTCCTCGACACTAATGGTGTAGCAGGGAGCAAATAAAAACATACAAGATGCTTCAGAGATTTTTTGCAGTTATTTTCTCAAGTCAAAAGAATGTGTCACAAAACCCTTGTGTGGTTTGAAAGGCAAGATCACGAAGTTGTCAGGTTAGCAGTTCAAATCACGCAGCCCTTTGTGTCTGTTATGTGTCCAGTTTAACATCTTCTGCACTGTGGCGATAGCGAGTCCCTTCATATTCTCCCTCGTTGGACCTCTTCATCCTCTGACGAATCTTCAGCTGCTTCAGTCTGTTCTTATCCACTTGTCTCTTGGCCAAGAGGAAGCCAATGATACCTGTGGGGAGTCCTATCATCCTGAAGAAAGATAAAACATGTTTTTTAATTGGTCTATTGACAAAAGCAGACGTTTGGAGTGGGCAGAGGATCACACGAACGACATTTTGTGAATTGTGATTCATAAAATGTCGTCTGTGACTTTTTATTAGCACCACAGAGGTTTACCAAGCATAGCCAATATTCATCATTGGGTTTTTGGCCTTTTTCTTCGGTATGTATTCAGGACCCTCGGGTTCCTCCGGCTCCTCTGCCCTCTTGCCGTCCGTGCTGTGTGGCCCGACCTGCGGCTGTTTCACTGCGCTGGAGCGGCAAAGGACGGCGGCAGAGGGGGCGTGCAGTCGGAAATACTGACACACTGCTGGAGTCTGCGTGAGAAGCACCCAGCGTGGGACAACATGATTCACACCTGGAAAGGGATGGGCGAAATAAATCTGTCACTCATCGACGGTATGATGACAGCGATTCCCTTTAAGTCGACATCTACGTGACAGTCGAGTTACTAGCAAACAGGAAGTCCTGTGCGGTAAAGACTCACTTTACGGGCTATGTGAATGAAAATGACAAGCTGGCTTTCAAATACTCTATATTTCATTGACACGTTGTGGCCGAAGCTTGAGAAGAAGCTGATATTGATGAGTTTTACCTTTAAACGCCGACCTGACGGCTGAAAAACAGGGCGCCGCCATCTTTGTTAGACAAACGTGTGACGTATCTGTTACGTGTGTGTGTGTAATGTATTGATTAATTGCGCGGTCACCTTAGTCCTCTGAGACTGAACATGTTTTTTTTTTTTGTTTTTTTTTGTTTTGGTTTTTTTTATCATTAAAACGTTGGCTCACTAACTGCATCACTATAAAGCAGATTAACGATATTACACTATGAAGGATTCTCTCTACCATTTTACAGATAATTAGATTTTTCCCAAACAGGACTTGAACTAACAACCTCTTTAATCGCAGCCCTTCCATTAACATACCAATCTATGGACAAACTCGTATGTATGAACTAGAGATGCTCCAATAGCAGTACCAATATTGGGTATCAGTATTGATACTGGGGTTGAGTACTCTGCTTATACTCGTAAAATTAATGTCCATACCACAACACCGATACCAGTTGTATATGTATGCATGACAATTTTGTTAAATGTATGTTTGTACAGCACTGAAACTTGTGATAGTCACCTCTGTTCTGCAAATATGTGCTGAGGAATATCGTTCAAATAACAGAACATTTTTTCTTTTTTCTTTTTTTTTTTTAAATCAAAGTAATTCTGTAATGTGTAATGGCCTTAACAAGTAGTTGGTATCTATATTAGTGAGTACTGAAATGCGAGTATTCGTACTCTACTCGTATTGTAAAAGAAAATGAACAAAGAACGTCAATGACGACCATCTACTGTACCTATTCACTACTGACCGCAATAATACTTTCTGTTGAAACTTCCTGTTTGCCCCTACTCTTACACATTTTGCTCTAAAACGAGAAATTTGAACGTTTTTAAGTCAGCTTGCGCCTCTCGTTTCTAACTGACCGATTGACTGGTAGCGATCCAGGAAACTCACAACCCTTGCAGACCTCTTTCTGTCTCTGTCAACAATTCTCAAAGACCTTTTTCCTGTTGGACACAAACCAAGTGATATGGCCCCAGTGACACGAGTTGTGGTCAGAACAGAACGGAAATCAAAAAATAAACCAATGCAACAGATGTTCAAGACTGATTCCATCGTTGTAAAACGCAGCTTCAGGTTGCTCTTCGGTTGATTGCTGTGGATGATACATGAAGACCAAAAAGTTTTTTTTTTTATGTGGTGAATCGAACTGGATTCTGGATCACATCCAGTTCAACGTCACTCCAAATGAAACAAAACAGACAGACAATTTGTCATCTGCTGACATCTGATGGCTAAAGCTGATGCAGCACATCTACAAGAATGACAGTACACAATGTACAATGTCAACATTTTATTTAAGAAACCCACATTTTAATTTTACAAGAAAACATTTTGAAACAATGGAAGCATATATGTTTGCCAAGACAGGTCAAACGCAATTACCTGTACGCATTTCCTGTTAGGTCCTTTAGGAGACAGACAAATGGAGCAGCTAATAACTGGTGAGAGAGTAGTATATGTACAAAATCCATTTGACCATGGCAATTATTTTTTAACCCCAGAGATATCTATACAGTGGAGATGAACAAGCTGTAAAACACAGAAAAGAACAAGTCTGTAACCTGAAAGGGCAGTGGAAGAAAAGCAAAGCGGACAAAGGGAGCTGTTCAGTCTTCCAGGATGTAATTTGGGTTGACAACCAGTAAAGGTTCTTCTTCTGTGCTGGCCGACTCGGACCCCTTCAACCCTGCCTGAGATAGCTCGATGAGGATGTGATCCTGGTAGAAATAGACACAGCTGGTTAGGTTTTGGCCACGCTTTGGTCAGAGAATTGCAACAGCTTGATGTACACTCACATAGTGCACCAGCCTGTGGAGGACCTTCTCGATCAGAGCCTTCTTGCTGACCAAAGCCTCCTCGGAGTCGATCTCTGACTCAATCTCCTGCAGATACCAGTTCACCAACGAACTCTTTTTCAGCTCCTCCTCTTTTTCAGCTGCAGAGACAGAGATCAGTGCAAAGTTCAACAAAATAAAATTGAATAATTTGAATAGTGTGACAGACGCCGCCTCTTACCCTCCTCCACCCTGCGCAAATGCAGCACCAGCAGGTTGGAGATGCGTCGGTACTCGTTGAAGGACAGACGGAGGGACGGCTTGGGCTGAGGGCCAGGATCAGCGTGGCCGTTCACGCCGTTAGTGTGCCCATTCATTCCATTGACACCGTTCACCTCACCATTTACACCATTGACTCCATTGGGAATGCCATTTTCTGCAAGCACAGTAAGTATGAGATGGACCTCTACACTAGTGCATGAACAACCTCACAGGTTTTCAGAGGGAGTGACTTCACTACCATCCGCCTGCTGTTGCTGCTCCTCTTCCTCCTCAAGTTCCTCCTCTTGATCCAGGTTAATGTCAGGCGTCTCCACCCTAATGATGGATTTGTTCAGGAGGCGGAAAGCTTCCTTTACATGTTTGGGTTGCACCTGAGGGCCAAAAAGGAATACTTGCACTCATCTTCCGGAAATAATAGTAGTAGAAGAAGCTATACTTCCGACTGTGTTGTGAACAAATGCTGCGTTTTCTGCACGTCCTTTGCTCCTTCACTTTTTGCTCCTCACATTTTATTTTCCTGTCCTCTGGCGTAGTGTCTGTTAATGTTTTAATGTCACACTGATATAGCACACATGCGCAGTGGAGATAATTTTACCCCAACCAAGAAGACGGGATCTGGATGGGTGTGTACATGGACGCCATTCAGATTAATGATCGGCATAAACCACCTCTCTCTTTCAGAATGAAATGTCTTTCCAAATCTTCCGATTGACGTGTTTACATGAAGCATTTTTAATCTGATTGGGCCTTAATTCCGATTATTTGTGTCCATGTAAACATAACTAGTGTTGTCTTTAAAATGAACATGAGTGTTTTCCAGGTACATACCTCATCGCAACAGTGCATGCGGGCCATGGCCTCCGAGAGGCGGATCATGCTCTCCAGCTGCCGGACCGTTATCCTCCAGGCTGATTTGGACACGCCCCCTGAGGAGTCGCGCTGCCGCAAACGCTTATACTGCTCAACGATGAACTCCTCAGATTCACTGGAGATCTACACACACACACACACACACACACACACACACACACACACACACACACACACACACACACACACACACACACACACACACACACACACACACACACACACACACACACACACACACACCAAACTGTTAGTTTAAAAAGATAATGATGATGATTGTCCAATCTAGTTTTGGCCGCATTTTCTGCAGGTCACCTTTGGCTTGAACTGCCGGGCAAAGAGCAGGTATCTGCGGATCTCATCCAGGGTATACAGCCGGTCCACAGACTCCTCTATGCGACAGTGCAGGTCCACAATCCGTCTGGCGATGGCGTAGTCGGTCACCTGAGGATAAATTAAAATGCACAGTTTAGACAATGAGCGGCGACAGCGAGATGACGTGAAGCCTGTCAGTTTGACACTGGAAGTCGTCGGCAGGAAGCGTCGTGCACCTCATTGCAGTCGTCCACCAGGATGAAGAAGAGGTCGAAACGGCTCATGATGGGAGCCGACAGGTTGACATTCTGCTTCAGGCTCTTGCTGCGGTCGTAGCGGCCGCCCACAGGGTTGGCGGCGGCCAGGATGGAGGTGCGGGCGTTCAGTGTGGCCTGCGCAGGGCAAAGAAAGGAGTCAGCCACACTGGGACAGGTATTTTTATTAATATAGTTTTTTGGGTGATTCTTTTTTTGGACATTAAGAAACAGACTTCTTAAAACTGGTTGAAGTTCTTCGAGCTTAAGGATTTTTAGATTACTCTGCTTTAATGTTTGCTGGGAAAGCACGGCTTTCACTGTTCAACATCATCTTGTGTGCATCATGTCTGTCTATGCAGGTAACAGACAGACAACAGCGAACAAATGGGAGACAAAACCAAAATATCGCTAATTTTACCTTTACACTACATGTCCCATGTGTTTGAATTTGAATAGACGTAAATGTTTAATTGAACATGCTGTCAAAGCCTGAATCTGCTCAAAACGCTCTTGGTTCAATTCCTGTCTAAACATTTTCAACCCTACCTTGACTCCAGCTTTGGTGATGCTGATGGTCTGCTGTTCCATGGCTTCATGGATGGCCACCTGGTCTTTGAGGTCCATCTTGTCAAACTCGTCGATGCAGCACACACCCTAGAGACAAAACGCACTTGCCATCAGTCGAGGCGAAAGCGCACAATAGCGCCTCCCGTTTGGTGTTTTTTTTGCCCGCCAAAACTCACGTTGTCCGCCAGCATCAGAGCACCGGCTTCGATGACAAACTCGTGCGACTCCTCATCCCGGACCACGGCTGCTGTCAGACCGGCGGCGCTGCTGGCCTTCCCGCTGGTGTACACGGCCCTGGGACTGAACTCCTCCACGTGCCTTAACACACACACACGGGATTTAAACACCCAGCCAGACAGGCAACTCTGGGATTTGCACACCTTCACAACCTTGCAGCAGGACCTACTTAAGGAACTGACTCTTGGCCGTGCTCGGGTCTCCCACGATGCAAACGTTGATGTCTCCTCTGAGGGATGTTCCCTCCATGGTGGTCTTGGGAACGCCCCCGAACAGCATCAGCAAGATGCCGCGCTTCACCTCGTCGTTGCCTGCGGCGTCACCGACAGCGTTTGAGCGACAGCGACTCTTACAACATGTGAAAGTTTAACGGTGGCAGCTGGAGCACTGACCGTGGATGGTGGGGAAGAGGCTGGTGCACAGGTTGTGGTACAGGTTCTTGTCTTGGCTCATCTCAAACACCTTCTCCCACTCCTTCTCCGTCATCTGGCTCTTGATGCTCTCTGCGGTCTGCTCTTCCTCTCTTATCTCCTTGCCGCCAAACTAGAAGATGGATGTACGTTTAGAGCAGAGCGCTGGACACATTTCAGGGCTTTGAAGTCTTACAGTTGCAGTTGGACGGTTCATTAGTCTGCGTCTCCCTTACTCGCGGGTTGGTCGGGGCCACGTTGCAGGCCAGGAAGGCCAGTCTGTAGGAGAGCTCTCTGACTCCCAGGGCTTTCAGGCCCCTCAGACCCTCAGCCTCAAAGCCTTGTTGGCCTCCTGCCATGCGGCTGCTGGTCTCTGAGCGAACACCTGGACAATGAAAAATGCATCAAATATCATCTAACAATCACCTCTTCCCAGTATAATGCAGAGTCTCCTTCACCAAACAACAATTTAGGGCAATTTTATGGCTGTAACGATTCCTTGAGTAATTTATAAAAAAAAATAGCAGAGGAATTTCATCTGCCACGAGGCGTCGTTTAATTAAATTTAAAGCTCACATTTGGCACGGACTCTTTTTAATGTGACACAATGTGCTTCCGGCACAGGCCATGGGCCCAATGCAAATCAGGAGAAGACGGAAGCGGTCTTTTGATTACGGCAACATGGCGGCGCGGCTTCACGCTTCTGGGACGCTTCTGAAACGCTCCCGCACCACGTCTGGTGTGAACTTGCACACTGACGTTAATGGCCGCGTTCTGCTGCAGAGCGGGCTTTAATTAAGCAAACGTATGTTTTATCCGATTACTCGATGAACCGATGGAATATTCGATAGAATAATCGATTACCAAAACATTTGATAGCTGCAGCCTTAAATAATATGTTGCCATCTTGTTAACGAACTGCATCCTTCACTTCTCTGGCTTGCTGTAACTTTCAAAAAAGTGAGGTGTGATGTCACCCTTGTGACATCACAGAGGGTAAGTGACATTAGCGCTACCCAGGTGTTTTTTTTTTTCCTTTAAGATCGTTTCACAACCACTTGGTTTTATCTCCCCTCTCTATACATTCCAAAGACCAAACAAAGGATTGATTTGTGCAGGGAGTTAAAACCAAGTGTCTTTGCAGAAGGCTGCAAGCAGAGGGCTGATACATAGGGCATTAGATATGAGTGGCTGCTCCACGACAGTCTGGGATGCTTTGAAAACCTTAAGCGGCACAGCAGAAGATAAGATGTGATGCGACGGTCACTTCCATACCAGGCGTGCGGAGCTGAGAGACATCTGGGACCACGATGAGGGTCCCGGTGAAGTCGCAGCGGTCTCCAGCTTGAGCCATCTCGACTGCCTCGGCCCGCAGGACAATCTCCAGGGAGCGTGGGATGGAACCACGGGGGAGCTCGGCCTGCGTCTCCTGGATTCGCACCTGAACACACAGAAATATTATTTTAAAAATGAGCCTGTTCTGCGCGTAATTCTCCTCCTGCACGTCAAGCACATCCTAATGGCAGCTACCTTCTGGAAGTCAATGAACTTAGACTTGTGCGTGTCCAGGTGGAAGCGGGCGCGGTTGTTGCAGACAGGGTTCCTGCAGATGGTCGGCGGGGAGTATTTGAACTGCTGAGGGACGTCTTTGATCATCGCCTGACAGTCCATGCACTGAAAGGTCCCGCTCACCTGCAAAGACAAAGGCGTTGATCTAACATTCATCCTTAAAAGACTTGTACATGCAAAGATTTGATTCATGGAAAAAACAAATCTACTGATGTGTGTGATACCTTACCAGTTCGGGGTGCACTGGGTGTGTCCTGACCACCTGACCGCTGATCCTCACCAGGGTGCCGATACGCATGGACGACAGTTCCCGGATCCTAGAAAACAGCGGATGCATTAGATAGTCACAAATATGTCCCGTTATCGAACAGCTGATGAAGAGTATGTAAGGCTTCTCACTTGTGTCTGGTTGGCAGATCTTCCAGGGCCACATAGAACTCTTTGTTCAGGGGGACGTTCCCATGATCCCTTGCGAAATTACGCACCGCTCGACACAGGTAGGGGTAAACTCTGGGGACAGAATCCTGACCGTTAGTCCTCAGCTGTCTCATATGGCTGCGAGTTGTTATGACGCACACACTAATTATGGCTCGCAGGCTCTGGTGCTTGGCTCACCTGTAGTACTCCTCCTGGATGATGGTGGCCAGCTCCTGGTTGAAGACCTCCAGGTCGGTGAAGCTCACCTGCAGGGTGTTTCTCTCTGGCCTAATGAGCTCCTCGGCCTCCCCGACGTACTTCACCTCACCGTCCCCGGTCTGAAACCTGCACATTCATCATATCATTATTATCATTATCACCATCATCATAATCATAATCATAATCATCATTATAAGACGCATCAGAAACAAAATAAAAGAGTTAAGCCACGCTTTCTACGATTCGATCAACTCTTGAGAGCTCCAGACGACAACAAAGCATTGAGGCCGGATGCTGTCAGACTTACTCCTCTAAGAAAGCCTGGAACAACTTCTGGCATTTTTCCGCCAATTCGTCCTTCACGATCTCTCCGGCATTCTCGGCGTTCGCTGTGGCAACGTCCATGTTGAAAATGCGGCAGAAACCACTGTTTAATCCCGAGTTACGGAGCCGTAAAGTTGTTCGCCGGACTGACACGGAGAGCACGCGACGGCACCAACAACGGGGAAGACAGTTTCGCGCGAAAACCTAGTCACATGACCTTTGGCGCGCACTCTTGACCAATGGGAGAGGGCACGCAAAAACGTTCTCAGATTTGCAGCCAATCGGGAGAGTAATGTAAACCTCTCTTCCGGTTCTTCTTCTTTTATTTATTTTTATTTTTTTAGATTTCACTGCAGCTGACATCCAAAAACTTGATTTGTTGCCATCTATGGAACTATCAACTTAGTACACTGTATTATAGTACTGTACAACCCAGCGTGTTTTAAAATTGTAAATAAAAACTGTTTTCCCCTCCCACTTGATCGCTTCTCTTCCGGTTGACAGACGGGCTGTGTAAAACTTCTTACATATATGGTGTAAAGTGCTATTGTGACCACCAGAGGGTACTACTGCATTGATGGCTTTCGGTGAAACCCACCAAAGAAGCCGGTTTCCAAACCCACCAAATAACTGTTTTCATATCGATATGATCACACTGTCCATGGCTATCAGGGAACATTGGAAGTATGATAATCAATAAACATGTCTTGATGCACCGGTGCAAATCATTGTTCAAGCGGTAATAGTCCTGCTTGCAGATATGAGCAGTTATCGAGGGCTGCAGCTCTTCACTGTTGCCATTGGAGGGCAGTAAACACATTTTGTTTCTAAACCCAACGCCTGGGAGAAATAACAGCCTCGTGACAAACTCGAGACAGCGAATCTTCTAAAGATGTATACTAGCAGGTATTGGTGATTAATGTTTTTATTTAGTATGTATGTATGTATGTATGTATGTATGTGTATGTATGTATCTCACAAAAGTGAGTACACTCCTCTCATGTCTGCAGATATTTATTTATATTTTGTCATAGGACAACACTCAAGAAATACCACTTTGACACAATGTAAAGTAGTCAGTGTACAGCTTGAGTAACAGTGCAAATTTACTGTCCCATCAAAATAATTCAACACACAGCAATGCATGTCTAAACTGCTGGCAACAAAAGTGAGTACACGCCTCAGTGAAAATGTCCAAACTGGGCCCAGCACTGTCTTTGCCCCTTTTGGCCATGGAGTTCCCCAAAGTGTCACAGGTTGCCACTAGAATCCCCCTCCACTCCTCCATGATGACATCACAGAGATGGTGGATGTTGGAGACCTTGCTCTCCTCCACCCTCCATTTGAGGATGTTCCACAGATGCTGAATAGGGTTTAGGTCTGGAGACATGCTTGGCCACTCCATCACCTTTAACCTTAGCTTCTTTAGCAAAGCATTGGTCATCTTAGAGGTGTTTTTGGGGTCGTTACTCTGTTTCTGTTTCCTCTGCTTCAGTATGTTGGCATTCATGGTTCCCTCAATGAATTGTAGCTCTCCTGTGTTGGCAGCACTAAGGCAGCCCCAGACCATGACACTCCCACCCCCATGCTTGACTGTAGGCAAGACACACTTGTCTTTGCACTCCTCACCTGGTTCCTCCCACACGTTTAACAATGGGCACCATCTGAACCAATTAAGTTGATGTTGGTCTCATCAGACCACAAAAAATGGTTCCAGTAACCCATGTCCTTAGTCTACTTGTAGAATTGCCAACCGTCCCTTAAAATACAGAAATGTCCCATCTTTGGCAATTAAATGCTGCGTCCCGTTTTGAATTGATACGGGACGGGGTTTGTCCTGTATTTCTGGGTTGTCTTGATCCTAAATTTATTTTTGACACAAACTGAAGTTTGTTTCTATAGAGTTTACATATGGGTTTACCATGGTCTGTTAAATTGTTTTCTGGTCTTGGCTATCATGCTGCAGCTTAGTTTCAGGGTGTTGGCAATGTTCTTATAGACTAAGCCATCTTTATGTAGAGCAACAATTCTTTTTTCAGATCCTCAGAGAGTTTTTTCTTTGCTATGAGGTGCCTTGTTGAACTTCCAGTGACCAGTATGAGGGTCAAGCTTCGGGTTAATGTGAGAGCAATAACACGAAATTTAACACACCTGCTCCCCTTTCATACCTGAGTCCTTGTAACACTACCCAGTCACATGACACCGGGGAGGGAAAAAGCGAATTAGGCCCATTTTGGACATTTTCACTTTGCTCACTTTTGTTGCCAGTGGTTTAGACATTTATCGCTTTGTGTTTAGTTATTCAGATGGGACAGTAAATTTACACCGTTATACAAACTCTACACTGACTACATTACATTGCATCAAAGTGCCATTTCTTCAGTGTTGTCCCATTAAAAGATATGATTAAATATTTACAGGAATGTGAGGGGGGTACTCACTTTTGTGACACACTGTATGTATGTATGTATGTATGTATGTATGTATGTATGTATGTATGTATGACAGCTGCACAAAAAAAACAACCTATCCAATTATAATGTTTGTATTCATTCATTCATTCATTCATTCATTTATCAATTCACTTTGAACATCAGATGAACAGTTAATTTTTCTGAAGGAAATGTCTTCACAGCCTGGTCAGGCTACACAATACACAATACACATTCACCATATCTCCCACCATTGTCCCCCTACATGTAAACCATGCAATGTTGATTATCCACTTTGGAGAAACATTGCTCAGAGACACTGTTTGCACCCCATTGTGATGTCAGAAAGGGCACTGATCCTTCTGGAAGGTTGGTGACAACAGCCTCAGCTGTTTGATGGCTACATGTCTGCGGCTACCAAACATGAGAGGTTCAGGAAAGCAGCTAAAGCAAGGTCACGGGATTTAACACGGCCTTTGCAGGAGGTTTTAAACAGAGGGCCTTTCTGGAAAGCTACTGGAGATATGGATGGAAAGCATAGATATATAACTGGGCATTATATTTGAACTTTAAACCTATAATTAACTATTTACTTGTTACATTTGTTTGTTGAGGAGGTCAGTGCAAATTGGTTGGTCCCATGAGCACCTGCTGAACTCAACACTGATTTCTACTCTATTATTCCCCTATTTTCTATTTCTGTTCCTACCTCATTCTCACGTCCCCACCTGCGGAGGTCAACACAAACACTCGCAGTGGGCTATTGGTTTCACCTGTCACATTGTATTAATCCACCAGGAACCCAGCAGGAAGTCATTGCGGGTCATTTGGACGCAACTCGATGTTTCGCTCCGTCTTTATTTCTCCTTTTTGTCTTGACCTCTGCTTTTCCCACGATTGTTCAGCGGCAGGAAACGGTGCCTGTCTGAGTTGTAAGGGAACCCGAAACATCTGTAGACACACGCACACACATGCGCGCGCACACACACATACACACAACCCAAGTACGGCAAGGTTGACGAGGGCAGGTTTATATAATATTTGATAGCATGTGGTGTCATTCATCTTCTATACCCGCTTATTCCTGTTCAGGGTCACGGGGGTCTGCTGGAGCCTATCCCAGCTGTCTTAGGGCGAAGGCAGGGTGACACCCTGGACAAGTCGCCAGTTCATCGCAGGGCCACATAGAGACAAACAACCATTCACACTCATATGCACACCTACGGACAATTTAGAATATTCAATTGACCTAACATGCATGTTTTTGGACTGTGGGAGGAAGCCGGAGAACCCGGAGAGAACCCACGCAGACACGGGGAGAACATGCAAACTCCACACAGAAAGGTCACAGGCCCGGGCCCCGGAATCGAACCCACGACCTTCTTGCTGTGAGGCCGCAGCGCTAACCACTGCGCCACCGTGTCGCCCAGCATGTGGTGTGATTAACATTTTGGTCTCGGTGTTTCTCCAGCACTGCTAGTGTCATACAGTGCTGCATACATCACGTTCATGTATGCAACATTAAACCCATTTATACATTGTATTTCTGCAAAGATGTGGCAAACAGTAATAAAACATGCAACGCTGTTACTGTGTATATAAAGAATCATATACCATATGCTTTTTTCTCCCAGAGAACTGAGAGGTATGCGAAGCTGGTTTACACCGTGTGAATGGCTCAGAGAACTTCCTAAGTTTGGATCAGCCCCTCACCTTCTCCTTGACCTCTACAAGTGCAGGAAAAAAACACTCAGACAGATTTTGTTCATTCATTAACTGAAGAAAATACCAGCGTGATCGTGTCGGCTCTGCAGCCAAGAGCCATTTATTACACAAATTAAACAATGAGGATTACGGATTATGAAGGCACACATATAAATAAGTACATGGACCAAACACACACGCATGCACACACACACGCACACACACACACACACACACAGCTTCAATTACCTGAAGAGCCTTTTGACACTGTAGCCACTGTTTTTATCTCACTCATCTTCCTCATCCTCCTCATCCTCATTCAACCGTCCCTTCGTCCCTTCTCTCACCAACCTAATCCTTCCATCCTGACCTGACGGCAGTTTGATTGTTTTAGCTGCTTGTTTTTCCTAAAATGAGCTGCAGGAAGTCTTTCCTGTTTTGAATGCGCTATGAATAGTAGTGTGTGTGAGCGTGTATGTGTGTGTGAGAGAGAGAGTGTGTGTGCTGGCGAAGACCGAAGATGGAAGGTGGAGATGCTAATGACGAAAAGGCTGTTTTACCTTAATGAAGGCCTCACATCTGCACACACCTGCATGTACGAAGCGCCGTGCACTGCAGGAAGACCCACAGTCAGAACTCACACAGTCACCGTTTCACACAGTGGGTGCTTCATTGTGCTGTTGACTTACTGTATTCTTCCATTAAGCTCCTTTCACAACTGTCTTCCTCCTCTTCACTCCAGGAAACAGGACACAGCAAACTTCCAGCTTCTGTTTCTCTCACTTCCAAGTGGAAGTAGGTATGTGAGAAGCACTTTGTTTGTGTGTTTGTGTGTGTGTGTGAACATGTGTGTTGTGTTGGAACGATAGACCTCCTCACCCCGCCATGGCTTCTCCTGTCTCATGTACAGCAGGCAAACTGTTTATATCATTAACATCAATCTAAACGGCAGCCTGAAGAAACACTGACACGTACACACAAAACGACCTCTCACTCATTCACACACACATACACACTCATCGATGTGACTCACTTGCACCTGGCTGCTACAAGTCGTGTTTTAAAATGCACAGTTTCATTTCTTAAAAAGAAATGTGAAAATGCTACGGATCAGTAGCTTTTGATGGCCGAGTGAGTTTGAATCCAGGCAAAGGTTTTGAGGCAACGCATTGATGACAAAGATTAGAAGAACACGGTGCACAATACGCACTGATTTCAACACTTATTTGATGCGGGCGTGTTGTTTTTCCCTCCTTTCCTGTCGCCTTTCAAATGTGCTCTCTGTGATAAAACGTAACTTTTTTCCCCCCATGTCATCAAGGCAACTTTGTAGACTCGGAATTAGTTTTTTGTCCTCTAATGATCTCTCGGACGGTTGCCCAGGGTCATTAGCTGTGGTTAAGTGATTAGAGTGCAAGCCAGAAAAGGTCACGTTATTCTTTTACGAAAGAAACTAAGAAAAAAAAAAAACAAGACAAGAAGAAATGTTCAAATCACTGTTTATTTTACAACAAAGATCTTCAACAGAAACAAATTCACTATTTACAAGAGAAGACGAGTCATGTGCCAGCAGACCGCTTCTTACTTTCTCACATGCTTTATGTAAACATCCTTAAAACACACACACACACACGTGTATATATACACTATATACATATATAAAGTCCAGGCAAACACTAACTGGAATGTAAACTGGATGACTCGGACTCAGTGGTGGTTGAAGTCCCGGGACGTCTGCGTGGCAGAATCTTCAGACTTGAGGTCCGACTCAGCGTGAGAGCTCTGCGGGCTGAACTCTTAAACCCGGCACCAAGAAAGGCGTACAGCAGCGGGTTCAGGCAGCAGTGAGCAAACGCCATGGTCTCAGCCACCGGAAGCCACACGCCCAGCGCGGCTTCCAGCCTGCAGCTGCGGGGCAGGACCTCCAGCCGCAGCAGGGCGTCCACGGAGATGCCCGCTCCGTAGGGCAGCCAGCACAGGAAGAAGCAGAGCACCAAGGCGATGGTGGTCCGCACCGCTCGCCGCTTCTGCCTCTGGCCCCCCAGAGGCCCTCTGGTGAGCCTGGTGACGATGACGCAGTAGCACACAAGGAGAACCAGGCCCGGGATCACCAGACCCACCAGGACCAGCTGCAGGTGGAAGACTGCGACCCAGAGAGGACCGTTCTCTTCTGGGTAAAACCTCTGGCACAGGGTGGCTCCTTCACCTCCCTCCTGAGTCCGTGCAAATATGAGGTCCGGCACCGCCAGGAGGCCAGCGGGCAGCCATGCACCTGCAGGAGGAGGAGATAGTTTGGTGAGGTCAAGAACTGGAGAACGTGACATCAGGAGGAAGGCTCAAGTTGAGGAAACTGGACTGGTTTTGCTATCTTGAAGATGTTTCGCACTGAACACACCTGAAGACTGAAATCAACTTCACCGTGCTACACTAAGATGACCTGGATGACTGAGAACCTTCACAGGCTGAGAGAGGAGAGAGGACAGAGACAGAATCAGTCTTCGGACACTCACCGACATAAACCAGCCTGTGTGCCAACAGCTGCCTCAGTCCACCCGTGTTGGTGTCTGTGGCACGGACCACAGCCAAGTAGCGGTCCAGGCTGATGAAGGCCAGGATGAGCACGCTGCCGTACAGGTTGACTGTGTAGATGACGTGCACGCCGACGCAGGCGGCCGCTCCGAAGCGCCAGTCGGCCAGTGCCGCATCCACGGCCCAGAACGGCAGCGCCAGGACGAAGAGGAGGTCGGCGGCCGACAGGTGGAGGCGGTAACGGTCCGTGAGGCTGCACTTTGACCTGCGGGCCAGACAAGAGAGCAAGTTTTAAAGCTGTTGGTTCCAGTCAATGAAGCGAGCTGGTTACCCAGAAGCCCGGCCATCCACGGCCTGGCAGCGTCTCACCTGCGCTGGCAGCCCAGCACCATCACCACCAGCCCGTTCCCAGTGATGCCCAGGGTGAGGATGAGTGCATAGACCACAGGCAAAAAGACCCGCTGAAGCTCTGTGGTCATGATGTGCTCCACATTGCAAGGCTCCTCCAGGTCCATGCCCAGGTCACCAGAACCGGAACCAGAGCCGGAGCCGGTGTCGTTGAGGTCAAACTCTAGAAAGTAATGCTGGAATGTGGACAGGGACTGTGGTTAGCTGATGGGGAACGAGTGGCTACATCTGCGGGAAAACACGTGTGGTCACAAACCGCCAGTGTTCTTACCTCATAGTAGGACATGATGGAGGAGTCCTGCTGCAGAGTCCCAGCAGAGTGAAGCTGAGGTTTCTCTCGGCTGGGGATTTATAGTCGCGCTCGTGCTCCACCTCCAACCGTCAGACACATCTGTGCTCCCGCTAATACGTTTTTCCTGTTTTCGAGGTGTCAGGTTGTTGGCTGATGTAGTTCGAACACAGGATACTGTGCTGTGTGTGTGTGTGTCAGGCTTCAATTGTTTTGACCTCTGCTTTGTGATTATCAGGATCTGCTGGCAATAGGAAAGGTTGCCAGCAGACAATGCTGACTGTGTGACCTTATCTCTCCTGACACGCTCTGTTGCAGCAGCACGAGTTTCAGCTAGCTACGCTTTGCTTATATTTGACAAATGCACAGGCATTTGTAAGCATGTGCGACCATCCCAACATGTGGAAGGTCCAACAAAGTATCAATTTTAGCAGAAGAACAAAAAGTGTTTTAATAGGAGGCTGTAAACAGAGGGTTAAATGTGATGGTTCCTATGTAGTTATTATTTAATTTTAATTGATTGCGCGTTCTGGATGAACACAAAGAGCTGAAATCGGGTAGAATACTGGGCCCTTAAATTAAGAGTTCCTAACAGTTCTCATCTAGTTTAATGTCAACTGCTAGATTGACAATTTTAGGGCTCCACTAGAAAAAAACTACACTTAGGAAAATAAACACAGACAACCAAAGCGCAGCTAAATTGTCGTTATACCATCAAGACAATGCGTTCACAATATCACATTAATAAAAAAAAAAATCCTTTCATTGATGTTGAACTTTTTTTTTTTGTATTTACTCAGCACGTCCGTCCAGCAGATGTTTCCTGGCTCAACAATGTCCATCCTCTATTTAACACATTAATCCCAAAGGTAAACATCAACAGCAGTCCCTAAACCATCTAGAAAAAATTTAAATAAAGAAAACACAATGAAACATCTGATCCTGAAGGCCCCCCCCCCCCCTTCTCATTTTCCTCAGCCTTCCTCCTCATTCACTGCTATCAGCACGAGAATCTCAGAAATAAGCCTGCAGGCTGGTGTGTTTGGGGCACTTGCTCATATCTCAACAAATGCAGTCATGTAACATGCTGTCCATCTGTGCATACTTCCTCATTAGACATGATGTTACTTTAAGGCTGTTTGCCATTTTTTTCAGAAGTTTAATTTTACTTAATGTTTTTTTTTGTAAAATGTGTCTTCTGATGAGTTTCTTCTTTAAGGAAAAAGAGAAGTTTATAAGGTAGTTTTAAATACTTTATTAAATTGCGCCACCTTGTGGTGCCTTAAGGAACTGTCCAAAGCACACAAACTGCCCTGGAAGGTAGAAGTTCAGCAACAGTGAAATCCTTGGATGTTCAATTGACTGCATTTTGCCTTGAACAGCACAAAGTTCCAATGATGTGTGTAACAAAAGACTGGCGATCAAAGGCCTCAAATCAGGAGAATTTTATATCCTCACTAGTCTAAAGAAGGTCAGTGGCCTGTTTTTGTAGTATAAATACAAAAAAAATAAATTAATGTAACAGGTTTTTTGTAAACATATTCAGAACCAGGTGTTTTTTACCCACTAACAAGGTGTCATTCTGGTAAAGTTCAAAATCCAGAGGTTGTGCATGTGCAGCGTTTGAAAAATAAAGGGAGCTCATCTCACTAATGCTTTTCTTTGATGATCACACTGCTATTACCTCGCATCTGGGCAAGCAAGTCCCTGAATTCAGTTGTTTTTGCTGCCTTCTGCTTTGGCTGGACTTTCACGGACTTGGTGGGCTTTTCCATGGTGACCCCAGAGGAAACCAGTTCGATCGTCATGTGTGTGTCTTCAGGATCGTCCAACTGGGCTTCGCTCTGGTACTCAAACAGGTCCAGACCGCTGTTGTCGGCTGTTTCCGGTGATAGATGGTCGCCATCGTGTGGCTCATTTCGGGGGCAGCTGCTGAGGCGCTGCTGTTTGGCAACATAAGGAACCTGAGAATCATTTCTGGTACTCTTCCTCCGCTTCCTCTTTATCTCTCTTTTATCTGAAACTCTCATCACTCTTTTAAGATTTCTGAAACAAACAAAAAAACAACACATGAAAATACAATTATGTTTTGTTTCTACTGTGTGGATATTTTACGTGTGCATATCCACTACCTTTGAAGGAACGTGTGTGTCCTGCAGCAAGCTGATGGCCTTTTCTCTTCTAATGTTGCTCCATGACTGACCAATCTATTCTTCATCAGGTGTATATGTTTCAAAAGCCTCCTGACAAAATGAAGCAGGAATGTAAAAATCAGGCTTAGTCTGGCCTGGACTGGCAATGAAAATAAGTTACTTATGTATATTACACTACAATAAAAAGACAGCGTGAGATATAATAAAATGTCACGTGATGCCTTTTTGGGTCAACATGAACATTGCATCCAGAAATTCACAGCGCTCAACCTTTTCCCTTTTTCAATAATGTTACATCTTAATTCCTGGATAGATTAAAAAAAAAATTCCCTCAGAATTGTACACACAGCATCACATAATGACAACATGAACGTTCTTTAAACTTTTACAAATTTAATAAAATAAAAAATTTTGAAATCACATGTGCATATGTATTCACTGCTTTTGCTCAATAATCTGTTGCTGCACCTTAAGCAGGAATTCTAGCCTCTCCGTTCCTCTTTGCATCGCCTCTGAGAGTCCTTCAGGTGCCTTTGGCAAACTTCAGGGGAGCTGCTTGGTTTGTGCTCAAACATGCCCTGTTAACTGTGGGACCTGATATAGTCAGGTGTGTGCCTTTTCCTAACTATGTCCAATCAACTGAATAAAGCACAGGTGAACTCCAATCAAGCAGCAGAAACACCTGAAGAATGATATGTATCACTGTTATTTCTTAGTTTATTATTCTTAATACAAAACCTCAAAACTTTTTTCTCATTGTCCTCATGGAGTGTTGTGTGTAGAATTTTGAAGGGGGAAATGAAATGAACCCATTGTGGAATAAGGCTGCAACATTAGGCTGAAGAATAAGAAAAGAAGTGATATGAATACTTTCCAGATGCACTGAACTTTTACCTGTATATATGCAAAAAGCCCTGCTATTTACAACCCATTCAAGACCTAAAAATCTCTTTGCATGTGGATGAACGGCTGACCTACACTCCCTTGTGACACACACACACACACACACACACACACACACACACACACACACACACACACACACACACACACACACACACACACACACCCATCAAAATTTGGGATCCTCCTTGGCCTCCGGGTCTTGATCAGAACCCACTCGTCGCATGCCAGGGACTCGGGATCTACACAGACCCAGGCATTGAGCTATTTCAGCAACACACGGTTCCAGTGGATTTACACTGCAGGTGAGCCAATTCTTCTGCTATTACACGACACAACCTGTGTACTCACCGTTGTCCGACACTTTATCCTTAATTGCCGCTTTCATCCTCTTGGCCTTCTGGTGCAACTTGTGGCAGACTGAGCACATGGCTGATGATGGCCTCGGGTTTTTATTAGTTGTGTCATGTGGAACCGAAGGACCAGAGGAAAGGCTGCTAACTGAGTGACAGTCCTCATCGGAGTCACACACTCCTATGAGAGCTGCGTCTGCATCAACCTCCTGGTCTGTGGAAGCATTTTGGGCCTCATTTGTGTCGATGATGTCAAGGAGGTCGCGGACCCCGTCATCGTTCGTCTCGACCACACGGCCTTGGGCTTTGCTCTTCTTCGAGCCTGCCCTCTTTGTCGTATGCCTCGTCCTGCGAATGCCAACTTTTTGGTTTGGGTTCTGGCGTCTTTGAGATCCCCCTTCAGACGGCCTGGTCGACCTGGTCGACCGTCTGGGAGCCATCACAGCTCCCCACTTGAGACAATACTCAAATGACCTGTTCGAGGGTCCAACAAAGTACTAAACAGTTGTCGTTTTAAACCAGGTTTCGCAACTTCTTTAAAAACCTTTAATCTTTTATTCTGCCTTACCAGTAATATTTTACTTTAATGGACGACACATACAAAGACGATTCAACACCATTTGAATCGGCGCCTGGTGATGACCTGGAATTGTTTAGGGCAACAAACAAGTAGCGAGACAGGGGTGAGAAGCAAGGCACAGAACTGTGAACAAGTACTGAATTTGGAAATATTTCACTATCAAAGTTCTGTTATCGCCCAAACCCTGGTCTGTCGGACCGGAAAGCAGCTATGCTACATTTAGCAGTCTAGCAAAGCCTGCACTCAAACTATAAAATGACAAACTTTGATTCAACGAGCATCGATGACATCGGATTGTCACTGTGGCTTGTTGTCAAAACTTACTCGGCCTCGAATCATTCACTCTTTACGCGACTTACATGTTTCCGAAGGCAGTTTTATGAATTTCTAGCTCGGACTCTGAAAGTACGACACGCTTACTTTGTAATACAGTGACTCGCGCGCTGGTGTTGAAGTATCGGACTCGAGACAGTTGTTTGGATGCGCGCGCGACGGAAGCCCTTGGGACTCTTCTTCTTCTAAGACAAAAAAAGCCCAAGGAAATGCGGGGCGGCTACACTATCGCCACCAAATGGAGAAGTGGTGCAAAAGGTGGAACAACGTTGTTTTCAAATTGTATAATTAATATATATATATATATATATATATATATATATATATATATATATATATATATATATATATATATATATATATATATATATCCTATTCGTTTTGGTTATTGACACACATTTATTACTTTTGAGGTTTTACTCCAGGTGTGAGTTTTTATGCCGATGTAAAGGTCATCACTTCTCATTAAACAAAGCCCTTAGCCAGCCCGTCTCTTGCATAATGGTTGCACAATGGGATTTTATCACCTACTGGGTGAGAAATGGAGAAAAGGGCACAGTTGGCTTGGGTGTGTCATTTAAAAAAGGTTTAATGGAGATTAGACCAGTTTAACTGTGGTAAATGTATCCCAATAGTTCACATATGGAGACAGACAGACAGTTTATTATTATACTTTTAGATGTGGTGCTAGATCAGACAATGTTCCATGCCATTTTGTATGGATTTACATTTATCTGTGACTTAATTAGCTTCTACATAAACATACTCTATTATCAGTCCTGTGTAACCTGGACTTTGAACACAATGCTGCAGCTCAAACAACATGAATGTAGGTGAGGGAAGAAGGGGAGGAGTTTGCAAGACTGACTTTGTCAAACCTTCCACCAAGTGTATGACTAAGTGAGCGTCCGACGCCGAGGAACCAGGACAATGTGGACGACGACAACGGCTTTGGTGCTCCTGCTGTTAACCGTGGACCTGCAGGTTAATGGCGCTGTTGGGAAGACCAGGGGTTCCGAGGCTGAACACCCAAAACCAGAAGAAATGGAAATGATGGACAAGTCTAAAGGCATTCACAACACGCCTGCTAGTGAGACGACTTCTTCCTCAGACTTCAAAGGCAAATTATTAGTGATACCAATGGATGGAAGTCACTGGATAGATTTGAAGGCAGTAGCCCAGGAAATGGGTCGTCGTGGTCACCGGGTCACGGTGGTGATACCAGAGATCAGCATGCAAATGGGCCCAGGGAAACACTTTGACACCGTGTTCTTTCCTGTTCCTTATGAAATGTCTCAAATCAAATCTCTATTGGAAAAAAACAAGGATCTGTTGCGAAAAAGTGAATCTTCTTTCTACGAGACTGTCAGCAAACGACTCGAACAAATCCAGGAGATAAAAGCTTTTATCGAGACTACTGCGGAAAGCCTACTCTTCAATACCAGTGTCATCTCACATCTGGCACAGCAGGTGAGTCCCACAAAGACAGAGCAGATACACCTGGGCTCCCTTTTTTTCCTTTTAAAGAAAAGTCATGAGAATACAAAAAACGAGGTCAGTGGTGTGGTGCCTTAAATGTCAGGATTGTTTCCTTGCATTTTTTTCATAAACCTTTTCTTTTTTTTCTTTACTGTACTGTCTACTGTCTGAGTTTGTTATACTGACCATCACGTGAAATTTGCAAGAACCAAGTGGACTGTCCTGTCCTTTTTGCAGCTGCTACACACTTTCCTGATAACTGTGCACTTTAGGGCACTGATGACAAGCATTTTGGACTATTGACCATTTGTGCAGCACAATATTAATAATATTATAATATTACAATAATATTAATAAACAACAATACACAATAAACAAAGAAGGCTATGTGGACTTTGTTTTATGCACATTTTTTACTCTGCAGGATTTCGATGCCGTCCTAACGGACCCCATGGTGCCCACAGGTGCCTTAATAGCTCGGAAGTTAGGTGAGCCCTCTGTCTAAACAGTTTTGGGTCATTCTACATCTGTGCCTAATTTGGTACTGTTTGGCAATGCTCCATTTTCAGGCCTCCCATTTGTTAATCTACTGAGGGGGATTCCATGTTCGCTGGATATGAAGTCTGCGGGATGCCCTTCTCCTCCCTCATACGTACCGCGCTTTTTCACTGGGTACACAGATAAAATGACCTTCAGGGAGAGGACTATCAACACTTTGGTGAGAGGTTTTTTTGCTTCCATCTATGCATGAAAAGGGCCATGTGAGTCATCAGTGTCTGCCATCCTAACTGTGTCATTATGGCACTTATAACTTTGGTGCAATTAAGTTGTTTTGTGATACCTCTGACCTGTAGGTTGGTTTAGTGGAGCCTCTGATGTGCAAGTTATTGTTCTGGCAATTTGACCACATTGCCTATCAATTCTTGGGGGAGGAAGTGGGCATTGCTGAAGTCCTGACAGAGTCTGACATCTGGCTGCTAAGGTAACTGTACAAATGTCTTGCAGTAAGTGTGTGATTGGTTGGGTGTGAATTGCACAGGATTGCACAACAAAGACAACTATAAACCTGTACTGTTACGTCTCAAGTTTAGTATTACACCAAATATTTGCAACAGAAAGTGATTCAAAACCGACTGAGACAAAAATCAATCTATCAATCAATCAACTATCAATTTTCAAAAATGTATTTTGTTTAAACAGGATTGATACAGTCTTTGAGTTCCCACGTCCCCTCATGCCCAATACGATACTGGTTGGTGGACTCAACTGCCATGTGAGAAACCCTCTGCCTGACGTAAGCAATGACTTCAAAAGCTCCCATATTATATATATATTTTAGATCATTTATCATCTCAGACGATGGTGGAGCAGCGTCATGTGCTTAATTATTATTATTATTATTATGTTTTTTTTTTTTAAAAAAAAGGTCTCGACAAGACAGCACAATTAGCTCTCTGTTTGTGTTTGAAGGATTTGTCTGAGTGGGTGTCTGGAGATCATGGTTTCATCGTGTTCACACTGGGCAGTGCGATATCAGATATGCCAGAAGAGATAACTTCCACCTTTCTGGAGACCTTTAGACAGATTCCTCAGAAGGTACATGGCACGACAATGCACTGATAAGGTTAATACCCATTAAATTATTATTATATGAATTAATAACATTCCTTTCCTTAGATAATATGGAGATATACTGGAAAGCTTCCTGTCGATGTCCCAGAAAATGTGAAGATAATGGAATGGGTGCCTCAGAATGACCTTTTAGGTGCGTAAACCAGTTGCGTGATGCACCCTGACTCTTCTACACTATCCCATGATTGTAAAGCATCACACGCACTGTTACATCCAACGTTTTTGTGTGCTTCCGCTAGCGCATCCGGGAGTGCGAGCTTTCATCACTCACGCTGGCTCACATGGTCTCTACGAGGGCATATGTCATGCCGTTCCCATGGTGATGGTTCCTGTCGGGGGGGATCAGCCGGACAATGCGCAGAAGATGGCGAGTAGAGGAGTTGGCATCGTCTTGGATTTGACTTCAATCACAACAGAGATTCTCCTGCAAGGGTTGAATGATGTCATTAATAGCACCAGGTGAGAGGGGAAAGACAAGGGTAGCCATTAAAGAGAAGCTCCTTAATTTTGTCATTTTTCTGATGTTTTTGTGTCCGTCACTTTGTGTAGATACAAGGAAAACATGCAAAGGCTCTCAGCTCTTCACAAAGACCGTCCTGTCGACCCACTCAACCTCTCAGTCTTCTGGACAGAATTTGTGATGCGGCACAAAGGAGCCAAACACCTCAGAGCTGCGGTCCACGACCTCAACTGGATCCAGTACCACTCTCTGGACGTGATGGCGCTGCTGGCTACCGTGCTGCTTGTTTTTGTCATGCTGACTTTCAAATGTTTCAGACTGTGTTGTGGGAAACTAGGCCGGAAGACTAAACAGGACTAGAATGAAGCTTCACCCTCCTTTATCTAATCAGTTGTAAATGAATAAAGATTCTGACTGCTTCACTGATCAAAGTGAAAAATAACAGCTCCTCGGTGTCAAAAGAATAAAAGAGATCTCTGAGGGGATCAACAAGCATTTTATTAACAGAAAATACAGAAAATTATTACACTCCATCAATATCTTGGTTTGAAATAAAGTGGTGTGAATCAGTGGCCTCCCTTCTTTGGTGGGAAGAGGGCGTACTCCACAGCCAGAGCAACAGTAAAGGCGGCAAAGCCCCACTTGAATCCTTTCAGCAGCACCTCGGATAAAGTCACAGCACGAGCAAAGCCACCCGAGTATCTCCAAGCCTCATTCCTAAAGAGAGAGCACCAGCAAAAGATAATTAACAAAAAACAAAAATCAAACACCAAAAAAAATTCCCCCAAAAAAAATCAGACTTATCACTGAAGACGGGTTAATGCACTGACCGTGCCCATGGATCCTTGAGGCCCCTGGCTGCCAACCTCTGCTGTGTGAACTCCAGTGGGGTTCCCTCAGTCTTCCACTGTCGCCAGTCTGGCATGTTCATCTTGCCGTGGCCGTGGTCCCCTCCCATGCTGAAGTATGATAAATTTAGTCATTTTCACACTCCGCATGCAGTGGAACTGTGGGCTGTATCGTGAAACTGCACTATATGATCAATAATAAAGACAGCGTTAACAGGTTTCTTTGCGTTTATTGTAACTGAACTGGTAGTATGTTCCTATCTCATTAAAGAAGGTCTGAGAAGAAGGTCTCATTGCAAATAAAGCACAATGCACATGTTTATTGTTACACAAGGTAGTTTGAAAATGTGTGTTTATAATCACTTGTCAAGAAAATTTAGTTTAAACAATAAGCATTTTTAATTAGGAAAAAGAGGATAGTCGTATTCTTTTGTTTCTTTTTTGTTGAGTCGGTCCATACTTCTGTTTTTGTCTGTATATATTGCCTATAATATGGAAGGATTACTTGGCTTTATTAAAAAAAGAAGAAGAAGAAGAAGAAGAAGAAGAATTCTTTTCAAAAAAACAAAAAACAAATTGAGGATAATGTAAATACCTCAATACTTGCCTCAAACCGTCGAGGACTAGAAGTGCACAGTGGCACTAAATGCACAAACAAGTAGTATGTGTATGGCATATACAAATGAAATGAATGTTGTTGTCTTGTCACTTAAACTATACAGCAACCATGAATATCCAGATCGGACGACGCGGTTAGTTGCTCAAACTGTTCATATTGCTGAGCAAGAGCGATCAAGTTCCATTGCACATTGCGTTCACTCCTCTATGAACCCGTTTTAAAACATAATCGGCGATTTTTGACGTTCGCTTAGCATAAGTACAAGCCAAAAAGTTGCTCCGCTGACTTTCAAATGGCCAACGGTTGGAACTGTTGTTAATGCTATCAGTGATCTCTGACACGTGCAGACATATTAATTCGAAGGTTCCAACTAATCGCTAAAATGCTGAAGAGTGCATTTTACATAAACTATGGATAAAGGGTGTAAGTGTAAGAGGTAGGATCACATTGCTGTGTCAAGGCACGGATCGTTGTCTAAGCTAGCCATTTGCGTTGTGTCGCGCAAAAGAAACAAAACGTCTGTTGAGAATTCAGAAACACATTTTTACACCCACGTTTTCTTCATCATGACAGTCCAACTTCAATTCTCCTCAGAAATGTAGACAGTTTGACAAAAAAAATAAAAAATAAATACTGTACCTGAATAGCTTGTTATGACCTCTGTTTGTGGGACTATGGATTGCGACAGTTACTTTACGGCAGGTCTACGGCACCTCATTTGGGACAACATGGAGATACTTTTCACTCCCGTAGACGTAACGGCTGGAAAAACACAAACTATAACATAAGCCACTATGTACTACTACTACTACTACTAGTATTAGTAGTACTACTACTACGGCTGCTGCGATGATGATGATGATGATGATGATGATGATGATGATGATGATGATGATAATAATCATTATTATTATTATTATTATTATATTATTATCTCATATGGTATTTCGATTTACACTGCAATTTAACAACATGTACCTTCTCCTACTAAAATACTGCTTACTCCTTCAACCTGACAGAACGTCTTTACCCGCTTATTCCAATTCAGGGTCACGGTCATAAAAAATTATAACTGCAAATGTAATCATTTTTAAATTTACCAATTCTATTACTTACTCACAAATGTGTGATATTTGTCAGATTTTGAGCGAAAACAAAATTTACCGGCCATGTGTATGAATCTTATAGCTCCACTTTAAAACATGTAATTACGCCAAACGAGGTAAAGCTCAAGAAAGAGTTTTGCATGCAGTTCTGAAATGATCACAACACATTAGACATCTCAAAAGTAAAAAAAAAAGAAAAAAGGATGGAGCAATTTACCGCTATATTCTCACAATTAAAACCTTGTTGCATTCCCTAGAATCAATGCACATTTAAAAAAAAAGACTTCAATCTGTACAATTTGTTTTGAAATTATTTACTTTTAACCATACAGTTCAACCAACAAAATGCGCTGAAAAAACTCTATACATTTCTATAAATTCCATATAATTATGTACAAGATATTCATTATGGATTACAATTTATCTTTGTCTTCCAGAACGTTTCTCTCATTGCTTATGTCCATTTCGCCAACTGGTCAGGCACGTGTGTTTATGTGAAAGGAACTAGAGTTTGCTTTGTGATTTAAGCATGTTCTTCAGAGCCTCCAGGTTCTCGCCTTCTGGTGCTTTTGGCCATGCGTCATGGTCTAAAGACAAAAGCACAGAGCAGTACAGGGATAAGTAGTATTATAATTAAAAGTTTACAGGTTAAGAGTGGGTGCAATGGCAAGATTTATGTACCTGGTATGTCCCACATTGAATGGTAGAGACTCTGTCCTGCATCAACCTTCAAGGTGGCACCGGAGATGAGGGAGGCACCAGGAGAGAGTAGGAAACACACTGCTGAGGAGATCTAAACAGAGACACCCAATTCAGAAAAACAACGCACACACAGACACACACATGCACGCACACACACAGAGGTGCTTTATAATGACCATTCGCAATGACACAGGGTCACCTCCATTACACATTAGCTTTTCAGAAAATTTTAACTTGCGGAAAGACAAAACTCCTCTGAGCTGTTACACACCTCCTCTGGTACACCCAGCCTCTTTGCAGGGCTATACGAAACAGAGCTCTTGAATAGACTTGGACCAAGCTCCTTGTAGTTCTCCATTGCAGTTTTGGAAAAGATTGTGCCCTGCAACCAAACAAATGCACACATCTGAAAAGACCAAACTATTTAATGGATCTCGAACTCTGCCAAAATGTCTACCCACCGGTGCAACGGAATTAATTCGTACACCTGAGGCTGCCCATTCAATAGCCAGACTCTTTGTCAAGTTATCCACAGCAGCTCTTGCAGCTCCTGTGTGACTGTCGGGGAGAATACATTAGTTTGTTTTTTTACAATCAGGAAAACATGTATAATGCTTGCATCTTTGGTGGACATTTCTACTCACGACATCCCAGGAAAGCCTTTCCACATGTCAGCAATAATGTTCACGATCACACCGCCATGCTCCTTCATCCAGCCGGTGTACACTGTGTTTGCACAGCAACAGCAAGTCACCTTGTAGAGCACTTTAGCGAACACCCATAAAGCATGTTACCAGTCTGCAGCTTACCAGCTTGGCAGCAGTGAAACGTTCCAGTCAGGTTGGTATCAATCACAGCCTTCCAGCCTTTTGAAGACATGTTCTCCGCTGGGCTAGAAAACTGACCACCGCCATTGTTTACCAGAAAGTCGATCCTGCCATACTGCTTCAGCACAGATGACACAAGGTCTTTTACCTGCCTCATGCAAGGATTCATAAAGGGACACCATGGTTATTGTAGACTGAAAAGGATGAGGTTCAGGGGGCTGAATGTGAAGGCATCCGCACCTCATTTTCATTCCTGATGTTACACTGGAGAGGAGTGACAGAAGCAGGATTAGATACAAGGATCTTTTGTCTCATCTCCAGGGCTGCTGCCTCCAGCCTACCTGTGTTTCTACTGGAGATGACTACATTGCAACCTAAGGGCAGATTAGAGATCAGGCATTATCTTCAGATTATTAGGCAGCGCTTGCTGTTTCTGAGTGAAATTAAGTAACAACTGAGGACATTTAATAGGTTATAATTAGGTAACACATGTCTATCAAGCACCACCATCCTTCAGTGGAAACTACTCGTGACACGCAATGAAATAATTGTTCGGGACGTTGCTGCTCTTTGATTATTCAATATTAGAACAGAAAGAGAAGCGTTTCTCCACATGGTGTCACAGCAAATTATGCGACCAATGATTTTAAGACCATGCAAATAAACGAATAACTTCGTATGCCCACGTCCAATCAATGACACACGTTGATTTGCTTTTTAGCTACATTGACTGCTCTGCTAACGTTTAAAACCGCACATCATTTTGATATTGTGAAACCATACGGTGTGTGCACTGTGCACTGAAGAGCGAGGTCCCTGGCGGTCTGGCTTCCCTTATATGTGTGCCGAAGTTCACTTGGCCCTTCTACTGCACTGAAAACAGTCGGTCGGTAAGCACCGAGAGCGATTAAAAGCCACAGTTTCACCCACCAAGCTCCAGCAGCTCCGCGGCGATGGCCTTTCCGATACCGGTGCCTCCACCCGTGACTACTGCAACCTTATGTTTGAACAAACCAGGTTTAAAAACACTGGACGCCGCCATACTTGTGTATTCTGAACCCAGCAGAGTGAACTAGACTAGCACATCGACACGACGAGCACAAAGTGGGCGTGTCTTGTATCAGTTGCCTCCTCCCCCCTTGCGGTACACCATTGGCTAAATATACGATCAAATAATCACGTAATCGTTCATGTATAAAGAAAAATAATAACTTGTCACCCTTGATGAAGCATAAGTACCGTCTGATTCAACTGTTAGATTTTTTTAAACATTATTTGTGCCCACTAGTTGGTCTGGATTGGATCTTGATAGCAAGTTTCAATTGAAGCACAGCATATTTTCAGACACAGTTAGAATTGCAGTACAAAGGTAGTCTTAAAGTTGATTCTTTCATATCTTGCGGTTACTCACTGCTGTCGGTCCTGTTTAAAAATACAAAACTATTGTTGTGGTGTCTTGTTTGAAATGAAAAAAGTGCAGTTCAAACTCAACCGCATTTCTCTTCTTCTGGGTCTCCCCATTTGACTATGCTGCATAATGTACTCATCTTATTTACCTGGAACTGACCTTTCAGTTTGGGTTTTCTATTGTTGTACCCAGCTTGTTTGTCATCTGTGAGATCCTGTCTTTTCTGTTTGTATATTATAATTAAATATTAAATGTGTGTTGTTAGACACACTTTAGACATTAAAATCTGTATTTGAAACATACCATATCCATAAGCAGTATTCTTTAATGTTTACTAATTATATGACAGACATTCCCAGCATTCTAACAGCTTTACCTTCAAAGACACTCAAGCGTTGTGAATACATTAAATTTTGCTTGAGAAATATATATTTTTAAAAAATGCAATTTTTCCAGATTTCAGGCTCCATTTTAAAACTTAATTCCTAGGTTACCAGTTCTGGATTTCCACCCTATTGGATTAAAACTCCGCCGCTATTGGATTACTACCACTAGAATTTTGATGTTTGTAGCCGATGGGATAACAGATCATGTTGTCGTAAACTGTAATGTCGTGCAAAGCTGCGACAGAAAGACAAACAGAGAATTCCGTTCCAGACTTTTATTATCCGGTCTTGTGGCCATGTCCAGTCGGTTAAATTATAGAAAAAGTCCACACATGGATTACTGGTCCTTCAACTCCTTCAGTCTTCTGATTGCAGACTTGACTGTGACAGCAGAAGTTGTGCTGAAAAAGAAAACATAGTAAATATCATTTTGGAAACTGATGTGAGTCCCCCCTCCGCCACTCAACGTTATCACAAGCTGTTGTTCAATACGGAAGCTCAAAGACGTGTCTTAGCAATATACAATGAATTCATGTTTGATTTAGCTTGGTGTAGAAAAAGAAGCAGCTACAGAATCACCAACATGATGCTCTAATCAGACTATTCATTTTAAGGAATTTTCTTTCAATTTACCCATGATTAAGTATTCTGTAAATAGTATGAATCTGTATGCTACAGATTGATCGCCTTGTTGCATTTAAACTTTAATCAAATTTGATACTGCATCTAACTTTTGGTAAACACCAGCTGTGGTTTTAGCTCAACCACTGCAATCATTAAGGAGTGTACATACATAGCTACAATGCATGACATTTGCGGAATTTGTTCACAGGAAATAGCAGTCCAAAAACAAGTAAATGATCAAGTTTAAGTTTGTGTATATACAGCAAAACAAACTTACTTGTACGTCCATGCACCTCCAGCAACGGTCTTCTTGCAGGACCCACAGTGCCAGATACCGACGGCCCTCCTCTTCATTTTAGTCTGGAAATACAAGTCCATCATAATTAATTGTGAACACCAAATCAGAATACCAAAATTAGAGGGCAGGCATTTAATTACACCCACATTCCAGCAATCCGTGAGGGTCCTTACCTTGCCACAGAAAGAGCAGGTGTATTTGGCGTGCTGGGAGATTTCAATTTTCTTCACCATCTTCCTCAGCGACGCGCCGTAACGCGTGCCATATTTACCAACGATCCCCACCTTTTTGGTGCGCTTGGCCTGCAGACATAAACAATGTCAGGCATCAGGCATGAACTCAGGCATCTGCTATTTAAATGACACGACAGTTTGGAGCCACCCATATTTGACAGTAGTGCTGCAAACAAGCGTCTTCAGCCTGTGAAGGTTCTCAGTCGTCCAGATCATCTTAATGTATGAAGGTTAAGTTGGGGCAACTGGGCTGATTTTGGTATCTTGACGCCTCTCATCGAAAAACCCTAACCCTTGAAGGAGCCTTTAGCTTCAAGATAGCAAAACCCAGTCCAGTGGCTTCAGGTTAGCCTTTCTACATTGAGTGTCTTTGGCTTTATTAAGGGTACTGGATGAAGTAAAACTCTAGATGTTAAGTCAAAACCGAGTGCAAAGACAAACATAACACGGAACGAACACGCAACATGCACTTACATGGCGAAAAAAAAAAATGACAAGCGCGAAGCAACCTCCGTTTGGGTCCAAGCAGTTAGCACCATCTAGTCTCTGGATGCTAACCACCTAGCATTAGTAGAATTTGTCAATTCCCAAACACTGTTTGACATAACCACCTACACTCTTTGCACATTCACGTTTAAGAACTTAAATCCATAGGGTGACAGAATCCACCGGCAAGCACAGGCTAAAGCTACAAACTCGCCCGGCAACCGGGAACTGTGTTTAGCAATGGTGGCAGCCATTACTGTCTCCGTAGGACATAAAATCATCGTTCTTGCTTGAACAAACATACACATCCAACACAACTACAACTCGGGTACGATGAACACAGGTATTTTGAACTTTGTTCGCATATGATGTTGCCATTTAGATGTCAGTTTATGTTGGATTAACATGGATTGCTAGGGGGACAGCTTTGCCTCACCATCGTTTCAGTGGAGACGCGGATCCAAAGAGGGATTGCTTACTGCGCAGGCGCGATTTACCACCGTCGATTACGCAGCATTGTGGGACTTTGAGTATTTGATGAATTCTCTGATAGAAGTGGGGGGAAACAACTAAGAAAATGTAGTTATCATAAAAAATATAAGGTGCATTTTAAAATAAAATAATGAGATTTTTTTTATTTAATTGTATTTTAAACCTCTTCTTTTATGGAAGTTTTAACAGTAAAGACGATGCCAAACGGTAACTAAGGACGCTTGGCCTGTATGCGCATGCGTGTTTCATGGCGGACGTAAACATCATCGCTGCTCCACGGAAACGTTTGTTCAGTTATCTCGTCGCAATGAGGTCCAGCTCGCTTGTGAACACATAATGAATTAAAGTGTTGTTTGCGATTCGAAGTCGATGCGCCATGAAGCTGACACGAAAACTGGTTCTGGCTAAAGCGAAGGCCTCTGACTTGGAGAGCGTGAAGAAACTGAACTGCTGGTAAGTGCTATTTTCATGTTTAGCATTTTCGTAAGTCTTCTTGATATTTTCCCACACCTGTGTTGATCCAATCTCAAACTTTTACGATTTATTTATTGTTTGTGATAACATGATTTTGCACTGAATCTTTTCAGGGGATGCAACCTGACCGATGTAAGTAGTGAAACAGATACTTTTGCACTCTCTTGCAAAAATTTGAACATTACACTGACTTGAACTAAGTTATTTTATTGGTTTAAAAACCTAAATTTATATGAATTGATTCAATATCCCTTTCACTCTATTCCAGATTTCTATATTCTCTCAAATGGCAAACATTGAGGTGTTGACACTCAGGTTGGTTAATACACTGACATTCTCTCCGTCTCTTTCTCTATCTATCTATCTATCTATCTATCTATCTATCACACAGATCGTATTGAGCCTAATTGATGATGCATGAATGTTCCTCCCTCCCCCTCTGTAGTGTCAACAGCATCACTTCTCTCTCTCCTCTGGCCGGCTGTCTGTCTCTGTGTGAGCTCTACCTCAGGAGAAATGCAATCCCATCGCTCTCCGAGCTTTCTCATTTGCGTCCACTCACACGTCTCAGGATTCTGTGGCTGGCTGAGAACCCCTGTTGCGGAAAGGACCCCAACCAGTATCGCCTTACCGTGCTGCGCTGCTTGCCTCGCCTACAGAAGCTCGACAACCAAGGTGGGAGTGTAGTGTTTTTTTTGTTTTTTTTTAATGGTCGTGATAACACGCTTCGTTCCTGTCTGCAAGAACACCTACATGACCGGTACCTCCTTCGTTTGCAGTTGTGACAGAGGAAGAGGTTGCACGGGCCCTGACAGAGGGTGAAGAGGTCACCGCTCTGCCAAACAGTTTACCAAAACAAACTTCCACAAACGGAATTCAAGATGCAGAAATGGAGAATGACCCTCTGAACTACAACATGGAAGAGACAAAGTAAGTTTTGTAAACATACATTGGCAGTAAAATGCAAAAAAACATCAAACAAATAAAACATTTGTGTCATGTTAATTTTTCTTTTACATAGCAAAATACGAGAGGAGCTGGGCATGAAGCCCCTCTCCAGAGAGAAGTTCTCATCTCTGTCTTCTCCATCAACGAGAGAGCACAGACCTTCTCTAAGAAAGGTACTTTCCTGCAGCTAACAATATTGTGCTGTACGACTACCAAAAGAATTAATGTTTCTATTTTTCCACTTTCACTGACTGATAATGTATTAAAGACAGTGTTCACTTTCAGTCTCACACCCTGGATGCAATCCTTTTGCTGCTGAGGGATTTGGATGAAGAGGATCTCAGAGTAGTTCACACAGCCACTCAAAACAGGCTCCAGACTTACACGGTGGACTCAGAGACGTTCACTGACTCACTGCATACGGAGAAAAGTACGGACATCCAGCATTGAACCGTTTCATAGCATCTCTCACAGCACTCTTCTTCCCATGTTTAACCAAAACCTTGCATTTGGGGATTGCAGTCAAATGCAAACTCACTGTTGATATGACACACTGCCTCATGCGCCACCACATTGCATTAAACAGGCCCAAGAGTAATCATATTGTTACAATTCTTTCCTAAATGGATCAGATTCAGAAAGCCAGGATACATTGTGGTTGTCACTTGCAGTGCACTGCAGCACCTCTTACACTTTTTGTCTGAATATCTACAAAATGTAACAGGATGTGTGTTAAATATCAAATGGAACGAATAATTAAAAGAGGCAAGTTGTTGCAATCAGTGGCATGTATTAGATTGCACATTGAAGGAAACTCTGCATTGGCTTCACTTTTTTGGAGTGACCTACAACTTTTCACAAAGTAAATGTCCGCTAATTTTTGCATGCATGACATGTAACCACACTTTAGTCATTTGTGGATGTTTTTCTGTTTTCACATGTACAGCAATATGGAGTCATTTCATTTCCTTTGACTACAGCATGCCTAACTGCCTTGTAAGAACAAGAGAATGTATCTTTTGCTAAGATTAAATAAATTTAATGTAAATAAAGAGGTGAACCTTTCAAAGTTTTCACCCAAGAGTCTTGATTTTATTTGTGTAAATCCAAACAAATGATGGAAAAGTGACAATAGCATCAATTAGCAGGTTCAGTTGGCACTGTGTGAGCTGCAAGCTAGGCTCCATGTCTTTAGTTTATCAGTTGTAAATGGGTTCATGTTATTTGATGCCACCTGTCTCAACCAAAATATCAGTTTTCTGTTAAAGTCAATCAATGAAGAACAAGTGAGACAAATCCGTAGCGTTCTGTTATATACTTGATCATTGTCCAGCTGGATTTGGAAAATATTTGAGCTTCCTGCTAAACATGTCCCACCACAACAGTTGCCCACTGCAGTTTTCCCCAGTGACAAAATTATTTATCCACTAATTGTTGCAGTTCTCATTCAGCTTCTTCATTGTCCAAGAAATCCATTAGTGTGTTTGTGTCCACGGCTACCAGCAGGTACTCCACTCCATCTGCACCCTATGGAATCATGGGAAACAGATGTAAGTGGGGATCTGTGCAGAGTGCGTTGCTACTGAATGAGAGAAATTCTGACACGAAACAGGGTTTCACCTTGCGTGTACGGATCAGTTTGTGATCTTTGAACTCCGTCAGCTGAGTTCTCAGTGTCAGGTCAGAGTTCACTAGGAAGGCCTCTCTGCAACGCTGGTAGAAATCCTGGAAAGACAATCCTGTAAAGAAGAATTAAAATGTTATAATGCTAAAGCACAGGGTGTCCCAAAAAAATTGGCAGGCCAATAATTAGGGCAATCCTTGTTGAAATAACCTCAAATTTTGAAAGAATGTGTAGAAAGAGATCAAGATTTTATATTTAATGTTTTATTTTTGTTATGTTTTCAGGTCGATTCACTCCCAAAGAGAAGTAATTTTGCATCTAGGAATATTGAACACTTATGAAATTGGTCCCATAATAAACTTATGACGTTTAACACCTAAACTGTTCAATTTCATTGTGCTAGCCTTAGTAGTTTTGAAGATAATTGCTTTTAAAATGATGTCAATCTTTTGGGACAGCCTGTAGTGTTCATGTCTTAGAAGAGAAGAGCTGTGTTTGAAAGGGCCAACATGAAGAACTGTGTATTTGAACACAATTCTTGAAAAGAGGAGCAGTCAAAAGAAGATCTGACAGGCAGGACTCCTGCTGTCATTAGATTGGAAACTAGACATTGACAAATGTAATTTTGCACAATATGGCACCTTCATAACTTGATCAATGTTTACCTGTGTATGAAGGGTTATCTTTATTCTCCAGCTGAAATTTCACCAAGAGTTTGAAGATTCCTCTGCAGGTGCAAGCAAACAAACAAATAATAAATGTGAGTCAGCCAACTGCGCGTGAACACACACACACACACACACACACACACACACACACACACACACACACACACACACACACACACACACACACACACACACACACACACACACACACACACACACACACACACACAAGCCCCGATGGCTGAGACTCGAGGCCCGACTCATTACCGTGCATTGGGTGTCAAGCTGCGCAGCACATGTGTAAGGGAGGACAAGGCGAGAGCGCCAGTCTGCTGCACCAGGAGTGAGTTTTCATACGATGTCTCCTCTGCATAATGCTGGAACGTTACACACTCCCACCACAGCCAATTAAACTGGCTCTGCTGAAACTGGTCCCACACTGTAGGACACACAAGGGAAATCAGCGAGGATGCAGTTTAGTTTTTTTGTTTTTTTAAAAAGGGGTGCATAACAGTGTAAACTCACCTAATGGACCGTTTATGTGATCAATAGAAGCCACCAAGTGCAGGTTGGGCAGGGATGCCAGTTGTCCCAAAGCAGTCTGGGTCTTCTCACCTCGTAACATCAGTCCATCAATATTATGGATTATTAGGTACACGTGGAGATCAGGGCCTGTGAGGATGCAGTAGTTGGAAACCTTATCGATCCAAACAAATTTAAAACCTATAAACTGCAGTGTAAATACTGACTGTCTCTGAGGGTCTTGCTGATGAACAGGATCTGGTCTGAGGGCGTCCGGAAACTGCCCTCGTGTTCCAGAACTTCACACGTCAGAGAGTTTAAAACCTGAAATAAAAGTATATCATAATACAGTCCAACTTTTCAAAGTTTAATCTGGTCTCAAACTAAAGTTTTTGTCCCTCATACTGACTGATTTAAGTGTGATGGAGGGGAAGAATCCATTGACCACCAGGTGAACGTCTTGAGCCAAGTGAGTCACCCGGAAGTCCTCCAGCAGAGCCTTCTTGCTGCCCAGACCGTAGACCAGCACACTGAATCCCAACCTTCAAACACAGAGACACTCTGGCGTTTCCACAGACGGCCTCCAGTGTTATACTAAGAAAGAAGAAACGGAGGCAAAGACCCCCAGAACCCAACTCACTGTAACTGCAACATCCATTTGCTAAAGTGCTTTTTGTGTTTGTCGTGGAGCTGCCCAATCTCTTCAGAGTAACAGGAGGGTTTACCTTCTAAAAGCTGAATCAGCGTCTCCTGTGCACACAAGAGTCAGAGTCACATTTCGCACGACACAATACACAATCGAATGCATTTAAATCCACGATATTCATTTACTGACCCTGTCTAGTTTAGGGGTGTGTAAACGCTCCAGAGTTCGGTCTGACGTCAGGACCTTGGAGCTGCTGTGGGCTTCAAAATACTCCTCCACCAAATTGGTCTGAGTGAGGGGTTCGGCTCCGCTCTTGCTCTTCTTGGCTGGAGTTTTGTAGAGAGCTGCAGATAATCCTTTACTAGGTGTTCTCACAACCTTCGCATTCTCCTTGTTCTCCTTCTTTTCTTTCTGTTCCTCCTCCTCTCTATCATCATCATTGTCGTCTGCGTCCTCTTCTTCCTCAGAGCCTGAAGCAGACAGCTCGCTGTCGCTGTCCGATCGGAGGCTGGGAGCTTCCAGTATTGAAGATATTTATGTCACACACCAGGTTTGATTTTATAAAACACTGATGCTGTTGTTGCACCATGTGGAACTCACTTGTCAGCCTCTTTCTGAGTCTATGCGGTGTTGTGGAGACGAACTGAACCTTCTTCTTCTGTTAAAAAAGAAAAACCTTGGTCAATTTACCGCAACAAATAATAAACTAAGGCTAAGTTCAGATAAAATAAAATAAATGAAAACATGTGGTGCAAGAAAGACAGTCTTTGAAAACTCACCCTCTGAGGTGTCCTGTTAACTCCTCTCTGCTCTAAAAGGCAGGGAAGGGAGACAAAGTTTAACTGATGTGTGAAGGGATTTGAATTACAACAACAACAAAAAAACGAAAAATGTTGGCTGAGCTTACTGCGGCCTGTTCTGGTTGGAGTGGAGGGTTCGGTGTTGGTGCTGAAGGTCACAGATTTTGCAGGGGTCCGAGCTAACTCGCTAGCTAAGGATAGTAACACAAAGGTGCGCAGGCACCGAGAGGTATCAATATCTTGGAATCTAGTCAAGCAATTCAGTACAATACAGGTGTGTTTGTACGTCATGTATAAAACATAGAGGCTCTCACCTGTCTGAGCCATGCTGTGTCCCCGTTTGACTTTCTGAAAGGTGAAAATTGAGGCTCCGGCCACTCTGGACACTCCATCCTCATCATCTGCCCACATCCAGGGAAAATTCCATGTCATGCACATCCTTCAGTGTTTCACATCTATTCAAATTGAGCATAGTGACCCTGGCAGGGTGCAGTCAGTCAGTCAGTCAGTCAGCAGGTCAGATGGGAGCCAACCTTCTGTGTTGTCTGTCCCGAGAGCCTGAATGTACTTCTGTTCATCCAGATGTCCGTTTTCATCCCCATCCTGTTCTGGAGCCTCTCTGGCCCGTCGTCCAGCTGGAGTCTTCAAAGTCACCATCTTCTGAATGCCCCCATCGCTGCTCTGCACACCTGCTCGACGATGTGAAAGTACAGTCAGACACTTGTTAGGACCTGGGTGAAGCGGCCACAGACAGAGATGCCATATTCGCATGCGCGAACTGTCGTCCATACCCTCCTGTTTGTCCACGATGTGCTCCAGAGCATCTTCATCACCGATGAACTTCACCTCCAACACATTCATGGTTTCTGGAAGGGAAAAATAACACGGTGTTTTAACTACAAGTCTAATTGACCAACAAAACACACAAAACTAACCGGAAGCTTTGTGGTCTGTAATGATAGTTAAGAGAAATTTCTGATACGGCAACGCTTATGAACCCAACCGAGCTGCACACCGGAGCCGGACAACGATCACTTCGGCAAAAACTACAACTACCTACCCAGAGTCGTTAATGATGTCCAAGGAAGTGTAGACAGATGTTGGCGGACTCAAAACGCAGCAGTGCGCGACGTGACAACTTCCCGCGCCATAATCACCAAGTTTTTAAACCACGTGACAAGTGAAAGGTCACACGTTGGCCAATACCAGCGCCAGATGGGTTAGACACTACATTTCCCACAATGCATTTTTACCGGTAACAGGCAAAAGTGTCATTTGGAGAGTTCCAGCGACCGTTTCGTGAGGATTTGACATTCATAAAAGAATATTAGCCTTTTAAAAATATCAACTGTCAATGTGCATGAATAAAGACAACATGACAAGTGAGAAAAAAACTGAAGATAAGGGTAGTTTTAATTCTGGCAGAAAAAAAAGTAATGACTGCACATTGCTACTTTTTAAAGCAACACAGTGCCTCATTCAAATTTGAAATATCAAACTGTATTTCAAAAAGTGTGCTCAAATTATTGTTAATTTTTTAGTCCCTATAAAATGCAGCTGTCTATCATTGTGAGTTGAGTATGAGTAACTGAAATAGTTGAGATACACCACATTTTCGTAAACACATTTTGATTGTATTAAGCATCTAATGTGGCTCTTCTAAGCCTTGCAGCTCAATCTAATGCTCAACAGGCTGGGCAAGAAATTAGTGAGGAAGTTGACAAAAAAGAAGGAAAAAAATCACTTATTAAGATGAGTGAGGAGGTCAGTTTGCCTTTATAACAATATGTAGAAAAGCAAAAAATGTATCTGTCCTGACATGACATTGGAGGAGGTGTGCTGCATGTCTGTGATTAATTCTAATCTTAGTCCACTGAATTATTTAAATGTGTCTTAACATTCCTTCATAAAACAAAGGGGCATTCACATGATTACAACATCACATAGTTACGAAGCCATCCTCCTCGATTGTAGTTATTTTATTGGCAACTCTATAACTTTTCAATACGCAGGTGATTAGAAAGGTTTAACCATAATGCTGCAGCATTTTTAAGGCCTCCACAGTGTGACATGAGCTGCATGCAAAAGTTTGCTGTTCACCATCCACGTGTGGGTTTCCACTTCCCCTGCAAGCGGCCGTTGGAAAACACGTAGTACTCAGTATGCATCACTGCAGTTGCACATGACTGTAAAAAAAAAGAAAAGAAATAAAGCTGGGTGAAAAAGGGCAATAATGAAGGAGGGAAGCTGCTACTGAGTCACTGGGAGGTACGAACGTGGTAAGGAATCAAGGTCATCATGGTGCCGAGGGGGTATTTGCTGTAGTCCAGCAGTCCTGAGATGGGCTCCACTTTGCCGTGTTCCTGGGTCATCGCTGACAACCTGGAGCGAAATGTCATGTGTTCAATTTTTTAAAATTCAATTCACATGTATAAGTTCAGCATGAAGGCAAAAGCAGCAACTAGAATGTTTTACTTGAGATTCGGGTGTCCTTCTATCATGGCATATCCAGTGGGAAGTTTTCCAGCTCCATCCAGACTGAGGGTAAACAGAGAGAGTGACAATTAAAACGAGAGAGAGGGAAAAATTTCCCTTCTTTGGTAAACGCAACTATTTCAATAAACATTCAGAACGTGATCTGACACAGATACCTGAGTCCAGCCCAGCCGCAGTCAATCAGGAGCTGGTTCCTGTGAGGACAGTGTCCGATCACTCTCGTCAAAACCCTCACAGCCACATCATCCAGACTGCACGAGCCGATCACAGACTGCTGCACATCTGAAAGCAGAGTCACAGCTCCTAGAAGAGGAGTGCAGAGAACTGCCGAAACTGACGCTCACTACAGACCGTGGAGACATCATTACACACCATAGAAGGTGTAGTTCCCAGGGTGCACCTCACTGAGCTGTGCCATGTCCTCCACTGGGTGACTGCAGGAAGGGGTGGAGCCTATGCTTGATTTACAGGTGATGCCAAGAACCTTCAGTCTATGCCCAAACAAAACCAAGAAGAGTATAGTTTGATATGGGTTGAGCATTTATGGAACAGGAAGAATCACCAGTGGATGAATATGTTGTTTATTTGTTTGCTACTTTCCATAATGTGTGTTTGTATGTGAGCTGGAAGGCCTCAGCCACTGTAGAAGGGAGTGAGAAGAACTTTGAAACGTGCTGGAGTATGATCCACAGCATGTTCAAGTCCCTACGTTAAATTCCTATGCTGCTGGTGGTCAAAGTCAAACAGACTTGAATTTTGAACCCAATCACAGACAGTTTTGCAATGCATATGGTTTCCAAACCTTTTTTCCTGTAGGGTTGTACACATACATTTAAATATTTTTTGCTTTTTAAAAGTATTGAAAGAGCCTTAATTTACACATACACCCCTACAATATGTGTCTGCACCTGCAACACAAGCAAATTGAACAAAACATGTTTTAGTTTGCCAATGTGTTTGCCATTTCCGTCCCTATCCCACATTCAATATCATACGAACATCATACTTTTCCATGAACTGCAGAGTCAGGCTGGTTGTTTCCTTGGCCACAGCCTGAATTTCCTCCACCCCTCTGCAGTTGTAGGAGTTGCCGCAGTGAGCGTACACCCCGGTCAGCTCCACGCCGTCCGTCTCTGCAATGGCCTTTGCCAATTTGAGTGCCTCTGGGTTTGAGTATAGGACTCCAGCTACGGCAAAGAATAAGCACTTAAAAAAGAGAGATAGAGAGAGAGGAAAAGCTTGACTTGCTCTTTGCAGGATGCACATTTTACCTCTCCCATTGCTGCAGTCCAGTTTCATCCAGACGTGCCACTGTCGACCGTCACTGAGTGGCCTCTTCCTCAGCTGTTCCAGGGCCTGAGGATGATCCAGGAGAACCTGGAAGAGCTCAAGCCTCTCTGAAAGGGCTGCACACCGCTCCACCTAACACCACATGCATAAACATTGATGTATATGTATGTGTAAAAGACCTTTTTGTGCTTAAACGAATATTAAAGAACATCAACAACAAATTCATCAGGGCTAAGGAAACATTTGTGCCGGCTCTTTATCCTGCCTAAATTTCAAATGACAAAAAAAATTCATGCACCTTGTCAAAGGGAAGGCAGTATGCATAGAGGATGTCGTCAAATCCGTTGTCAGCATAAAAACTGGCCTCAGCAAGTGTGGAAACCACGATGCATCTCCTCGAACCACCAGTCATTATGTCTGCACATTCACTACAGACACACACACAAACACACATCTTACTGGGTGTCCCTCAATCATGACTTTGATGCTTTGTGTCAGAGTGTGTCTTCAGTCATACAGGGTTTTATGGGTCTTCATATGCGGCCGTAGCTTGACACCAAGCTTATCGCATCGTTTCATCATCCTGTGAGCATTTCTCTGCACTTTGTCCAGGTCCACCAGCAGAGCAGGCGAGCTCAGCGACAACAGGGCCTCTTCCTGCATCATGACACAACTAGAACACACACACGTAGGAAAGATGATTTTAGTGCAATTAAATTCTTGCGCATGATTGAGCTCAAACACAGCAATGCCGCTGTGATAGTGCATTAACACACATTTAAAGGCAATAACTACATTTCAAGATGCACTGATACTTCCTGATTATTATATTGTTACTGTATTGTCAGCTAAAGAAGGTAAAGGTGTTGTGAATTTGTAAAATACATATGTGTATATATATATATATATATATATATATATATATATATATATATATATATATATATATATATATATATATTTGTATATATATATATATATATATATATATATATATATATATATATATATATATATATATATATATATATATATATATATATATATATATATATATATATATATATATATATATATATATATATATATATATTATATTTGTAAAACACACAACAGAAGCCTTTAGTCTCGTCTCCTAAAGCAAGTCTGGTTTCCAATGTTAAATTGGTAACTTACATTACTTGAACAAAAAACCGCCCTCTCTCTATAGCACACACACACACACACACACACACACACACACACACACACACACACACACACACACACACACACACACACACACACACACACACACACACCTTCAGGACCTTTGCATTTGCATGTCGTAAAGACAAACCTTTGTTGTTTAAAAGTTTCAGAATATTTGACACTTCTATACAAAATATCACATGTCACGTGACAAGTGACCCAAACCCATGCTATTCACAACGTCGTCGGCATGTCCGCCAACAGTCCAAGCAACAAACAACTTGATCACAAAACGCAAACGCGTTTCAAAATAAATAAATAAATGAATCCGAAGGTTGTTCTTTCCTCTTTATAGCGTCCGACAGCCGATCAAAATAAATCGTTGAATCACCGCAATATGGACCCGATCTGGGCAAGCGAGATGAAATTCGTTTCATATTAGATTTTTCCTCGTTATTTACGCTTCAAACTGTAATAGCGTCATAAAAACAACACCAATTCCCGACATACCTTGTTGATTAGTACAGAAAATAACGTCAGACTTTTCACAAGTCTCATCAACTAATCAACCTCGGTGTTTACGGCGAAAACGTTCAAGATCTCCGCTGAACTTCCAGACGAGCACAGTACAGCAACTGGAGGGTTTAGGGACCGTCGTAAAACAACAACATTCATTCATTCATTCATTCATCTTCTATACCCGCTTATTCCAATTCAGGGTCACGGGGGTCTGCTGGAGCCTATCCCAGCTGTCTTAGGGCGAAGGCAGGGTGACACCCTGGACAAGTCGCCAGTTCATCGCAGGGCCACATAGAGACAAACAACCATTCACACTCACATGCACACCTACGGACAATTTAGAATATTCAATTGACCACACATGCATGTTTTTGGAGTGTGGGAGGAAGCCGGAGAACCCGGAGAGAACCCACGCAGACACGGGGAGAACATGCAAACTCCACACAGAAAGGTCACACCCTGGAATCGAACCCACGACCTTCTTGCTGTGAGGCGGCAGCGCTAACCACTGCGCCACCGTGTCGCCAAAACAACAACAAAATAATGATAATAATAAAAAAAAAGGGAAAAAAATAATCAACTGTACCTGCAGGTTTCCCAGAAGAGGCTCAGAAATCTCTAAAATAACAATTAGTCCAACACTATAATTTGTTATTTTGTCCTCACCATCATATTGAAATAGCTTGAATTTCAACCAATCACTACTAAACCATAACACAACATCCATTTGTCTAATACTGTCATTTGTTGTTTCCCCACACCCTTATTTTTGATTAAAAAGACTATGCCAATATGAGAGATATCAGTCAAAAAATGGTGAAAAATGGTTTGCCAGTGAATGGTTAAGATTACAGAGAGCTATTTCTAAAGTGTAACAATTACAGTAATGACAACAACACAAAAATGTTGTGACAGGAATAATAGTTATCTTACAATTTATTATATTTCACCAAAAATTACAATGGTTGTGCAAAGTGAAAATGCAGTTAGATTTTTTTTTATGACGGTCCCTAAACTCTCGAATATAAAACCAACTTCACCGCGCCATCTAGCTTTTATTACGTCACCACAAAGTTAATTCACAAGGACTTCATCATCATCCTATTGTATATCCCAATTGTCTGCACTTTTGTTTATGTTTGTAAGTACGGAGTTGAGTTACGGGATTGGAGTAATGGCGGCGCCCATATCCGCCATTTTGTCTGCATTTTGGTACTCTTGCCTGCGGGCGCTGTGGAATTACGGTGTGCTAGAACAGTCAGAACGGACCGAGTGCGTGTTGGTACAGCCTCATTTTACTTGTAGTTTGAAGTTAGAAACCTTTCAAGTACCCAAAGTCTAATCATAAATAAGTTCAGAAATCTGGAACGACCAGATGAGAAATCCCTTTTATTACTTTTGCACACAACTTGCAAAAAAAAAGAAACTGTCAGCCTGCAAACCCAATGATCTGATTTCAGAGGTCACTGTGCATACAAATGTAAAGATCATCTGTCATTTCTTTTTTAAGCAAAAAAGCCAAATAATTTGGGAGTTAATTGTACTTAGTTCTCCAGAATTTTTGGTTTGCAAAATGCATGTGGCACTTCCTTTCCTTACTACTTTACCTGCATATGATAGTTCTGTCGCAGAAACAACAGGGTCAGTTTGTTTTAAGTCTATAATTTTCAGAGTTTCAACAATATCCTGCAGAGTATTTTCAACTACTTTAATGGTGATGTTTGAAATATCTATTTGAATCACTTTTTTGCATTAAAATGCTAAAATGCTGTAGTTTCACCTGTCTACAAAACTGCACTGTTTAGCGTGTTTTTCTAGAGATTGGAAGAGATTCTCAATAATCTGATTAAAAATAATGAGATAACCTCACTTTAGTGTGTAAAATTTTCACTACAAAACACATTGTTAGGTTCTTCACTTTAGGCTTTATTTTCATGTTATGTTTACATACTAGCATTTACGATTGTTTGTTGTCTATCCAGGTGAAATAAGCTACAATATGTGCTTTTAGTGTGTTGAGAGATTAGATAAACATGTTTTCATCCCCGGAAGAAAATAAAAATACATAAAGCTCACAACAATTAAAAAGTTCTCAGCACCATCGTGATGGCTTTATCCTTTATTGTCATTTTTTGTGGCTGTAGCACCTTTGTCGTTAATACTGACTGTGTGTGAGACTGAAAACTGGATGGGACCAGGGTGGTTGGGGGATGGGGAGGGTGAAGGGTAGATTGGGAAAGAGCTGTAAAGTGAAAATAAGTACAACAAAAATCCAGATCAAAATAAAGCCTACAGTTTAATTCACACACATTCAGTTATCATATGGCTGTCCTCTGGGATATTATCATTAGGGATTGTCTTGGGTCGTAAATGCTGACCATGGATTTAGAACAACCAAGTCATAAATGATATAACGTGACTGTAATATTTTTCTTTTCAACTGCTGCAGCTGTGTTTTAACAAATCACTTTTCACCCACGCCAACAAGTTAACTCAGTGCCTGACATTCAGTAATGATAGTGATTGAAGAGACTTGACAGTGGCCCTGGTTGTCTCAATGCAGCACAGTTGCACAACAAAGCCTGTAATAGATCTGTCGATCTGTCAGAGGGCGCCCTACCGGTGTCACAACCGCACCAGTAAAGCTGACTAAGGACGGCAGACAGTAGTTGTTTTCCTGGAAGCGCTTTGCCAAAAGACAAGATATCGTGTGCTCATGTTACATGGTTCCTCTTCCTAATTCTTTTGATGCCAAATGCCGTTAAAGGGGGGGAAACATGGATAATTCCATGGTCCAAGTGGTCATGGGGGACCACTGAGGATGCGGTTAATAAACATATATGCTTAATACACTCTGTTTTTGATAGGGCCCAAACCAATTTTTAGTCACAGGCCCAAAAATTTCTACTGGTGCCCCTGTCAACTGTTGTGTATTCCAAAGGGCTATTTTTAGTTCCAAAACAGTCCAAAAAAAAAGATATTTCTAATTTGCTAAACTCACTGTGGAGTTTCCCAACTTGGGATTAATAAAGTAAATCTATCTGTCTCTCTATCTATTTTAGCAAAACATGCCACCACACTATGGACAGGCAGGTCTACTGGGCACTCTGATGTGACACTAGGTTGGTTTACTTGTGCTCTGAAGGAGCTGCTTCTTTTCTTATTCTGTGGCCTTCTAAATTTTGTATGTGTGTATGTGTGTGTGTGTGTGTGTGTGTGTGAGCTCCCCACTAGCATATCCAGCGGTAAAAACGTTCAAAGAATGCGGGTTTGTTCAGCATGGCGTAGTCGTCCGCTCTGAAGATGGCCGACGAGTCCCCTAGGGACACTTTGCGCAGCACCTCCTCATCTGTGTCTTTTCCTATGGCGATGACAGTGGGGACGCCCTCGGCCCGCCTCATGGCCGTCACGCCCTCGTCCAGTTGGTCTCTGGACGTGATGCCGTCGGTGATGAAGACAAAGGCCAGCTCGGCGTTGCGACGGGCCAGCCGTTCTCCCACCTTCAGGTACAAATGTTTTCGTCAGGAGTGGTTGAAGGTTAATCAGGAGCGAAGACTGAGACTTAACTATGTGGTAATTCTGCTTAGCTTGCAGGGACGGAAGCCTTGGGACAAAATTCCAAAATAATAATGGCTTGGATTTATAACACACTTTTCAAGGCAACCAAACCGCCCACATTGAAACCATTATTCACTCAAACTGGTGGTGGTAAAGTACATGTGTAGCCACAGCTGTCCTGGGGCGGGCTGACGCCGGAACCAGAACAGGCTGCCAATCTGTGGCAAAAGCCCCGTCCGACCACCATCGAACCTTCACTCACATTCATATGTCGCAATGTGGGTAAAATGTCTTGCCTAAAGACACAATGGCAGAGATTGGGATGGAGCAGGGTTCAAACCGCCAACCTTTCAGTTACCAGATACTGGATCTACATTTCGAGCTACACTTGCCCCAAAATAATCTAGAGAATACTGATGCTAAAAGAAAATGATGCTATTGACTTTGTACAGATGAAATATAGGCATGTGTCAATTCTTTTTTGCATGAGTTTGTTCATCTTTGCCTACATTATCTTTGCCTTGTTTATCAAATATGTACCTGTGGCATCACCATATTGTTGACAGCATAGATGATGCCGCTGCCCAGGGCAGAAGAAGAGTCCAGGTAGTTCACCGAGGCCAACGTGTCGGTGATCTGGGTCAGGTTGTGTGAGAGCTGAAACTCCACCTGCTGCTCAGTGGGGCTGCCATACTGCAGCAGAGCCAAGCGGGCATTTCTCTCGTCAGACTTGTCGCTAGCCAGGTTGATGCGGTCGGCCACCTGGGCGATGAACTCCTTGGCCCTGCGGTGGTTCTCCAGTCCCATCCTCTCAGAACCGTCCAGGAGGAAAACGATGTCGACTGGCCGGCGCACACAGCTGGCCACGGCCGGCTCTGGAACAGAGCCGCAAACGTACATGGCGTTAAGTTGGTTACAGGTTTACGCATCCTGAAGTTTAAGCAAGTGTAACAAAATGCTGTAACACCTTCGATACATGCATCATCCACACGCCCTTAGAGATCAGTAGTGGCCCAGCTGTAATTCATGATTTTAGTTTGCTTTTTTATTTCATTGTCTCGACATGACACTGGCTATAGAATAGCCACAGAACAGCAACATTAGTCACAGAGCTAACATAACAACACAACTCCAGTCAGAGTGGCTCTGTGTCATTTTCCTCCTGTCATTCTACTTTTTCTCAAGCCAAGCCACATGCAATAACATAACACTCATGCATAGTACGAAAAAGTTCCTTCAATGTCAGCGGTAACATCCAATCTTCACCACTGCCTGACTCATATACAGTATAGTAGAGTGTGGCATAAGAACCAGATATTTTCCATATGTCATGGCCAACACGAATGATTCACAGGGGACAGTTTAAGACCGTTGCCATGGATATGTGCAAAATAGCAAAAGAAATGTCACTGGAGAGACCCAGTGAGTGTGTGATTCACATTGGAAATGAGAATTCATCAGAGAGCCTTCACATCAAATGCATGAATGTCACTATAGTCCAGTACTTTCCATTAAAATGCTGTCTTCATTGAGGTGGAAGAAATGATATGTATCTGACAACTTACAGTACGTAAAGTCTGCACAGGAAAAACGTTAGCGCAAGACCAACTTCACATCATGCAACTCTTGTGCATCAGCCCCAGTTCAAAGTGTGCTCACGCTGAAATGCCCTCAATTTTAATAAAACCTGTACTACATCCAGCAGTAAGCTGATTAGTTGTTGGCCCCTGTCATGGCCAGGCAGCACTGTTAGCACGTTAGCATTAGCAGAGTCCCAAGGCTTTCTCTGGGTCTCCCATGATGTCTCCGTAGACATATTTAAAGGAGTTGATGAACAGCTCGGTCCACTGCATCCTGTCCTCTCCCTGGGCGAGTTTGGCTCTCTGGGCTGTGTACGCCATGGTCGCCACGCCGACCCCGTACTGCTGCTCACTCAGACCGCTCAGCAGGTCGGCCACACCCTCCAGAGAGGTGGGGACAAATAAGTGGCCGCCTTCCTCGGCCAGAGGTTTCCAGTGGGGAGGGGCTTGCCCCAAAATGAAGCCCCCTCCTGAAAGAAGTGGGCGGAACAAAATTGTGGGCGAGGTCCCACACACACACACACACACACGGTGTATCAAAAAAACAAACAAGAGAGCTTGTACACAAGTAAACTGCAAGTTTTGTCTGTTTCAGACTCATACAGCAATGTATATAAGCCCAAATTTTAATGGGAGAGTTCAATCAAGTCAACCATTCACTATTAGCTGGATGTCGATCGAGGCTCTCAGGACTTTTTCAAATCCAAATGATAATTTTCAGGTGGGAAAAAAAAATTACCTACAATGAAAGCCTGTTGTGACTAAAACATGCCTCCAAAACTGCTATTGTGGTTTCATCCAGATGTTCGGAAGACTCAAAGGGCCAAGGCGTACAAGATTTACTCAAATCTTCCACACAACTTGGCCACAAAAGAAAGAAAGAAATTATTTTTTTCAACAGTAATACAAATTATAAAATGTCACATGAGCCTTAATCAACACTGGGGTGACAATTTTGAGTGAAGTACTCCTTTAGGCAACAAGACCTATGCCAAATACAGGCTATAGAATAGCAAAAGATTGATGATCCCATGACACTCCCTCCTAAACCTGTGGCTGTGAGATATTACCTGATTTACATGGGAGATCTGGGCAAACGATGATGGGATCTAAAACAGAAACAGAAAGTCAAATTTTTAGAGGAAAAACTCTCGATTGAATATATTCCACTTGTTGATTGCCTGCGGGTACATTTTTGATTCAGATGTACCTGGACAGAGCACGGTTTCAATCTTGTCGATGAACTCCTCGGCGACCAGGTCGGCGAAGCGCCTCATGCCCAGCACCCTGCCGTCCTTCTGGCAGGCGATGCTCTTGAGACTCTCATTCTCCTCGATCTGGTCAAACATGTCTCCAATACCGATGGCGCTCACGTCCACGCTGGGATCGCTGCACAAAGAAGCCCATGACAGATGCAAAGCTTGAGTTTCTCAAAAGACAAAAAAACCCAGAATCCTCTTTTTATTGGAACATGGAGAGGCACCTGCACAGGTAGGTGAGCAGAGAGTCGTCATCTCTTGGGTCGAAGCGGCCGTCAGTGATGACCACCACGGTCACGTTGGCTTTGGCCCTGCGACTGTCCCTGATCAGGTTGTCGTAGGCATACTTGAGGGCAGATGGAGTCCAGGTTCCACCAGCAATCCACTCCATTTGCTTCACAGCATCCTGGAGAATGAAGAAGAGTCGAGACATGAGAAAAAGTTTTTAACGGTTATAGAGGAAGTCTGCGTTGACCTTAGAAGGCAGGTCATGTGTGTTTTGTGTGACACACCTTGAATGCCGAGAGTGAATCGATTTTGGGGTCATCAAGTCGGATGGCCTGGAATGTTCCGCTGTGACTGTACTGGACAACTCCGACTCTTGTGCCTTGGAAACCAAACGACAGCCTTTTACACCAAGTGGGAAACCTTTTTGAATACCTTACAGCTCAAAACATAGCTCCTGAGCTTGCATTAACACATTCAATTAAAAATCCCCAGATCTCTCATCCATTGCATCTACCTGAATCTGACTGAGGGTCTTTGGCGAGAGATCCAAGCCTGTTGATGGTGTTGATGACAAAGTTCTTCTCCAGAGTGAAGTTGGTCAGTCCCACTGACTCCGAGCTATCAATGACGAACACGATGTCCAGGGCTCCGCAACGTTTCTCGCAGTCTGTAGAATGAAGATGCTCAGAGTCAGAATGTCACAGCCAATCGGAGCGTCATCGCAACAGTAAACATTGCACTCACCGCAGCAGCCGCACGTCTCCCGGATGTAGTTCATGACATCACATTCCTGCAGGTAAAAACAAATCAGACGTACATGTAATCCTCTGGTGTGTGTTTATATTTGAGGACCGACACGTCAGCTGGAACCTTTCCAGAATAGCAAGGCTGATGATCTGATTGATGAAATATAAACAAACAAGCTGTCCTGCAAACTGAAAATGTACTCACGGTGAGGCCGGGATCTCCCTCAGGTCCAGGTCCTCCCTGTCAAGGATACCATCACTCAATATAAAACTGTCCAAATTTTGCACTACAATGCTTATGGTGAGCAAATAAACATAGAGAACCATCTGAAAGCAGAAAAAGAACTCACATCCCGTCCAATCTCTCCTCTTGTTCCTCTGGCACCAGGTTCACCTGGAGGTCCTGGCTCACCCTGTTGCCAGCAGGAAAATAAGCATGATGTACCAGCATCGTCGAGGCTTATGTTACAGTCCAGTTCTGATGTTGGACTTACCGGGTCCGCTGTAGTTCCTTTATTTCCTGGTTCACCTTTCTGACCGCAGTCACCCCTGCCGCCACGAGGTCCACGGTTTCCCTTCTCTCCCCTTTCACCCTGTACAACAGCCATAGATGCTTCGTCAGGTGAGGTCCCACTTCCCCACCCCTCTGAGTCAGTAAATGTATAAAAATTGTATGGGCGCTTATGTTACCGATGGTCCTCTTGCACCAGGGTAGTTAAAACCAGGTCTACCAGTGTCTCCCTACAAAGCCAATCACAAAAATTGGTCAGGACACAGAATTGCAGCTGCTAAATGGTCCCAGGGAATTGCCCGCCCATTGAAAACCACGCACGGAAAAATAGATACCTTTGGTCCAGGTGGTCCAGGTTCTCCTCGTGGCCCAGCGTCACCAGGATCACCTACAGTACCCTGGGGCGGAGGGTGTGTTTATGTTCATTGGATGTTTATTTATTCTAAAAGTAAATGCTGAGATTACTCTTGAACCTACATTTCTTCCAGTCTCTCCTGGTGTCCCTGGTGATCCTCTTGGGCCTGGCAGGCCATTGTCTCCCTGCAGAGTTGGGAAACAGACAAGAAGCACAAAAAAAAAAAAAAAAGAGGACATTCCAAGAAATATGTAAGGGTTGATATGAAATGAACATGTATGGTGACAAGATGACAGATCTAATCTTACCTTTGCGCCTTTGCCTCCTGTTTCACCTGCAAGTCCTCTTGAGCCCTCTGGCCCCATTTCACCCTGAAATGTTAAAACAAAGGTCAGCCGTCAGGGTGCTGGGTAGGTGTATAAAACTGAAGCACTTAGCATTAGCATAAAAGGTTGTAAATGACTACGTACTTTTTCTCCTTGAGTCCCATCAGGTCCTTGTGCACCCTTTGCCCCATAGTCTCCTCTTCTCCCCTGCAATGCAAGAACAATACTTAAACAAACGAAACAAAAAACAACACACCACAACACAAGTGAGATGGGTGCTAAGAAGAGTTTTGTTGAGTCTTACTGGCTCGCCTCTGGCTCCTCCTACTCCAGGTAGTCCCTGAGAACATACAACAAATAGGTGAGCTGCATGAGGTACAGACTAAACTGGTGCTCAAGTAGTTATGAGTCTTACGGGGTTTCCCTTCTGTCCAGGAATGCCAGGAGATCCGGGACTTCCCCTTTCCCCCTTAGGATGAAACACAAAAGCTCCTGTTTCTCAAATCGTCTGACAGGACAGAGAGCTCATATCTGAGGCCATCAAAAAGATACAGAGATGCCCCGCATCAACATTTACCTTTGGTCCAGGCTCTCCAGGTTGGCCTAGTGGACCTGATCTTCCGGGACGACCAGCATCTCCCTGGTGAAGGAGACAATCACGCACAGAGTTGATCAGGCGGCGTTGAGTCCCAAATCGGCTGCCTTATGGATTTTGTTATGCTCATACCTTCTCTCCGTCGACTCCCGGAGGACCACGTTCACCGACATCTCCATGGTGACCATCGGGACCCTTAAGAGCATGACGAGCACACACATTTTACAATCAGAAATCTACTACTTAATGTGGGCATTCAAACATTTTATTTATTATTTTTTTTGTTTTTTAAATCTCAGGCTTATACCCTGTCGCCTGGGTCTCCTTTGCAGCCAGGAGCACCGATCCGCCCAATTTTGCCCTGATGAGGGAAGAAAACATAGTTTTCAGAAAGCAATTCTCAGATTTGACAGAATTTCAAAGTTCAAACTGTTGTGTTTCTTTATTATTGTCCTATTATTCAACATTTTTTTACCTTCTGTCCATCTGTGCCGTTGCGTCCGGAAATGCCGGCCACACCCTATTAAGCAATAAGGAGGCCAATTAGATCAAGACCAACAATCAATGACAAGTTATAGATTTGAGTGAGTGATGGAAATAAGTCCTACTTTTTTGCCCTGAGCTCCCAGCTCTCCCTGTGGGCAGAAAGACCAGCAGTCAATTCACATTCATGACACATTCACAAATCTGCTCACTGAACCCACCGTACAGTCTGAATGTTCCCAGTTTCTGGATGAACAGAAAAGGAACTGGAGAGCTCACCTTGTCACCTATTGAACCAGGTTCTCCCTACAGAGAGAAAAGGGGGAACAAAAACAAACATTAATATTATTAGTATTAGTATCATATAAACGTTCACATCAATGCTCATTTGTCTGGGGTCTTACTTTGATACCAGGCTGACCAATAGGACCCTCGATACCAGGGTCACCTGGACGACCCCTGTCTCCTTTGATACCCGGTGTTCCACTGTCTCCTTTAGCACCCTGTGTTCAAGAAGCAATAGGTGTGAGGATGAAGATTAACAGCGAGCATGTTCAGTAGATTCCCCGACATGCAGCACTCACTTTCTGTCCTCTGTAGCCCTTTGGGCCGTGAGGCCCGGATGTCTCCAGGCAAGACACACTGTGACACTGTGTCAGCGAGAAAGGAACAGCAACAGTGAGTGTTCAAAAGAGTCAGACACTGAATTCATTCATTTTTGTAGTAACTCTCATTATTAATAATGTGAGCCCTCTTACCTCGACGTATGCCAAGTGTTGCTGCAAAGACAAAACAAAATAGAGTGTTAGAGGCGTCGCTCACACATGTGAAACATTTCCGTGTGAGTTTGCACTGGTGAGTTACCATGGTCTTGATGATGCGGTCGATGGTTGCCGTGTGAATGAGGGCTCTGCCCTGAGACAGGTCCACCGCCATGAAGTCCCGCCGGTAGACGGCCGCAGGAGAGTTGGCGATCTCCCTCAGCCCCGTTTCATCCACGTTCCTGGACGCGGCCACCACAAACATCTTGATGCCCTTGTCGCGGGCCCCCTCTGCCGCCACCTTGATGCCCCCGCACGGGTTTCCAGTCACGTGTCCGTCGGTTATAACCACGGCGAATCGGAGAGCCTCGGGGGACGAGGGTGCCCGCAGCATTTCCTGAGTCATGTTGGTGAGGGCGCAGTCGATGTAGGTACCCTTGCCCAGGTAAAGGATTCCATTCACACCCTGTAGAACGTGATAGAAAGTGGATGATTTACTTTGGCTATGTAATAATCTAGAGTAGTAAGTGGACAAATTTATAGCATTACATTTTTCAATATTTGTGACATATAGATTGAATTTCAATTTCCAAATGCCAGAGCTGAACTATGTGTTTGTTTAAGTTATGGTGCTCGACATTTGCTAACTATTTCATTGAAATAATGTCCACTCAACCCTGCTGTGCATATCAATACCCATTTTGACAGGTGGTCCAGACAGTCTAACTTATATATGTGTGTGTGTGTGTGTGTATATATATATATATATATATATATATATATATATATATATATATATATATATATATATATATATATATATATATATATATATATATATATATATATATATATATATAAATAAATGCATGAATAAATCAATTTAAAAACTAATTTAACATGTCAATGTTCAGTTTTTAACTTATAAGTGCTTGTGTGTGTGTGTGTGTTGTGCATGCCCGCAAGTGTGCATCAATAGACTATAAGCATAGAAAAAAAGACCTATCCAGGTATTATTTACATTATGTGTCTTCACGTAGAGTTTAACCTTGAAACACAGTCAGAACCTTGTTAAAAAAAAAAAAAAAAAGTGTTCCAGGCTACAAGATATCAGCATTCTTAAGAAACTTCATCAAAACAACACAAAAGCTGTTATTTATCAGCTCAAACTCACATTAATGAAATTGGACTTGGACCCGATTTGGCTGAAGACCCTCTGCGTTTGAGAGAAGTGAAGCCCACCGATGTTCCACTTGATGTTGATGGCACCTCTGTACTCTATGTCATCCAAGCGCTGCACAAACTGCCTGGTGAACTCCTACAACACACCACACATTGCACAGAATGGGTGAGCATTGTTCAGAAGCATCGGTGCTACAAAACTGGTGAACACTCCTTAGAGTAAGGAATCAAGGAACCTTGATGCTCTCCACCAGTGCCCCGGGAGGGGGTTCCTGCAGGGCGATGGTCTCAGACGTGTCAATGGTGAAGTAAATGTCTATGGGACATTCACTCCTCTCTGGGAGGTGCAAACACAAAGTCACACACATGCACAAAGGATACATAAATACTAATTGTGAAAATTGCGTTTGTGAAACTTAGAAGACTTGGCTTGACTGCACTCACTTGTGCACTCTGGTTGCTGGCAGTGAGCCAGCACTCCAAAAAGAAGGAAGAGGGTGGCGACTTCCAAACTGAACATTTCCTCTTCTCCTGTCTGATGAGGGAAAACACAAGAAAACAAAAATGACAAAAAAATTTAAATTTAATTTGTTTTTAAGCACATATTTCATTGCAGGTGGATATGGGACTAGAAATAACTCTAAGATATAGGGCAGGGCAGGAACATAAAACCTGCAATGAGATGGCACAACATTAAGGCCTTGATGGATGCAAGTACCATGTACTAAAAAGAGATTGATTACACAGTTCTCAAAGTGTGGATAGCTTATATTGATTTGACAGATTGACTAAATTCTGCTAGGTCATGTTTTCAAATGAATGACTGGTGCAACATCACGTTTGAAAGCACCACATCATAAATACATATGAGTTCGAGGTTGTTGCCCTTAAAAAGCTTAAGTCACACCATTGTGAATAATTCATCCTGGCCAAAGGCTGTACGAAAAAACAAAAACAAACAAATTGCTGGAGCTCAGTCAGGTTCACTGAGTTTTTAAGAAAATATGTATGCAGGGACACAGCCATCATTTTCGAAGTGAGGGGGACAAATTGTTCAGAGGTCTATTGGCGTGATTTATCATCCTCTCACATTCAATTGCACCTCTCCTTAGCAGCTAAAGAACCACACCAACACAAACAGCACAGCACCAGGAAGCTAACTTAAGCTCTTTAAAAATGATATACCATGAAAGTCAAAATCTAAAGCTGCCGAACATATTGATATTTGGTGCTAGATCTGCAGCAAAGCGATTGGTTGGAATCACATAGCCACTCCAATTTAGGATGGCTTTCTCTTCTGACACAAGCATTTGCTTGATAAAGGTCTTGCACCGAAACGTCGCAATAAATTATCTTTATCTTTCTGCATGTTTTTAAGTGTGCAGGATTTTCTCTTCCAGGTACCATTTTTAAAAAATCAGTAAGTTTCTCCCTGCCTGTCGGTGCTGCAGCCTGTTCTCCCCCCTGACACATGACCTTCTCCCTGCACAGCCTATTGCAATACAGACAAAAACATTTAGTATAGATAAAACTAGTTCTGAAATAGCAGTGGAAATGCTAATCTTAGAGTCTTTCTTATCATATATACATTTCCTTAGCCAGATAAAATTTCTCCTACAATAATATAGATAATAAATGTGCAAATCAAAAGTTATAAATGGATTTAAGAATAGTAGTGGTGACAAAGCTGTGGAAGTTAATCACAAAGTCAGTTTTAAGTTTATTTTTTTTTCCACACCTGTGACCCTGTATAATCATCCTTGTTGGCCTCTGGTACACTGTCTCTTCTCTCACCCTGCTCTTTCTATTGTGGCAATAAAGTGTTTATTTTTTTTGGTGGAAAGTAACATTTTGAAATTCATTCATCTTCTATATCCGCTTATTCCTATTCAGGGTCACGGGGGTCTGCTGGAGCCTATCCCAGCTGTCTTAGGGCGAAGGCAGGGTGACACCCTGGACAAGTCGCCAGTTCATCGCAGGGCCACATAGAGACAAACAACCATTCACACTCACATGCACACCTACGGACAATTTAGAATGTTCAATTGACCTGACATGCATGTTTTTGGAGTGTGGGAGGAAGCCGGAGAACCCGGAGAGAACCCACGCAGACACGGGGAGAACATGCAAACTCCACACAGAAAGGTCACAGGCCCGGGCCCCGGAATCGAACCCACGACCTTCTTGCTGTGAGGCCGCAGCGCTAACCACTGCGCCACTGTGTCGCCCATTTTGAAATTCAATTAGGAATACAGCAGTATTTCAATCTAACCAAAAAATCCTATTTATGTTATGAACATTTTCTCTCAGGCAGTGTCAACAGAGACATTATAAGGACATATTTTATTTTCTCCTCTCCTCACCTGCTGTGAAGACCCTCCCTAACCATCCCTGCTATTGGTCTCTGGTCCACTTTCTCCTCCCTCACCCTGCTCTTTCTATTTAACAGAAAGAGTAGGCGATAAGAATATAAACTATAATGCAAAAAACAGTGAGCACATGTTCTGTGCAGAAATTAAGGAGGAGTGGGTGTATAACAAGCTAGCTGAGATAACTAAAGTCCTAGGCAATAATATACAATATAGAAAATCTCTGTTGTAGCTAAACATTATCTACTGTACATGTAAGAGCATTACTCAACTTACACGGTTTGTTTGGGAAAAAAAAAACTGTCTAAAATGTTTTGCTTCTTGGCTGGCTTGCTGAACATTACGAGGAACAAAAACGTCCGTCTCTGATGACACTTAGCTGAGCTCAGTCTACTCGTGGTGCGTTTAGACGCGGCTCGCATGAACGCGTTTCGATGTTAAAAATTAGTTAAGCGGTTGTAAGCGTCCGCTACGCCCATGTATGTATGCAACATGTAATAAAAATGCATCCAGTAAAAAGTGCATAAAATTAGCTCCTCCAAGCGAGTAAACTCTGTAAGTAAATGGAAAAAGGACAAAAGGAGTTTTTTTTTTTTTTTTTGACAAACCACAATTGCAGAAGGGCCTGGTCTGCTGCCCTCTAGAGGCCGCTGCTTCCCTAACATTGAATGTGCTTTCATTAGCTGTTGCTAGACCAACTCGGGCCTCGGTAAAGTTCTGTCTGACTCGCTGAGTGCTCACTCATCCGTTTCCATCAGTGCTCAACACCTCAACCAGGGCTACATCACAATTCCCTCATCTAAACACACCTAGCAATAGGCCCACTCTCGAATACACACATTTTCACTTTTTTTTCTTTTCTTTTCTTTTTTTTTTTTTAAGATTTCTGTTTACAAAATCTTATGGGAGTCATCCCTTGGCACCAATTTAATCGACTTAAAGGGTAAAAAAAAACAAACAAAAAAAAACCTATTCAAGGCTAATACCACGTTTGTTTGTGTCTCCCTCTGGCGGACACAAAGATGTGGGCATTAGGGGAAAAAAGACGCTTGTGCAGATGTTTCCCTTCTGTTCGGGAGAAGAGCAGCAGGAACATGAATACGGAGATTCATGAGTAAAATTGCAACAGACGATCTCATCAAGACCACGGCATATACCTTCGAATCCTGTTTGTGAATTTCAGGCAGCACAAACACTCGGTTAAAATGTTTCTGTAGCTTTCAGGTTGAGTAGATGAAGGCGCTCAAATACGGTATAAAAGCAAAAGTAACAGCACGAGACATGCAAATACGCTGAAGCGGAGATCTACGGAGGCGCAGACTGGCACAGGTCGCCGCGCGTAAAAGCTGCTTACCCGATCTCTTCCCAACAACTTTGAAACAATGAGCGGCTGGTCCTGTGTCCACTACCTCCTCATTTCAGGAGGTAAGAAACCCCAAGGAAAACAACTGCAAAAGTGGAAGAGATAGACGAGGGGGATAAAGCCGTGGAAGCGCGTTCACTCCGCGCAAAAGAGCCGCTCGTGCGCTCTCCTGTCCCGGTCCAGCCCCAGAGAAGAGCTGTGGTCCCTCCTTCTCCAGTGCGCGCACGGCGCGCCCCAGCAGTGGCCCGAGCTCTCCGCTTGGAGGTGCAATAGCTCCGCAGGATTTGGTGCGTGCGTGCGCGTGCGTGCACCCTTGGCCCATGGCGCCGCTATTACTTTCACTCACCAAAGAGTGAAATGGACGATGCCAAAGTTGTGCTGGCATGTTGAGGGAAAGACTCGAGTTTGCCTCCAACTGCAGAGCCACATTCTAATTCCTATTTGGTTTCAAGACACCGAACAAACTCATAGATCGGATGACCTGTAGCCGAACAGACACCGCAGCCCCGGGGGATGCCATCATGTCTTGGCGACATAGAAGAGGATTGCAAACATAATCAGATGCATGTGACCAATCAGAGTGCTCAGAGAGCTGCGTTGAGACCCTGATACTAGTAAACACACACAAACACACTAAAGCTTCTGTCTGGTGGTCTGGTTACAATTAGTTGTCAGACTAAGAGGAGTTTATACTGGGCACAAACACTGACAGGCGCTCTGCAAGTCTGCTCCCCGTGTTTATGACCGATAGGTTCTGCAGCCCCCTGTTTGCCGCCGCCATGGTGGGAGGTCTCCTGATATGGTGGTGAAGGTGGTGGGATTTAACATGTCTGCAGACATCTGCACTCACGCGCTGACATGCAGAGTACAGTGCTGTACCATATAGCGCTGATCAGCAGATGCGGGTCACCAGATGGCTGCAGCGGTACTCAGGCGAGCCAGAGCGTCCCAGAGTGCGAAACACAACTTCTGATGTGGATTGCAGAGTCGTCAGTGGTTTCGACACTAAACACTTCAATACTGATGTGTTATCCAGGCTTTGACACTCAAGGCCACGTCAGGAAACAGGCTTTGACACTTGATGCGGGCGAAGGAGGTGAACACAGATCAACGACAATAGAATCTGAATCTTCTGTCTGTAAAACTGCTGAGGTATTTTGTTCTCCTGAAATAGAACCTGGATCCAGCAGATCTGCCGTCCAACAATGCAGGCCCGTTTGCAAAGTTTGAAAAGTCACATTTTATTGCCACCAGACTTGCCAAGATGCGAGTGGAACTATGATTCTGCTGTTGGGGAGATGGCTGCCAGCGTCTCACCATGGCAACCAAGGGCCGATGATGGAGAAGGGAGAACAGCAGCCGCCTCTGAGAATTATTACCATCTGAAGCTCCTCTCTGGCTTGGCTGGGGAGGCTTTTTCCTTAAAAAGAGAGGAGAGGAGCAGAGTCGTGCTAATGTGTGTGTGTGTGTGTGTGTGTGTGTGTGTGATGGAGGGATGCGGAGGCTGGAGGGAGGTGGGGGTTCTGGTCCCTCTTAAAAGTGTGACTCATAGAGCAGGAATGGTCTCCCGGTCGCAGAACCAGTCTACCTTCCTCTGCCTCCCTCTCACACACTCCTTAAAAGCAGTTTTTTACTCCTCCTCTTTCTTTCTTCATTTCTTTCACATGGACTAAAAAGTTTGTTTTCGGTCTTGGGGGGGAATTCGGCATAATCGCTCCCAGAATCGTAAACAGCGTGGTTCTTCTGACGTCACTGTGCTCTTTCACTCTTTCCTCTCTCTCTCTCTCTGTCCTGCAGAAATCGAGGGACTCACTTTGGATTCAAAACATTCACAAAGGCACAACTTTGGAAGGAGGGGATGAAACATAAATCATAAAGCATGCACAGCAAATCATGGGAGGCCACAGACTCAGTCAAAGAGCAGACACATGCACAGCATCTGTGGCGTGCAGGGAGACAAAGAGCTGCAGCTCTGAGGCTTGCGGTACCTTCTTGGTGACTGTGTGCGTGGACGGGGGCTCTTCCTGATATTTGATAGTGCAGCCCAGGCATCACAAAGCCTATTATTCAGAGGAGGATAAAGTTGACGTCAAATGGAATTTCTGGTGAACTCCAATTTCGCTTTAGTTCCTCTGAATTTCTCTGGTCTCCTTTAGTTTTCTTTTGCTCCAGATGTGCTCTCTGTTCAGACGAAGCAGCTGGGAGTCGTTACCTCAGAAGAGCGCGGAAGGGGGCGCGTGTGCATGCACGCACACATGCACACAAGATCAGACACACATGTTGGATGCAAACTGAAAGTTATGTCAGTGAATTTCGGCGTTAAAATGGTGGCTTTCGGGTGAATCGGTAGTGAGAGGTCCAATCAGTGCAGCCTCAGGAAACAGAGGGAAGGAGGAAATTAGGTTTTTCAGAAAAAACGATGATGGAGCCAAGACAAACCTTTGAGGAGCAGCCCTTCTACTTCCCCCAATGTGCCACACACACACACACACACACACACACACACACACACACACACACACACACACACACACACACACACACACACACACAGATGCATCAAATCATGTGCCAAATGTATGAATTCCCCCTCGCAAATGGCCACTCCCATACACACAAACAAGCACAAACAAACGCCCACACAAATGTGGACACAAACACTTGTGCAGGCTCACTGTGAAATGCTCTGATGACCAGAGCTTGATATGATCAAAGGAAAGAGCTGCAGCACAGGAACAGATGCATTAAAGAGTCTAGACAGTGCACAGATGGCTGCCACCCCAGACGTGTGTCCATCTTGCAAATTGTGAAAAGCAACAAAAGGCACAACAGGTGAAATCATGTTTGACCAAAATCGAATCGAGTAGCTGCAAAGACACAAGGGACACTGAATGTGACCTGACTTCTACTCTTCCGCATTTTTAATCACAGATGCAAATGTGCCTTTGAAGCAAAACAAGAAAAAAAAAATTCTAGCTGTTTCCAGCCTCCCCCTAAAATGCTATAATAAATGATAATTTATTAATAATAATTGCAATATTTATTTTAGTTACAGAATGCTTTTCATCTAGGAAAATCTGTACACCTAAAACCCTGGAAATAAGACAATTGCAATTCAAAATCTTTGAAATATAAGATATAAATAAATAAATGGGGGAAAACTGATTCTTTGTTAGACAATCGATCACAAGGGATTGTTGAGCTGAATCTCAGGAATTCAGAGGAGCAAGCACAGTTGAAAGAACAAAGAAGATCAAAGTCCACTCATGGATTCAGTCCAAAGATGCCAATTCTTGGCAAAATGCTTATTTACTTTCTTGCTGTTCTGAAATGTTTTTTTTTCTTTTTCCATATGGTCAAGTTTGTGTGCTGTGTGATTGGTTAATGAGCATTTTTTTCAAATGAGACATGAGATTAAATTAAGACATTTTATTATATTATTATTTTATTAATATATTATAATATATATTCTGTTAAATGTTATAACGTTACTAAAATGTTGATTGTTCTTTACTTGCTTTAAAAGGCTTAAGTTATTGATTCATTTAAAATGGTTAATATATCAACTTTTTGGTTCTGTGTTTGATGGTGTTCATTTTTTTTATTTTGTCTTTAAAGGTTTCCAACCTATTGCAAAACACAACCAACCAACTAAAATAAAAATAAAAATTTGAGTTGGAAACTTCAGTTGAGTTGTCCTCGCAACCTTTGGAGGGGAAGAGAGGTGGACTCGACAGGGAATTTCGTTTCATAATCGTGTTTCTTACCACACACTTTCAGGTTGCCATCCTGGTCTTCATTTCATGGCAATGAAATGTTCACCTCATGCTGGGGCTTCTTTTCTCTGGGCCTCTGCTCCCTTTCACCCTCAACCATGATGCTGCCACCTGTCACTGATTCTTCTCTCACCGGTGGGATGTTAAATCAGGGGTTTCTGAGAGTCTCAAGCTGTGTCCGAAATCTCCCCCTACTTACTGTATAATGCTCTAAATGGGGACAATGCCATTCTGTAGTGGTGTCCGCATCCTGAGTGAACATCAGTATTCACCCGTCCACTTAATGTATCCCATATTGCATCTCTAAAAGTAGTGTACAATTGATGGTCTTTGGTGCAAATGAATTGCGACTGCAATAAAAAGCGCAAAAAGTGGTGTCCAAAAGTTTTTTTTTCATTTGTCCAATGAATTCACTTTTTAGTTGGCTGCATGAAACTCCCAAAGGCAGTAGGGAACTAGTGGGTGATTTTGGACACAACCTCAACCTCACTGATTTGTTGACATGGTTCCAGCTTGGCTTATTTTTGTGGCAAAAAATAATTGCAGCCATTGGGGGAAAGAAAATATTAAAAAAGTATTTACTTGCAGCCCTTGTTAGATAATGTTCAAACTAGTAACCAATCTGTTTTTCAATGTGTTATTAATTCAACCAAAAACACACAATGGCTAAACCCAGACTGCGGTGCTCGGGATCAGAAAGAAAAATGCAGCACAATAACTTAACTGTGGCAGTTCCACTGAAATTCTGCTGTAGTCGGAATGAGGAATTCATTTGAAATATGTTCCAGTCTTTGGGCCATGGGCTGGAGCAGAAACAGCACAACTGTTATTTCATTGATTCAGGTGAACAGTGGCATCCAAGTTTTTTTGTTTTTTTTGTTTTTTTTAAAATGTTTTTTAGAGACACAGCTGACCCCTGAAGAATTCCAAGGGGTCAAGCAGCAGCTCTGGATCTTTTCGAAATGTGTTGCTCAAGGGCTCCGTTGCAGGCAGCAACACGCTGTCAGAGGGACTAATGGGTCCTGTGATTGCTGAAACCCAGCAGTCACGATGATGTGCCAGAGGTGAATAGATACAGGGCCAATTCTTTTTACAAACGCGCTGCGAGTCCTTTGGGCAGTGCCGTGTCTTGCAAAGAGGCAACAAACTTTAACAATGACCCTCACTTGTGACGGAAGTTTTTCCCCTTTTACAGACTTTCCCCTGTTCTGAAACCAGATGAAGTTGCTGTGTTTCAAACCCAGGATGAGAAACAGAAATTGAATAATTTCATGATGTAAATTGTTGTTAGCCGGTAAAGTGACTGATTAGCCACTGACCCTGTGCTGCCACTCTGGTCACGCAAGTAAACTGCAATTTATAAAAGTGTCAGGATGCATTCTGCAATTTTGCAGAATTACGCACATTTATAAGTTGGGTATGAAAATCTTTTTAAATGTGGCATTCTTTAAAAAAACAAACAAAAAAACAAACAAACTGAGCTGAGAAGTTAGTGTAGCAACCTTTATTTGAAGGAGACAACACTGCTGAGGCCGCTTGTCCTCAGGTAAAAAATATTGCCTTTAACAACATGGGTAGAGGCTGATACACGGAGACTAATAGCACCACAGATCAGAGTTTAGTGACTCTCGGCAACTGATGATGACAAAACTGACGGTGTACAATGTTGCACTTAGGGGATCCAAAGTTTGTATGTATGGGTGTGGGTGTGAGTGTGTGTGTGAAAGAGTCTTTGAGACAGTTGTAATGTGTTGGGTTTTTTTTGCAACCTTCAAACATGACCGACAGTTCCCCTGCCTTCAACTGATGGTGTGTGTGTGTGTGTGTGTGTGTGTGTGTGTGAGAGAGAAAGAGAGAGAGAGAGAGAGAGAGAGAGAGAGAGAGAGAGAGAGAGAGAGAGAGAGAGAGAGACTGCATGTGTGTGTCTGTGTCAGAGGCACAGCAGAAAATAAACAGGTTTCCCTCATGTGAACCAATGACCCCCCACACAACTGTTTATGGACCCATCACCTGAGGCTGCACGTAAAAAATTACCTTCAGTCACGTAATTGATGTACTCACAGATGTGCGCTTGTACACACACACACACACACACACACACACACACACACACACACACACACACACACACACACACACACACACACACACACACACACACACACACACACACACACACACACACGCACACACACACACACTGGGGCAGAGTCACACATGTTGAGTCCAGATGTCGTGTCCTCATAAGGAGCAGGTGAAGTGCTGATGGCTTTGTGTAAACGTACTCATGGTGTCATTTCCTATTTTCCTGGCAGATTAGTTCTGATTAGGTGATGTCGGTCGAGAGTTTTTACCGGGTTCAGACAACGTGTCACAACAGTTTGCAGGTGACATTTTCAAAACAGAATCACAGCGCCGTTCCTCTCTCATGACGACCGACAGTGTGGGTCTATTCAACTCTCACCTGCGTCTGAATTAAAAAGTTGTGTCCACATAAAACCCTCAACACCCTCAAATGCTTTAAATTGGCAGGTGCTCCGAGCCTTCACAAGCAGCAGAGCAGAGACACGATGAATCCACAACAGTGGAGAGAAAAGGGAAGAACACGGGGCGCAGCAAAGGACAGTTCCTGAGAAGAAAACAACCCAATGCTTTTCAGAAGGAAAGTATTATGGTTTAATTTGGGCCACTCTGCATGATTTTCTAGGACCAAAGCATGTGTGAAATCCTCATTTTTTTGCCCTGAATTTTGCCTGCCAGACAACACTTCCACCAGTTTTGTATGAACACAACCAACTGTGCAGCCCCAGAATGGTTTTGGTTGCTGCATACAGCGGAACAGAGCCTGAACCTGAGGTGGTCTGCCTTGGAGGCTAAAATTCAGAGTAAAAAAAAATAATTCATAAACACATTTCACAATCATTCATCATTTTGTGACATTTTTTTCTTCTTTTTCAAAAAAAGTACTCAGACAGTGTATTGTAGAAGAGTGAGGCTGGGTAATTATAATGGGCCTAAAAATCTAAAGCGTGTTGGTCCTTTGGTTGGGTGGCGCCTTTCGCTCAAAGCATGGACACTCGGCGGGAGACGGTCTGGTGGAAGACCCCGCGCAGCAGAGATGGATAGTCCGGCATGCGGAACAGGTGGCGCTGGGCGTAGGTGATGTCGTCGGCCCGCCCCCTGCTCACCAGAGTGCGCAGGTTGGCCTCGTTGACTTGAGTGCCCACGGCGATGACGAAGAGCTCCACGTTGGCGTCGGCCACCTCGCGCACCCTCTTCTCCAGCACCGCCTCGGTGACGCCCTGGGACCTGCCGTCGGAGAAGAGCACCAGCTTCTTCCGGCCGCCCGAGGCGTCGCCGCGGCCGCGCAGGTTCCTCACGGCGAACTCCATGGCCCCCAACATGTCGGTGCCGTCGTTCTGGAAGGCTGCCTCCTGGATGTGGTGGGTCAGCATGGTCAGGTTGGTGTCGAGCCCGTGCTCCATGCGGGTGCTCCGGCTGTACTGAGCCAGGCCCACCCGCACAGTGGCGCCTCGCTGCCTCTCGGCGGACAGGAAGCGCTCAATGAGGCGGTGCACGAACGTCTTGCTCGTCTCGAAGTTCTTCTGGCCCACGCTGGCGGAGCTGTCCATCATCACCAGGATGTCATTGGACTCGGCAAAAGTGACTGCAAAGGCAAAGAGCACAAAAGAGTTAGCGTGCCAGAAACAGTCACATGTTTTCTGTCTGCACGGTGAAACGGTTTGATTTGTGGTTAGTTTCAGGTTTCACCTCAGCGGGGTTTGGACTGAGACAGACGTGATGTGAGCAAGTGCAAAAACTGTTTCTGTAGCATTCTATGCATTTCAAAAAGGAAAAGACTTACTGGGGCATTTGTAGTCCGGGCACCTCTTATCTGCACAAGACAAAAGCAGCCAGTTAATCTGGGGTTAGTGCAAAAATGATTCTGTTCCAAACAACTTCAAGGGAGAGTGTATATCTATCTGTCTGTGTGGCTGTGAGCGTGTGTTTACCTTGGCAGATTGTGGACGTGAGGTTCTGCAGGAAGGTGTCATCGAGCAGCTCGGCGAAGTTGTCCAGGACGAAAGAGAAGCCGGGTTTGGGATCACTCTTACACACCACGTCCTCAAGCTGCTCCTGGTTGGGCTGACGGCCTGAGTAGTCCTTCACCCCCAGACCGCCCACCTGTCGAGGAGCCACAGCCATTCCAGTGTTGGTCAGTTCTGGCCCAGATGCGGTCATCATCCATCCGTCTGGACGATCTCACTCACCCGGATGTTTTTACCGCACAGGACGTTGAGGGGGACCTTGTCGCGGCTAATGTCGGAGCGTCCATCAGTGAGCACCAGAACTATTCGGTTCTCCTGCCTCATCAGTTGGATGGTGTTGGTCAGGGCGAACTCCAGGGCCTCGCCAGTGTACGTGGCCTCAGCCAGCCAGCGCAAGTCTCTCACAGCCCTGCCAGATAAAGGAACACTGTCAGACTTCTTTCTAAAAAAGAAAGACGAGGGGTGAAACTCTTTACAAATCTCCAGACAGCCAACTTAACACTCTGTTTACAGCCTCCTGCTAAAACTGATGCTTTGTTGCACCTCCGACACATTTGGAAAAGGGCCAAAACAAGGAGGTTCTGGAGGGTGGAGCCAACACATGGCTGGGGTTGTGTTGACTAGCTTAGGAAAGGGATGGGTAGGAAGTGCTGCTGATCAGGAGCTATAGTCACTGACAGTATGCAAAGATGGGCGGATTCATCCTGACGTCACCCGCTGGTTTGCTAGTAACTCGTTCTGAAGCCTAGAGGTTGGTTTCACAGTCAGTGCTATCTTGAGATTCCCTTTTTTGAATGATTCCATATTTGGATGTGTGGGTGGTACCAGAGGTGGGCCACGATTGGAGCATGGGTGCTCCCATGGATCCCGTCCACCCACCCACTGAAAGCTAACATTTGGCTACTAACGTGTAGCCACAGCCACAACTTTCCAGCATTTTTTACTCTCTGTTAGACCAAATTGGCCATAATGGACATTAGGGCCTGTTTAATAATTTATTTATTTTTTAACCAGCAAATGAGTCCAAAAAAGTTTGTACTATGTACTACTATTTCTGGACAATAATTTCCAGTCTTTTTGCAACCATTTTGGCAGCCACTGCTGGTTAAATGATAGATTGCAGGTCTTTGGCACTTTTTTTTCAAAAGCTCCATTTATCTCTATACACAGTCAGTGGTTCAAAGGCGACTTTTGTCTGTTTTTTCTCTCTTGATGTTCTGTTTTGCTTTTTCTCCTCTTCAGTTTCATTTGGTATTCTTCAGGATGTGACAATCATTGGGACTTTAACTTTTACTTTAATCACCCTTGCACATCATAAACAAGGAAACAGCGAGTCCGGCCTCTTCGGAAGGAACTGGACAACAGCCCCAACTTCTGCATGATAAAAATGTGACTTTTGACGTTACACTCAAGAACATTACAAGTGAGAAGATGATGTATTTAGGGCCTGCAGCCCTGCTTCAGTACACAAACAGTTCATCTGATAAAAAAACATAAATGAATCAAATAAAATCTCAATCGCTCAGACAGTAAACAAACAGTGAGTCATTGCTGGGCGAAGAGGGAAGTACTTAAAGACTGGAAGAGTTTATCTGGCTGCATCGGAACTCACTGTTTAAAGTCGGTGAGGCTACCGATGTTGGTTCCCAGCTGCACAACCTCTTGCGCTTTGGAGCCACTGTACTGGACGACACTCACCCTGGACTCATTGGCTGCAAACTGGAAAGAAAAGCATTTGCGTGGTGACCCAGTGTTTTGGTTTGGGTGTGCTTGTGTGCTTTCCCGCCGTCAACATTTCTGCGTCCCACCCTCCCTGACTAATTACTGAAGTGGAAGAGGAGAGTCACCGGGGAGACAGTGTCTCCCATTCACACTTTCTATTTTCGGGCGGTTTCTATTTTCCCCGAGGACACAGTTTGCAAACAGCTCGCAGAATGTTCTTTGGCATTAATTTGGATAAACACCACAAAACGCAGGAAACAAAGACGAGGGCAACAGAAGCACTCCACAGAAGGAGACCACAACATTCACTTTGGCTCTGAGGGGCACTTACCTTCACTTGCTGGTCTTTGGCCAATCTATCAATGACTGTGATGATAAAGTCTTTGGCAAGAGCAAAATTGGTGGTGCCGATACTCTCCGAGCTGTCCACAATGAAGGCCAGGTCCAGAGGAGCACACTTGCACTCTGCTCACACAGAAAACAAGCGTACATCAACAATGTCACAAAGGCACAGAAAAGTTATGAGTAAGAGATTTCTTTTGTTCATGAGTTTGTTTTAAATGAAATGCAACCTTACCACAACAAGCTACAAAAAAACAAGTTGAAGGAGGAGGGAAAAAAGACAAAAGAACAAAAAATAAAGTTAGTCGGCTACACTCATATCTAACGCTGATCAGCAGGCGAGTTGGACAGGCCAAAGCGTTTTCACGCATGTGTTTTGGCTTTTGTGCAGATTTTAACTTACAGCAGAGCTTCATGATGATGTCCAGAATTTCACATTCCTGAAGGGAGCGCAGAGGGTTCGTATTACAGAGCGGCAACACGCCAATAAAGTCACATTACATAACTTTTGCACAAAACAAACACACGCAACCTGGTCATAAACTGTCTGAAGGTAAAAATAAACATGACGGCAGTGACATTCTACTTTGAGGGCTGGCTGGGTGTTAGGTTTTTTTCTTTCTTTTTGTGGTCAGGAAATTGGCAGCATGGCTCCAGACTGAGGGAGTACAGTATCCGTTCCACAATGAAAACTGGTGCCGCTTTCAGAGGAAATCAAGCTGGTGGCTCTAAGTTGTTCTGTCTTATTGGCAAAAAAAAAAAACAGAGATTAAGTGGACTGATTCTTTTTTAATACTCACATCAGTTCCTGGTGGTCCTGGAGGCCCAGGAGGTCCCTTGAAAGAGAGGACAAGAAGAAGGGAGGGAGACGAGAGGGGGTGAGGGACTCTTCCAGAAAACAGTTAATCATTTCTAAACTCTGACCACAAAAAAGGCAAATCTGCAATGACATTAAGATGAAGGGATCCAGTGCTGGAGATCTGTCTTGTCTTTTGTGAATTAAGAAAGTGATGATTCTGTGGAAAATCAGCACTTCTTTGAACACAAACCAGAATAAACCACATCCACACCCACAGCTATCTCTCCCAACAGCAGTGCGCAAGTCTTCCAAAACCATGTTGCCACAGCATTATGGGTCTCTTATGCGATTGGTTCCAGGGAAAAAAAGCAAAAAAAACAACAAAAACCATCTGTTTTGTTTTAACAGACCTTAAAGCTGGTTTTAAGAGAATTCTTTTCAGCAACAAAGACACCAGTGTGACTCACATGGCTGGAAAACAGCACAAACGCCGAAGAGAAGGTTGCACAGGAGAGAAACAGACTCAAATTAAGACGCCAATGGTTTGTGGCGGCAGAGAAGGAGGCTGAGCAGCAAGAAGGAGCAGGAGAGGAGAGGACATAGATACTCCAGGGCTTGAGCTCTAGGAGGACTTGTCCTCGCTAGCGTTTGTACGTGATCCAACACCACAAGCCTGCTCATCATGGGAGAGAGTTCCATTTGTGCTTCCTGCAAACGTATGAGGCGGCCACATCACCACGTCACGTTTGTTTTTCTGTGTAGGGATCAGCAAACCTTCAGTCCAGCCACTGAAAGACAGCGTGGTATTTGTAGAGGTTAATCAAGGAGAACTTTCAGCCTTCAGTTTGGCCCACGTCCTACTTGAAACCACCGCAGAGTTTGTGATTTATACTGAGCTCCATGTCAGGGGTGCATTGAGTTGCTTTCACTTTAGTTTTTATTGCATAGTTTTAAGTCCATCCAAGTTATTAAATTGTTTATTATTTGTTAAAAACCTTCAGCGGTAGATGTTTTATGATAGAGGAGGGACTTTGGGAATCATCAAGCGGCAGGCTAACAATGAACTGTTGTCAGTGCTTTGTTTGATTGTTTTGAGTGATGCAAAATAGAAAGTGAGAAACTCTTGAGTCATTACAACATGGACTGGGGCCACTTTTTCTCCCAGCACAGCCAACGTTAAGGCAACCTTTGCTAAAAAAAAGAAAAAAGAAGAAGCTTTTTACGACTTAAAACAGCAGCAGCAGCATTGTAAATATTTATATAAAGTAAGCAAGCTTGGCTCAGTTTTGTCCCCTAAAACAGCTGTAAAACGGTGTTTAGATGTGAGAGCAGCTCAGTCATTTTGCAGGGACGCGTGCATGCACGAGCGACGGTCCAGTGTCCAAACTTGTATGGACAAACTAAAACACACATATACACAAAGAAGGTCAGTTAATCTTACCGGTTTGCCCTCAGGGCCTCTGTGACCTTTGGGACCTCTTGTTCCTGGGGGACCTAATTCGGTGTTCTGTAAAGAGAAAAATCATTTAGATGGTGTCTCATATAACCTGCAGAAAAACTGTTTTAATTGCCAGTATATTTCTTGTTGCTAATCAAGAACATTTTTGGTGCTGCAGTTACAGCCAGAGGGTTCAGAGAAAAGAGAAGTACACGTTACTGATGCATGACTAACCTTGGACAATTAAACTTCAGTTGTTGTTTGATATCACAAGTACTAGCGTTGTTAATTTCTGAATACTTTATCAGAGCTAATACGTTGGGGGGAAAAAAGCAAAAAAATAAAATGAAAACCATCCCATGAATTTCCTCATGACGTCATTTTTTTTCTTTTCATCGATGCAAATTAAATTGTCCTCAATGACTGGATGCAATAAACAAGGTGTGTGGCAGCAGTCAGAACTAGAGAAAGAGTATCTCAACTGTTCAAGAACGGTTCACTTAGTTTCAAAAATAAATCTCCTCAATTTCTTAATTGAAGACAGTTCTGGCCTGCAGAGAGTAGCCAAACTCACTGCAGCTGCTGCACTCAAAATTTGCTGATGATCGATATGAGATTATGCAGCAATGTGTATAATAAAAGCCTCAACACATTCAAATCAGCCAAGTTAAAAAAAAAAAAATGATTCTGTCTATTCCAAGTTCCCACAGACTCTGTTCTGTTCTTGGGAAGACAGCTGCTTAGAGTTACAAATAAATAAAGCAGATTTTCTGAGTGGCTGAGGCAACACATAACTGCACAAAGGCTTTTACATGACTTTATTGCATGTCTTTTATTTTCTTGGATAAAGCTGTAGGTTTTTGTTTTTTATAAACATATATATACATAATTATTTGGGACAACTAAATGGCTCTGCACTGAGCACCATTAAGTTTCATTGTAAAATCACGGGTTGGCTTCTTAAAACCTGGGTCATTATTTTTTTGTGAATTTAAACAGTGTTGTGTACATACAGTCCAAACTGTAAACTGTTGCAGAGCGTTTTGAGCGTCAACCACCAATTGTGGTTGCAGTTCACAAATCATCACCAAAAAATGATTTCTGCTCTTCTGCGTAAGAGGGAAAACCTCGGAGCAGCTGATCTGAGCCGCAATGCAGACATTCACCTCTGGTGGACTGAGAGGAGATATGTGAGGATGTAACGCTAAACATCTGGCTTTTAACACACACACACAAACACACACACACACACACACACACACACACACACACATACACACACACACACACACATTGCCATCAGCCTTGAGGAACAGCAGCCACACGTTTTGTATTCACATCAAGCACCAAGAAAACTCTAAAACTTCAGAAGGTGGGACATATAGAAAAGGGACGGCGTCAAACACACAAGGACACACCTGCGCTGATTTTCACAGAAGATGACACCAGACCTGATGTGACCTTGTGTCAGACATGTGCATATTATCATTCCAAAGTGTGCTGGGTTAAATGTAAAAATGGCCCAAAGGTCGATCTCCAGATTCACCTTCTCCTTCACTGACAGGCCAGCCTTTAACCTGCGGGTCCTCCCTGGCCAGAGGAAGTGCAAGTCTGTGCAATGGTGAGGTTTTTTTCTTTTCTTTTTTTAAACCATCTCAACTAGAAAAACAGCTGTTAAAAAAAAAAATCACACTTTTACTTGGAGTTCTACTAGTTTCTACAAAAATTCTACAAAACAAAGCACAGAAAGCCTGATTCCTAATCTTTTGCAAATTAAGTCATCTGCAAAGTTCCCAAGAGTGAGCCACTGAGTGAAACATGAAAGAACAAGTACAAAAAAAAGGAGAACAAGACTGACAGATCCTTCTAGGGGCAAAAAGATTTAAGAGATTTTTTCCCCCACCATGACAAAAAAAGTCTGGCTTCTTCTCATGAGGCACGGAGCTAATTACTTCTTAGTGAGGAAACAAGCTCGGTTCAGAAAGAGCCGAATGGTGCAATGAAACTCCAAGAAGCATCACTAGCTAGAATGTGATCAAGGCCTCAGCTGAAGTGACTCACAACATGATGGAGCCTCACAGTTTGCTAATTTAGCGCAGTGTAATCAAGATGAGGATCGCTTTCCTTCTCTACAGATGCAGATTTAGAAAAGCGGTGATGCGCTGCACCCTTATGGACGCAGCTTGGAGAAAAAGTAAAAGGGTAAACACTGGGGAAGTGTCGCCTAATCCTGGCCCGTACTGCAGTAACACTGAGGCATGATGAGTGGTAAACCAATCTGGCGGCGTAAATCCCGGGCTCGCAAAGTTGGGCCGAGGGTGCAGATGAAAGGAGAGTGCAAACATGTGCATGGGGTGTTTACGTCACCTTGGAAATGCAGCAATTTTAATGTAAACACGTCAAAGTTAAGCCTGAGGTTAAAGTGTTAAAAGTGACACGCTACATAGACAATGATGACAACGCGCATGCACGCACGCATGCACGCACACAAGCACGCACACGAGCACACACACACACACACACACACACACACACACACACACACACACACTAAAGGAGCTCTGTATTTCCTCCATAGTTTATGCTCATTTCCTGGTATCCTTGACTACGACATATACACAGCTGCATCAGCTCAAAGCCCTCTTCCCCACAGACACACACGCACACACACACACACACACACACACACACTGATCAACTGAAGGGAGTATTTTCCAGCTGCGGAACAGTGGAATGCATTCGGAAAACCAAGAAAGAAAAAAAGAGGAGTATCTGAAATATCAACTGCAATGGAAGAAAGGCATGAAGTGCAGATTCTCATATTATCACCCTATTATGATGCATCATATTGTATTAGAAGAGCGCAAACTAATAATAATGAAAAATATGCAAATTTGCCCAGAAATCCAGACGTGTGACTCATATCCTGTCGGCGCTCTGTGCCAGGAAAGAACTGAGGACAGATAAAAGTGTGACGGGAAAAAACTCCCTAAAAGAGAAAGCCTGAGGCAGACACTCACATCAGGGCCTGGATCTCCGGGCTCTCCATCATCTCCTTTGGGTCCAGGGGTTCCTTTGCCACCCTGGATTTCAAAGAGGAAAAATGAAAAAAAAGGAGTATGATTGGCAGAATTGCAAGACAATGCAAAAATGAATTGGACAAAGATGTGAAAGTGTAAAAAAAAAAGAAAGAAAAAAAAGGAAATTTAGAGGGAACAGTGCTCATACAGTTGGGAACACGTCTGTCTGTCCAGTCTAAATAAGAAAGGATGCTCACCGGCTCACCAGCGTCCCCACGAGACCCAGGGTAACCCTGCAAAACATCACATGGACATTTTGAACGCGGTGCTGCATGGACTGCAGATACATGAAGTAAACATCAACACAGACCTGGAAACCGGGACAACCTGCGGTGCCGTTTCCTTGCACTCCATCTTCTCCCTGTAAACCGTCGAAGGCAAACAATTACTGATGCAGCTAAACACACAGCAAAAATGAGGAAGAAGAAGGAGTAGAAGAAGCTCCTGGCAGCCCGGAGAATTTTTGAGGGATGGGACACATCTGCCTCTCACAGCAGCTCACTCACCCTCCCCCCCATCAGGCCTCTGTCTCCCGGAGCTCCTTTTATTCCTCGGCGTCCTTTAGGTCCCTGCGAGATAAAAACAGAAACATATGACACAAAATATGGGTTTTGTCAAGGCTATGTCTACTTTTTATCTAGCAGTATGAAGCCTTAACGTAATCCCTTTGTTCGTGTGTGTTTGTGTGTGTGTGTGTGTGTGTGTGTGTGTGTGTGTGTGTGTGTGTGTGTGTGTGTGCTTGTGATCTCACCTCTGGTCCAGATGGGCCTTCATCTCCTCGGTATCCAGGCTGCCCAGTCTTACCAGGCTCGCCCTGGAAAACAACAAGACCACCAATGATGAGCTCGCCATTAAAACACTTTTCCAGTCTCACAAAGAGTCTCTCAGCGAAGCCAAGAGTCCTCAGCACAAGTTGGCGCGTACAAATACAGTTTTGTACTCGCTACTACTTTCAAGAGGCAAACCAATTAAAAAAAAACTAACCTAAACTAAAACTTGTTGGTAGGAAATCTGTTGTGAAATCTGTTGGTATATTCTGGTACATTCTAGTGTTCACACGAGATGATAAATTTTCCAGTTAGTGGTAGGATGGAGATTTGGGGAAGTGTCTGTAGAGAGTGTTTGTAATGGGGCTGGATGGAATCATCTGTCAATCAAACTTATGAAGAACCAGATTTGTTTCTGCAGTCACTCCCTCAACGCCACCCGGAGGCCAGTCATTGTGCACTGCAGTGGTCAACTGGCCAAAAGGAGACAGAAGTTAAGTGTTGTTTGCTGAGCAAAGACTTCTGCGTGTTTGGTCGTTACTTTAACAGAGGACGAGCCGTCCAGCTCTGACAAAACTGTTTCCGCACTAATCTCCTCAGCAGCAGCACCATCAGCAGCAGCAAGCAACTGCTTAATTCTGCCCTTTTCTGGGGTTTTCCTCAAACCTCCCACCTCTTTGTCCGCAACTGAGCCTAAATGATTCTGGTTAAGGCAGATTAAAAATGCTTCCTCTGGGAACTTGGCAAGACGGAGGCAGTATGAAACCAGAGATGCAAATCCGCCGATTAGCCTCATGTTGTGCAGCCTCGCAGTATCCTTTTCTGAAACTACAAGGAAGCTGTGACCCGAACAAATTCTCCACTTGTTTGGGAACAGATGGATTTGACTCTAATCCACATTTGTAAGTGAGAATGAGCATGTTTGACAAAAGGCAAAAAAGAAAGAAAAATAGGCTCCTGCCACACCTCCTAAGGGTCCTGATTTACACAATGAGCCTTGTGTATCATACACACACACACACACACACACACACACACACACACACACACACACACACACACACACACACACACATACAGACGTAAGTGGCCTTCACTGGCTTAGAACAGCTGCATCCAGCTGCCCCTTAATTAATTCACAATCCTGAAACTTTCACGCACTTCCACCCTCTGGGCGATGGAACAAAGGAAGCAGAATGCATCGATAGATTTTGGTCCAGGACTTGGCCGGAGCTAAACTAGGACAAATCACCGGAAGAACTCTTATTATTTTTTTCGATTCAAAAATGAAGTGGCAATAAAATAAAAATCTTACATGCTGCACATGTGATACTGCAGGCAAGCAACGTTCATTGAGGGCAAATGATGTGCTGCATGTGAGGAAACAGTTTTTTTAACCCCGGTGCGCGGGGTCGCACCCACACGTCACTTATTCCATGTTTTCTGTACTTTTCAGTTACATTTAATGCAAACGGGATGAGAGAAAAAAAAAAAACAGAGACGGCACAAAAGAGTCATTGAAGACTCTGACATCATGGTGGTTAGCCGGACTAACCGTTCTAAAGCAGTATTATTATTACTACGCTGCCTGCAGCCTTGTGAAGACAACCCCGCCGGCTTTGGTTGGAGTGGACGAAGAGAAGAACTGAGTCAGAGGGGAAAGAGTGAGCTGCAAACTTCCCACGAAGAGTCGGGGAGCAAGGGAACGTGCAGGCTGTGGGCTGCACACCGGGACTCCAGCCAGGCTCTGCCTCTGTTTATAGAGTTAGTCAGCCCAAAACTCTAATTTCACCCATTTGCTACTCATCACCGCAAGCGATGATGATGGAACCCCCGATGACATTTTCTCATCAGCAAAAACCGTTGAGGATTTTCCCGGAAGGAAAGACTTGCACCTGGTGCAAATATGATCAGAGTCCATGGTGGACGCATTAAAAAAACATAACTTGTCTCTATGTGTCTGGAGGGGTCCGATTTTGTCTCAAGGCCAAGATGTCACAACTATTCCTTGAGTCAAATTAACCCCAGAACTGGGAATGTTAGCCGTCACAAGTGCGGCAAATTCCCCTACTACACAAGCCAATTGCCACACTGGTCGCTAACATGGAGGAAAGTTCAGCAACAAGGCTGGAGGGGAAATTCTGGCAATATTGAGACAAATGGACTGTGGAGTTCCAAACACTTGGAGAAGGAAGGCTTTCTCCTGGCTTGTGGAGAAACTTCCAAGACTTCATGTCTTCAAAACTCCATGTACAAATTGCCTAATTTATGAGTCAGAATTTGTCTCCAAATTAAATTTCATCCATTACAACTGACTACTATCTCACCAGAGGCTGGTGGTGCAACCCTTCCGGAGTTGAACAGAACACATGGAACGAGTTCCACCCAACTCCAGTACAGAGATTTGTTTCCAAATGAATACCTAAGGAGTGGATTTTAGCCTAAATTTCCGCAGAGTTACGTTAGCTCAAACTATCTCTTCGTGGACAGAAGTGCCACTGTGAGAAATTCTGAGCTAGGACCCTGAGTTAATACTTCAAATCAAATTGGTCTGTTGGGTCTTTCAGGCACTTGAATGACACCAGACGAGCAGTCTGGAGCGCTGAGGGTTGCGAGCACGATCATCATAAGTGTGCTCCGTATTTGCACTGGGCGTATCTATTCCCTTTTGTTGGAACTGCGGCTATTAGGATTAGAAAACGAGTGGGTCACACTGCCTCTTTAAAACCTTGTGCTTCCGTTTCAGTGTTGGAAAATGGACGGTTGCACATGTGTGCACAGTAGAAAGCACGTGCACGAACGCTTCTTTTTTTTTTTTTTCATTTCCGTGGAAATTAAAGGATCCCAGAAAGAGAGTGAGAGGGAGTGAGAGAGAGAAGGCTGCTGCTCTGCCATCTCCAAGCAGATTCACATCAGTGACTCAGGGAACAGTTGCAGGCCGCTCGCTGTGGCTCTTATGAACGTGAGCCAATAAAAACGCGGGCCATTTTATTTTACTTACGGGGTCTCCGCTGGGGCCGGCTGAACCCTCCCTCCCCTGTTCTCCTCGAGGTCCTGGCTCCCCCTGGCAAGGAAAAGAACAAACGTATGAAGGGCCAAAAAGGCTCTGAAGGTGGAAACAATAGACAGTGAAGCAGACGGAGCCAAGTCTGCAACTGAGTTCGACCAAACTCTCTTCATAAGGTCAATATGGTGGCAGTGAAGCAGCATGTTGCACATGGAGTCATGTCATGAACAGGAGCTAGCGCGATCAGAAGTGGCACTTACCGCTAGTCCTCTCGGGCCTCTGTTTCCACGGGAACCTTGCTCGCCCTTCTCTCCATTTTGTCCCTGCGCAGGATTGTAACAGAGATTAGCGCGCACGCCAGCCGCTGCCATTTGTTCCAAGTCAAAAAATCAAAAAAATCATTTACTATTTCGCCGCGTTCCCCGTCTTCTCCACCTGGACCCTAAAACACAAACACGCACAAAATGAAAATTTTATCAAAATGATAAAAATCTGATGAGGATCTGAAAGCATTATATCTATTTTTAAGTTTTTTTTATTGCTTACATCATCACCGCGCTCTCCTTTGTCCCCATTGTTGCCAGGAGGTCCGCGCTCACCCTGTGTCACAACGTGGCCATTTACACACGTGTTACGAATCTTTCTCACACAGTTCAGTGACATCCTATCATGGTTTCGTCCCTCTGATCCCACTGATTCACCTGCAGCCCCAGTGGGCCGTAGTTTCCTGGCCGTCCGGGTTCGCCGTCCCTACCGGGATCTCCCTGGAATAATAAGTGGAGAGAGTCTCATTGCAGACCACCGGGAGGCTGCCTGAAGGTATTCTCTTTTGCTAATATGAATGTTGTTTCTTAAATCCATACCTTTGCTCCTTTCAGTCCATAAGGTCCAGAGTCTCCCTTCGGTCCATGCTCTCCTTGCAGGCCCTGGACGCAGGAAACACAGACAGCATGTCAGCAGCATGTTACAGTACACAACCAAAGCCACAACACAGAGCCTGCCGTACTTGTACACATGTGCGTGCGTGCGTGCGCGTGTGTGTGTCTGCAGTGCGACTGCGCAGCTGTATTTTAAACAGCCTGACAGTGGAGAATGTAAACGGCCTGGTGATTGAAAGCCTGCCGTCCCTCCGGGGCTCCGAATGTGCGGCGAGATGCTGATCAAGGCTTCGCCGGCCGAGACGCCCCTTAAACAGGCAGCTGTGGCTGTGAGCGACATGCTCGGCCCTTTTTGCAGATGCACAAGTAGAAGAGTTTCCTCCTCCGTCTCCAAACCACAGTTTTTTGTTGTTTTAGAGTCTTTTCTGTCCAGATATTTGTGATTTTAACAGTCACAAAAGTGTAAGAATTGTGTTATTGGGTCTGAACATGCCACACTAAGGACTCACGTCCAATCCTGGAGATCCTTTGCAGCCAGAAAGGCCGGGGAAACCAGGTTCTCCCTGATTGGAACAAAAAAATTAAAATTAGAAAAGGGCACCATGAAACAACATCAAGTCCAGAAATGACGGTCAGAGCTGCATTGTTTGTTTCTCCCAAACTCACCTTGCGTCCGTCAGTTCCGTCCCGTCCCCTGAAACCTTTGTCTCCCTGGGAAAAACAGATAAAATAAACAGTGAGTGCATGGTGGATAAAGGTCGCTGCTGACAGACAGAGGAGAAGAGAGCTTCTCTCACCTTGAAGCCTTTGTGTCCTCTTTCACCCTGCAGGGAACAAACAGTCAGTCCAAGAATTAGTGGCATCACTTCAAACGAACACACTGCTAGTTGATGAAGCTGAAAGTGCGTTGGGACCCCACCTTCTCTCCTCTGCCACCGCGGTCTCCCTGGAAACAGAAAGACACGTGTCAGCATTTTTAATTAAACAGGCAAAAAAAAAAAAAAACCCGAAATGATTCCAGATGCATGGATGTAGACAAAATGTGCAGCAAAGACATTCAGTGATAAATACTTAATTTTCCTGAAATTGTCAAAATTTGAACTTCAGCAAAGAATTTCTTCTTTTCCACAACTCTGACTGTATTTTACCTTCATTCCTCCGTAACCGGCAGGACCGGGATCTCCGATGCTGCCCTGCAACACAGAGAAAGAACCTTCAGGTCACCTGAGACACGCCTCCATCCAGCTGCACGGCTGTTCAGCTGAGACGTCAGTTGTTTGGTTTTTGCCGTTAGTGACGTCAGTGATCACTCACCACGGGACCGAAGTCTCCCTTCTCTCCTGGCATTCCTGGTCTTCCTCTCTCTCCCTGCACACAGAAAAGGAGCGATGGTGATTTGGATTTTAGAACAGTTTGCTGCATTTTAGCAGAAGAAGAAGGAAAAAAACATTTCTCACATCACCGCCAGAGTCTCCATCAGGTCCCTGAGGTCCCCCTGGAGCCTGAAGGTAAAAAGCACAAGTGTTAGATTGAATGGAGACAAACATAAACAGGTGACATTTTATTTTGGCGAGATGTTGGATGTCTTACTTACATGGCAGTCAAACGAGCAGCACTGGAAAACAAAAAAGAACGATTAGCACCATGTGCCTGACTTTGCTTTATTTTTATAATCAACAACTAGACAAATGGAAGCCAATTTTATGATCTTGTTAAGTTAAAAGCCTTAATTAGACCTCACTTCTACAAGTGACACTAGTTAAAGGTGGGAACGGAATAGTTGCTGACTATTTAAGGCAAAACGTCTCAGATTTTGCGGATATCAGCGGGATCGCATCCAGTTGTTGTCGTTCTATGTGTTTATTTCTGCTTCCTGTTGCCGTTCTGCCTCAATCCTTCTCACTTCCTGAGTGAGAGGCATTTTGGCAGTGTACATAGGGATGTTGGGCACCAGCAGCAACTAGACCTGGACCACTCCAAAATGAAAAATAAGAGAAATGACCTTCAACATTGCAAAAAAGGAGGGATGATATAATCATTCTAGCTGTTTGTGGGGAGATTTATTGCACTAAATAAAACTGCAAATGTGAAGAAATTATTTATTAGCAGCTAATTTATTCTAAAGTCCGTTGGCATTTTTGGTTAACGCAGTAATCACAAGCAAATTTGCTGCAGCGGTTTAACAATTTCATTAGTTATAGGCAAAAAAACACAGCTTTAATTTGTAAAGACATCTCAGACATACCGTGTCCTTGGTCTCGTTTGTCTGAAAAGATGAAAAGAAAAGAAAAGGTCGAATCCAAATTAACATTTTAACCAAATGCAACAGAAAAAGAGTGTCAGTTCAGGTGAGGAGACGTACGATCATCTCAATGATGGTGCGGATGGTTCCCATCTGGGTGGACCTGGTGTCATCTGCAGCTGTGAAGTTCTGCCTATAGTTGTGGTCTGTGGCGATGAGCGACAACCGGGTGTCCTGAGAACACAATCACACAATCATCATATTTCAAGGTGGGAATCGTATTTTAATATCTAAAATGCAAGTCTTGTGATGTTATGACACAGTTAGTGGCTCTGGAATAGTTTGATCGTTTTAGCCCTGAAAATAGCTAAAACGAAAAAACAAACAAAAAATAAAAGACACAAATTGTGTTTCTTTGTGTGCAGTGTGCTGTAAACTTATCATTGGATTGATATGGTTGATTTTTCTATTAGCCTGATCCTTAAAGCTGTTTAAGTTACTGCACTTGATTTCCACAAAGTCATCACAAACAAAATCTCTTTACACTGTATGATGACTTGGGTCTTGGCAAAAAAAGAAAAAACATGAAAAAGTTTATCTTCTTATTTTTGTCTTTTTGTTTTCCAAATTGATCAGCTGTGATCAATTCAATTCAAAAAGTTTGGGCACATCATAGCTGAAACATGACCCCTATGGTCTACAGAGGAGTGTGATGTCACTGCCACCCATCCTGCACAATAGTTCAGGAGGAGGAGGACAGAGGGCAGGGGAACTACAATAAATAAAATTGATAAATATCAGTTTTTGGTTAATGAAGATGGTTTAGTGTGCAGTTGGGGGTGTTTGTGTGTGTTCTGCTACCTCCTGGTCGGGGGAGATGGCAACGGCGAACACTTTGACTCCATGTTGCTTGGCTTCGTTGGCCGCCTCCTGGACGCCGCCGCACGGCTCTTTGTACCCGGTGATGGGATGTCCGTCTGTCACCACCACGATGTACTTGTTCTCGTGGTAGTGGGAGCCGCTGAGCGCACAGGGACACACATGTTTGGACCGATGACACTTCATTGCATGTCTCAGTGCGTGTGTGTGTTTGTGTGCATGCGTGCGAGGCGGTTACCCAATGAGCAGCTCGGCGAGGCCTCTCTTGATGGCGCAGTCGGTGTAGGTGCCCTTGCCGATGTAGTCGATGCCGTTGATGTTGTTCTGCAGGGCGGCGCGGTCGGTGGCCAAGTCGCTCAGCTCTCGGACCAGGATGACTTCGTCACTGTAGTGCAGCGCTCCCGAGTTCCACGTCAGCGTGCGGTCGCATCGGTGGCGGCTGCGCTCAAGAAAGACAGTTGGGTGACGTGCACCAGTGGTACCAGTGGTGTGATGCGAGAATATATGTTCATAAAGGACACTTTTAATCTGAGGAATGTGACATGTTGCTCATTTGCGTTCATCAGGGTGTTTTTTTGAAGTCAATTACTTGTCTTATTAGTTATCGGAAAAAGGGGCAAAGTTTAACCTTATAAACAAAAACAAAAACACAAATAATGTAGAACACTTCTAGCTACAGTGAAAAGGCTGAGAGTCTCTGATGGGCGTGGCCCTGAGTGATCACAAGTGCGACGTCACAATATCCCAGAGTTCAACTGCACTGTGTCAAGGGGAAATGTTCAAACACTGACATATTGCAGTAACTCCATCATAGCAAATGTGTGTGTGTGTGTGTGTGTGTGTGTGTGTGTGTGTGTGTGTGTGTGTGTGTGTGTGTGTGTACGAGTGTGTGTGTGTCTCTTACATGTTCCTGAGTTCATCGATGAAGCGATTGGTGAATGCTTTGATCTGATCAATGTAGAAGTTTGGCGGTTTCTGTCTGAGGGCGACGCTCTCAGACGTGTCCAGGACGAAGAAGAGGTCAACAGGACAGTCTGCTCACATATCAGACACCAAACAAACAAACAAACAAACAAACAAACAAACAAACAAACAAACAAACAACATCAATAAAACATGAGCATTAACAACCCATTCAGAGAGAAGTGTGTGGGTTTGCAGTATGTGGCACATGATGCTGAATGCAACTGTCTACATCACTCTGGGTGTCATGTGTCACACTGGACCTGACACCTGTATTCTTATACAGTTACAGTTAATAATAAAACTATAAGGGACCCAACAGGTCAATAACAATCCTAAACCTGTCTGAATGAGAGTGAGAGATGGAGCTGAGCGTGAACCACTGCCTACTGAAGCAGGTCTTGGCCCTGTAAGCAGGGCCTGCTCACGGTGGACCACTGAAATCTTCTCGTCAACAATCAAGTTTTTTGCAGCACCATTTTCAAAGCCACTGATGCTCCAGGCGCAGTCCGAGAGCAGAGGCGGCGAACATCTGGACTTGCAGGAAACATCCAACAAAGTATGCGCAGCGATAAAGGCTCACTGAATCACTGATACACCCGTTTGGATGCAACTTAATAGTCAGACAGAAAACAAGATATTAATGGGCGGATTTAGCAAAGTTGGAAGCTTTTTCGACGAACTTACCCGCAAACTTGTTTCTTGTGTTCTGCGCACCCGCCAGGAAAACGCACAGGAGCGCAAGGAGACATCTGAGAGTCTCCATGCTTCAAAACGACGGAAATACTACAAACGAAAAATGTTTACGGACCCGAATCCCCGGGAAAACAATCGCAGAGCCACCCCAGTCCAAAAACCCGGTGTATTTAAACTACTTTAGCGAAGTTTTCCCCCGATCCAGCGCTCCGCCGAAGTTTATCCAAGGGGAGAACCAGAGCGCGCGGAGGAGAGCTGGAGCGCGCAGGGGAGGACCGGAGCGCACGAGGGAGGAGGAAGAAAACGAGGAGGAGGGGTTCAGATTCGACGGCGAGATGGAACAGACAGGAACGCGCACGGGATGACAGGAGAAAAAAAAAAGGAAATAGAGCAAACAATCCAAGATATGACTGCTTCCTTAAAAGGGTTCTTAGAACCACTGAGACGAAGTGCAAACCTCATGACCAAGGAAGATACACGACTTCTTTATGCATTATATTTTTTATTTGCTTAGAAAATATGCACCATATTGAAACTCACTCTGGCTTGAGTTTCAGAAAACTGATTAAAAAAAACTGATTGTAGGAAATCATCAATTGTATAATTTCACTTCAATAACCCTAACCCTAACCCTAATCAATTAGACCAGCCATGCCAAGGAATGGAATGCAGCGGGGGTGGTTGTGTGTGTGTGGGGGGTGGGGGGCATAAGTGAGTGCAACTTTTATCAGAGGTAATGAAAAACAGCTGGTCTACAGCTTGGAATAATCTGGAATTCTCTGTTCTTTTCTTTCTCTGGAAAATCGGGGGCAGGAGGGGAGCTTGGCTACATCTGGATCACTTCTGTTCCCAGACCTGACGTGAAGACAAAGTCAGTAGGGGAGGAGCGCTTCCTACTCCCACCACTTTTCTTTTTTTAGTGTGTGCAAAAGTCGGAAGAGACACAGTGCCATCTAGCGGTCACTGTCCGATGATTATGGACAGCGCTTTGACGGGGGCGGACTTCAGGGCTCATTGGCAAGGTGCTGACGGGGGGGGCGGATGCCGCGGACGGACCCATGTGTTTGTTCGTGCATGTGCGCGCGTGTGCGTGAGGACTGAGAGGGGTGCCGAAGCCTGGCCTGGACTCAGGTTTTCCAATGAGATCACTGCTTTGGAGAAGAGAAAAGAAAGAAAAGAGGTGAAGGGAAGGAAAGGAAAGAGGGGCGAAGAGAGAGGGGGACATCTGGTAGCGATTCTGTGTTTGTAAACTCGCCCCACTGGTGAGTCTGTTGGACGCTCTGCAGCTGTGGCTAATGTAAATGGCTGCAAACTGAGATGCACAGATTGTGCCATTAAAATGGCCCGAGACTTAATAAGACGTGTAATCCAAACTCTTCGTGGGAGGCTGTGTTGAGCAAGTTTCATCCAAAGGCAGATAAAACATTAAACATAGATTAGTTTGCTGTATTTGCAGGTTTGCGACCTCCCAAATATCAATAATATATAAAATGATGCAACAAAAACAAGCCACTCCAATTCTTAAAATAATGGCAGCACGAAGATCAAAGAATCCCCTCGCTCTTTCCGAGGAAACCAATGCGTGTACATCCTCTGAAGGCAAACTTTCACATCTGAATGAAAATGCAAACCGCACATGTTCTTCCGCTCGCTGGAAATTCAGCCGAATGTGTTGGCCTGGCCTGCTGGCAACCAGGATGCAGCAAGAGTTTCCACTGAATCTTGGCGTTTGGTGGAGAAAATGAGTCGCACCTCTGAGTCAAACTAAAAGAAAGAAACCCCCAGTTTCTCCAGCTTGAAATACTCTTTTGTGTGTGCGTGCGTGCGTGTGTTCTAAAACATCTTGCAACATTTAACACACCATGACCTTCATCATTGGGTTTGATTTTCCCCCTGAGACTGGCCAGGGTTTTACTTTGTTTGGGAGAACATAATCCTCGCAGTAAACTACTGCACATAAACGATTATGTAAGATGGAGCGCGAGTTCTGAGACAGAAAGAGACCGGGGGGGAGAAATGGGTGCATTTTGTTGCAGAAGGGCCGTTGCAGCACAGGCAGACGGAAGAGATTAATCACAGTGCGTGATGGCAAGACGTGAAGCGCGGATCCAAGTTCACCAATAAACTGGAACAATGGCAACTGGGATCAAAGAGGTCTTTGCTATGCTGCTCCCACTCGCCATTGGAATCACACTGGCTCCAAACGGCTTCAAAACGCTGTTGGGCCGAGGCTGCAGGAAATTGCTGGCTAATCACGATCCCAAGCTGTGCAAATGACAGGAAATGGGTGAACCTTGCTTCCAGTGTTATTGCCTCATCAATTCTGTCTCACTGGTAATCAGTCAAACGGCCTTCTGTTTGTGATTTACAGAGAAGTGGACAGCTGCTATCAGTGCTGCGAGTCAGGATGGCCTGTGATGAAGAGATTACCACTGTCTTTCATAAACAATCCATCCTTTGCTCCTCCATGCTTTAGCTTCTCTACTCTGAAGAGCATCAGTGAGGCAACAGCTCTGGCAGGAAACGAACACCCAGGGGTTCTGTGGGAGGCTGCAAACACAGGGCTAACTCCTGTTTCTTGGGCAGCTATAAAGTTATCTGCTCATGCAAGGCTGCTGCTCCAGACTGTGGGCAGCAGCCATCTGAAAATGGGATCTTGACAATCACCTACTGCCCTCTAGTGAAAGGTGAACAAATTCCTCACGAAAAGTCTCTGAATGGCTGTGGCTTGTTCAATGAATGCAGACGGCACCAAGAAGCTACAAACAAGGAAGTTTAATTTGAAATTTACAAATATGCAAAGAATAGATGAGGACTGTGAAGGGCTACACGGACAACTATTGCCCTGCTGAGTAAGAAATGGAGACAAAATTTCAACTTTCAGCATATTTACACAGACAGCATTCTAAATTTGCATGAGCGTTTAGCCCTTCTAAAAAATATACAGTATTTATACATATATATTTTTGTCATACTGCAGCCTCTGAAGCAGAAGGGTATAGCACCAAAGTGAACCGAGTTAAACTGAAGTGAAGTAAAAATCAAGAACAAGCCTGGCAGTGACAGACAGACGGGGGTAACCGTTGTGCTGATGCAAAGGAGAAACCTGACATTTTGTAAAACACTTATTAACATTGTTGAAGTTTTGACCTCAGAGCCAACAATTCAGTCATCTGCCTCTAGTCTTTCTACTACAATGTGCTGCTGCTGGCAGCCAATCAGGCTGCACAACACATTATTTTTCCCCTCGTATTGTCAACAACGTGATTAAGTCTGAGTCCCAAAATATTCCCAAACTACTCCTTCAAATGTTTAAATATCTTAACACTAACTTCATGATCTCCTGTGCACATTGAGCTGCGCGGCAGCAACAGCAGCAGCATGATTCTGCATTTTCTTTACGTATTGCTTCATTTTGCTTCGTTGCTTCGACCGGCTGCTGCGATTTCAGCAGCCTGGCAGCCAATCGTACGTCGGTCGCTACATGTGAGCAGGCGCGTGGCGCCGCCGTCGGCCCGCTTCTCCTCACGTCATGTCGGAGTGGCTCTTGAGGTGCCTCCGCAGGTGGTTGAGGCAGGTGTAGGTCTTGGGGCAGATCTGGCAGTGGTACGGTCTCACCCCCGAGTGGTTGAGCGTGTGCTGCTTCAGGACGCTGCCGTCCGAGAAGGCTTTGCCGCACTGGGAGCACACGTACGGCCGCTCGCCTGTGTGCACGCGCATGTGCACCGTCACCTTGTGCGCCATGGTGAAGCCCTTGCCGCACACCGTGCACTTGAAGGGCCTCTCGCCCGTGTGCGTCAGCCTGTGCGTGCGCATGGCCCCCATCTGCGAGAAGGCCTTGCCGCAGTCGGGGCAGACGTGCGGCTTCTCGCCCGTGTGCACCCGGGTGTGGCTCCGCAGCCCCCCCGCCGTGGAGAAACACTGCGAGCAGTGCGTGCACTGGTAGGGCCGCTCGCCCGTGTGCGTGCGCATGTGCTGCTTGAGGTCGTAGCGGTTGCGGAAGCCGCGGCCGCACACCGGGCAGCTCTCGGGCCGCTCGTCGTTGTGCCGCAACTCGTGGTTGGCCAGGCACTTCTCCGACAGGAAGCACTTGCCGCACTCCTGGCACTGGTAGGGCTTCTCGTGGTCCACGCGCTGGTGGTACTTGAGCTCGCTGATGCCCGGGAAGGTCTCGTCGCAGTACCTGCACCTGAAGCGGTGGTTTGGGCTGTAGGGGAGCTGGTGTTCGCTCATCTGGTGGTTCCTCAGCAGGTGCGCCATCTTGAAGGTCTTCCCGCAGTGGGAGCACTCGAACTTAGTCAGCAGCTGGACGCACTGGTGCCTGATGCGCTCGTGCAGGGACCTGAAGTTGCAGCCGCACCTGGTGCATATGTGGGCGGCGTTTTTGCACTTCCTCTTACGGTGGCCAGACAGGTGGGCCTCCGTGCGGAAGGCCTTGCCGCACTGGGAGCACTTGTAAGGCTTGACGGCTGTGTGGAACCTCTGGTGCTCCAGGAACTCAAAGCGGTATTTAAAGCTGCGGCCGCACAGAGGGCAGTTGTGCGTGACTCGTCCCCGCGCGTACAGAGTTTTGACGGAGCCCTTCCTGGAGGACAGCGAGTTTAAGGAAATCCTGTGAGCGCCGCCGCTACTCTTGATGTTCCGATGTTTGCTGACGCTCATTAGCTTGGCCGCCTCCATTTCTCCGGCCTCCTCGTGGCGCTGCTGGTGCTTGGCGAGACACTTGGAGGAGATGAAGCTCTTCCCGCACTGCTTGCACTGGTAAGGTTTGTCGTGATCTACCTGCTGATGGTACTTAAGGTCGCCGATGCCCGAGAAACCGAGCCCACAGTGGCTGCACTTGAAGAGGCGGCTTTGGGAGTGAGTCAGCAGGTGTTCCTTCAGGGTGCTGGACTTCTGGAAAGTCTTACCACACTGTTCACAGTCGTAGCTGCGGCCACGCTTCGGGCAGTGGTGTCTGAATTTGTCCAGTGAGGTCGGAAAACTGTTGCCACATTTAATGCACAAGTATGCAGCGTTTTTGCATTTCCTGAGTCTGTGGCCGGCCAGTAGGGTGGCTGTCCTGAAAGCCCTCCCGCACTCGGAGCAGTTGTACGGCTGCAGCCCGCTGTGCACCCTCTGGTGCTCGATGAGGACGGAGTGGTGCTTGAAGCATTTGTCACACTCGGGGCATTTGTGCAGCCCCGACTGCTGCTGCTTCCTGCGAGGGGACGCCGGCATATCGGTCCTTTTGGGCAGTTCGGGAAAGTCAGTTGACGTAGAGGGGTTGGTCGAAAGTTCTTCATCGAACATGACGATCTGAGGGTCGTCTGCGTTTTCATCATCACAAGCGCTGGGGTGAGATGCGATGGCCACCTCCAGCGAGGGCGGGAGACACAGTGAAGGAATGAGGAGATCGTCCGACTGAAACGGAGCTGCAGAAAGAAAAAGAAAAAAGAATAAAATGTTTAAATACAAGGCCTCCTTCTTTATCAAAATAGTACGTTTAGAGTCTTCAATGAAGAATAAAAGTCGTGTACAGACCCACACTACTCTTGGCCAGTTTTCCATGACACTGTTTGCTTTGGAGGAGAAATTTGAGGTCCTCTCCGTTTGAAACACATTGTATGTATTCCTCCAGGACTGATGGGGCAGCACTGATCCAGGATGCAGTCTGTACAGGGAAACAATTGAGAAGGCATCTTTAACTCAAAACCACCTTCTAGAGGTCTTTTTTTGTCTTACTATTTGTGGGATGCTCTGATGTACCTGTTTAAAATCTGGTATTGGAAGCAGCTCCTCCAGTCTGGTAAAGAACTCAGACACCAGAGTTTCCAGTGCTGTGTCGAAGTCGGGACCATACTCCACTGGAAAGACATTCTGTCAGATTATAAAAACACAAGACCGGATTCAGCATACACCACCATGATTCGGTATGGGAAATGAAACAGTAACATGTTGTGAGGCAATGTCATAGCCATGACTGATGAAAAATAAGTTTGTGCCAGTTCTACCTTGAGGAAGTGTTCTCTGCCGTCAGTATCTTCTATGAGGCCCTGAACCAGCTTCATAAAATTTGCCTCTGGTGCCTCAAACACAGGCTCATTTGTCTAAGACAAAAAAAAAGCAAAGAGAAGAAGAGGTCAGATGATATTAATTTGTAAAATTAGATACATTTATTATCAACTGCATTAGGTGTCTATGTATGCCCTAATGTAGCGCACTGCGTCGCAGTGTTTAACAATTCTTGTCAGCATTATTACACATTTGAAGTTTACCAAATATTTCAACTAAATGTCTAACTACCTTACCTCTTCAATGCAAGAGGATCGGATCCTACTGAGGTGGGACTCGACAGCCTTGAGATCTTCGGGATGTTCTGAACGCAGCAGCTCAAGAGTTGTCTGGTGGAACATTTAATTCCTAATTTTAGCCTCCCTGTCGCATTTGGAGCTCTTCGTTTCACAGAGTCCATAAAAGAAACACAGCAGAATTTGCTCATTCAAGAAAACTTACTCTTGCTCTCAGGCCAAGCGAGAGCAGCCTCCCTTCTCGTTTGCTCATCAATTCAGGGACCGCGTCCGTTACCATGGACACAAACTCCTCCAGCTTCCCATAGTGCTTTATGTTGCGCTGGCGGACAACTTCCCACATCACAGCTGACATCAGCCGCAGCGGAGGGACGAGAAGTGCCAGGGAGGATAGGGGGACGCTGAATTCTTTCAAAGAGAAATCCGACGAGGGTCAAACAAACTTACAAAGAGATGACAAAAACCTTGAAGACTGTAACGACTTTGAGGTGCACACGCATAGCTCATGAGTTCTGTTTGTGCCTGCGCTGACAGATAAAAATATAGTTTCTAAACTGTAATCAGCAAATAAGTTACTGAATATGTAAACACATATCAAAGTCAGATAAACGAAAATAGCCTCTGACGACAAGCAGCATCTTAATTGAGCATCACTGGTTCTCCCTCCTCTGCATCGATCCTTGTCATACATCGTACAGCATTAAATAGGGTATAATAAAGGGAAGCTTTGAGTGTGGAAACAATCTTACAGACGTGTGTATAAAAGCGTGACCACAAACAATTTTATTCAACAAAGACTTTCTCGCTTCTATCAAATTCTTCGCGGACAGTTCACAGACAGACTAGCTAAGTTTAAGGTTAGCATATAATGATTATTTTCAGGATAGTATCTTTGTGGGGTTTGGCGGTTGATTACTGTAAAAAAAATAGCGTTCACTTCAAAGCACAATTGTTTACTATCTGCGGTCTCGGAAAGGCGTCTGCTAACGTGACCAGTTTAGCCATAAGGCGGCTAATGCTGTCTGCTAAAACCGGCGAAAATCATTTTTTGTTCCAGGGATTAGTCGAGGCCTGGTGAGCCCCTGCTAATTCTTCGGCTAATGCTAACCACCGAGATGTGTGAGAAGCTTTTAAGGGGCAATGTTACATGTGGGCCGCTGGCTGAAACATACCCATGTCGTTCATTTCGGAATTCTTTGATGAGAATGGAGTGGAAGCTCATCACAGTGGAATATCTTCAATGCTTTCGGTTAGCGTGCTAGCGAAACGCATACGGGGCCTCAGGCGCCAACTTCTTCCTGAAACACGTTGTCCATCCAGGGCAACGTTGGTTGGTTCAGTCGATGTGTCGGCGCGAAGGGATGTTCGTTTCGTTGCACGGGGTGGCGCGGATGTTCAATCGTTTAAATTGCAATTTCAAACACTTCACACTCGACGACTTTGAAAATCGGTGAATGTTATAGTTGGGAGGGGAAAAAACATTTAGGTTTTACAATTAGGTTGAACTAATAATTGTACTAAATAATATTTTTTCATCTTATTGATTCTCTCTGGTTTAGGATAAATCACAGACACGTTTGAGTTCTATTATAGAAGTTCTAAATGCAATGTAGTTAATGCAACATCTGGTTGCTGTGAAGTTGTCTGTTTGACTTCTGGCTGGGCTGTAAATTGAATTGTCTAATTATGGGATGAATTCAATTTTTCTTAGCTGGACCAAAGGATTTTACATTTAGCACAATCTTTCAGAAAGAATCATCATGACATAACTTTAAAGGATTGTCAAGATAAAAAAAAATAATAATGATGAAAAACATTTTTTTAAAAAAAACAGAGAACTCCGTCAAAATTATTGAACACAGACTGGCTGTATAAATCAACTGCACAGTAATAAATACTAAAGCATAGTCTAGTGTTTGGATTTAAAATGTTTTGTTAGTGAGTTTCTCGTGCCTCTGCAGGTGGTCATTGCATGTGTAGGTCTTTGGACAACACTGACAAGCAAAGGGTTGAACACCTATGTGTGTCATTACATGTTTCATTAAGATGTAGTTGCGCGAGAAACTTCTCCCACAATCAGAGCAGACAAAGGGCCACTCCCGGATGTGAACCCACTTATGGTTCAACAACTAGCTGGTCTTGGCAAATCCTCTGCCACACATTCTGCACACACAAAGGCCTTACCAAAGTTGGAGCACAGGTAAGGCCGTTCCCCAGAGTGGATTCTTTCATGTATGGCTAGGTTTCCCTGCACACTGAAATCTTTGCTGCAGTCTTTGCAGTGAAATTGCCTCTCACCCGTGTGACTGACTGTGTGAACATCTAGGCAGTATTTGTTCTTACACGCTTTGCCACACTGCGCAGAAAGGTATTTTTCTTTGGCCTGCGAATCTGCCTGGTGGCTTTTAAAGAGGGAACAGTAGCAGACTCGCTATGAGGAGTCAGGTCCTGCAGGGGCGTCTTTTCTCCTACACTGGTTTGTACTTTTCCAGACTGTTAAACTCTCCCTTCTCCCTGTGACTCAGCTCATGCTTTACTAGCGAGCTCTTCCTCTTAAAGCTTTTCCCACAATGAGAGCAGTCAAACATCTGAGCACAATGACCACAACTGTGCTGACGTCTGTCCTGCCGACAAGGAATGCTGTCCCTGCATTTGACACAAACATATGCTGCTTCTTTACAAAGAGTCCGCCTGTGATTTCGGAGGCCAGCGGTCCTCTTGAAGGCCATTCCGCACTGGGTGCACTTGTAGGGCTGTTCGTCGGTGTGACAATTGTGTGCTTCACTTTGTCGCTGAGAAATTGGTTTGGCCGATATCTTAGGATCACAGCTCGACACTAAACCTGTGTCACTCAACTCCTTCACTATCGCAGCAACAGAATCATCAGAAAGAGAACTTTCTCATCCAATGGCCAAATTGCTCATCATCACATGTTTATGCCACGCATTCTGCAAGACCAGTGCTGGGCTCATTGAGGGAAAATGAAGAGATGAGCTGGTGCTTTGAAGGTGTCACTGTTTAAAGAGAAGAAAATAAAGAGGTGGACGGATTAAGAAAGTACACATCCATTTGCAGCCATAAGCTAGTAGGCTTCATCTGGCATCCAGACTTACCACTGGTATCCACCTCCACTGTTTCCCCACATTGAATTTCACTTTTGAGCAGCTCCCTAAGGTTGTCCGCTTCAAATCCGCACCCCATATGCTCCTCTAGAACAGAGGATGGATCGCTGATCCAGCCTGCAGTTTGTATCAAGTAAAAAGACAGCCAGAAGCAAACTTATATGCAACATACAAAAAGGATTTAAGAAAATAAATGAGGATAGATGCAAATGGATTGATGAACTACTGAGTACTTTTTAATCACTAATTCTAAAGCACTTTATTTTATCACTTTTTTAAAGTCCGGAATGAGGATGGAAGCGCTTCCAGGCGGGTGAAGAATTTACAGACTTTATTCACAAAATTTCAACTTAAAACTCGAAATGAAAACTTAAATAAAAATCTCCTTCCTGTAATATTTTTTTCTCCTCTTGTGGCAGTAATCCTTTTTCGTATCAAACTGTGTCAAACTATCAACAAGAGAATTTTGTGAGAAGAAAAAAAAATATTGCAAAACATCTTGCTATTAGCTTATAGTAAACTTTCACGTACCAAGTCTTGATCACGTTTCCTTTTCTTCTTTTTTGTTTTCAATTGAGAGACATTTTGTGTCTTTAGCGCCCCGCCTGCTTGAGTTAATTTTTAGTTCAAAATGAACTCACTGTAGTTATTAAGAAAATCTAAATATATAATAATAAATATATAAGTATATATAAGTAGCTTTCTGATGTTTACAGTAGATATAAAAATAAATCAGCTTCCTCACAAGACATCCCAGAAATTTTAACCATTTTAAACACTTAAATAACTTATACAATAGTATACAGACTGCTGTGCATTTGTTTCAACATTCAATGTCTTTTATCTTGCTCCGAATTGTTCAGTTTCAATGCTTGTATTCCTTCATTATATTTGTATCTCACCAGTCCGTGCTGAGCTGTAAGCTTTGCTCCGAGGATCACCACCGAGCGTTTTCGTTCGCTTACCCGAGGTCAGCACAAGGTGGCAGCAACTTGAACAGCCTCTTCCAGGCCTCCATCTCACATGTGTTACTCTCTAATTTTTCCTGAGAGAACCCAACATGCTGAGGGAAGTGCCAAGGTTTATAATTCTTCCAACATAATAAGATCATCTTTTTAAATTAAAACAACAAGAAAAACAAAAACACTGACTTCGCAGCTTTCCTTGGCAGGCTTCAGTACATCACCACATTTTCTGTCTCATGAAAGCATCACCAGAACAAACTAATAAGGCCACTTCTTGTTTTGGACTTTATTTTTTATTTTATTTCAAATCTCACATTTTGGACAAACTTTTATCTTGATTTTATCATTATCACCAAATAACCATTAGAACAAAAATTATAATCTAAATGTGTTGCAGAGTGTGGGTTGAATGTCATTTATATATGTTACTTATGAATGATAAGAGATTAATATTAATTCATACTATTAGCACTAAATTAAAGTATAATAAAGACATATAAAGCCTTGTGGTAAAAAAAAAAAGAAATACATTACCGTTGTCTCCTTTGACTGGTGACAAGAAAACGACTGTTGCACACTTCAATAAGCAATCCATCAAAGGTCTTGCATTAAAGTTCACATTACACATAGATGTTCTTTAAATATAGCACTGCACTGGCATTGCTGCACATTACCGCGTTTGTGTGTGCGTGCGCATGCGTGTGTGTGTGTGTTTGCATTTTGTAATTAGTTATAGTGCATTTTTAATCTTTTTAAAAATGTTTGCACTCACTGATACAGCTTTAATCTCCACCACATGTCCAAATCCTTAAAAATCAGATCAATTACCAAGACACACACACACACAGGAATTAAATTCATTGTAAGCATCTGCTTATTATGAGGATGGACAACAAAAGTGCACAGTGTGTGTGTCTGTTAGTGTGTCAATTCTGTTGTTCCAAGTACGTCCACATGTCCACTATGAGCATGTAAGTGTGTGAAAGCGAGAGAAAAGGTGAGATTGTGCGTGTATATTTGTGTCCGCGTATGTGTAATTAAAACGAGTGATTCTTTTTCCTTTTTTTTTTTTTCCTCCACACAGATTATCCCTCTATCCCAGCTGGTCAGAGTTGGATTTGACCACCCGACAACCAGAGAGAGGAAATCTCTTTGGGGCGAAATCCAAATTGGCACCCTTGATGATTTTTTTTTTTTTTTGAAAACTGAAATTGTTGCAAGGCTCTACTACTGACTTGAATTTATATAACTAAACACAAAAGAAGAAAACTGGTAATTACTCATTGGTTGTTGATGATCCACGACCCAATTTTTAATAGCTGTCCAACTCCCTGTTGGTATTGCAATAAATTTGGATGAGGATGTTAAATATGCAGTGATTTTACTGTATTTTTCCCCAGCATGAGCCACTCCCCAACACACCTGCTATCATTAATCAGCACAGAACATTTGAGATATATTGTGACAGGGTTTTTACGTGATTATGCAGAGGCATTATGAGTGAACGCAAGCTTTAAAGGGCTATGCCTCCACACGTAGCTGTGGAAATGCAGAGGTTCGCACATCTGTCCTCCTCACATACACGCAGAGATAGAGGGAGAGAGGAGGCAGAGGGAGAGAGTGAGAGAGATTTAAAAAGCCTCTGCCTTGCAATGAGGTCAAATCAGCAAACTGCCTCCTCATGTCCAAATGGAGAGTACTCACTTTTGAATTTTGCACAGCCTAACAAAATAGGAAATATCTCTTCAGACGGCCAGATGTCCATGACATGGAAAAGAGTTTTATTACCATTTAGTGAAACAGTCCATGAGGTGTTCAACCCAAATGTAATACAGACAGTCAGGTTTTCAAGGAAAGTCTTTTTTTATATATAAAAATGAACACAGTGTTATTTTATACGGCTGGATCACATCTTGTTATGGCTTTCAAGAGTCGCTGAAATGGACTTATAAATACATTACAAAAAATAAAAATCAGCTTTACATACTTTACACAGATCCGAGGTTATCCACACTGTTGATTAGAAAACTAACTCTCAGTTCACTCACGCTTGTCAAAGCCACATCCATTGGATCAAATCCATTAAAAGAGAAGTAGAGAAGTGTGCGGACGACAATCAAGATCAGGCACATTATTCAGGGTGTGTGATCACACACAGCTCTTCGTTTCCGTTGCGTGCAACTTCTAATTGTAATGTCCTCAGATTGACAAGAAGTCTTAAACATAAAAAAGTAGTTAGTTTTGTTAGTCTTTCCGCCGCTAACTCTTTTGCTTTTCAGTTAAAATTATGTGTGTTAAGCAGGGGCCATATCTCTATTATCACCAACTGTGTAATGCAACTTTATACATTCAAAGTGCAAAGAGTGGAAATTATTTTTCTAAGCAAGCAATACAAAATATCCCAAACACTAGATACCATGATTAGCTCCATTATTAGTTATCTGTGTTCTTTACAGATAACTAAAAACTTCAGACTACACTGAACAAAAACATTAATGTTGACATATTATTAATGCTTTATGCTTTGGCTAAAGTCAGTGTCATTGTGTTTTGTTTTCAAAGAAAACTAACAGTCTGGAAAAACTTAGCTTCAAGATGTTCACACTCATAAGTGAAAATTAAATCCAAAATGTGAATATTACACAGCTGTACAGTATATATACACACACATATATATATATATATATATATATATATATATATGTATATATATATATATATATATATATATATGTATATATATATATATATATATATATATATATATATATATATATATAAAATAAGATCTATATATATATATATATATATATCTTAACATGATTTAAATACCTCACATCTAACTTTACTGTGGGAAACATTAATGACTTTTTATTTGATCAGATGTTTTTAATATGATATATATATATATATATATATATATATATATTACTGTATATATAACATATATGAATATACTATATATATATATATATATATATATATATATATATATATGTATATATATATATATTTATATAATACTAACCACAGACTGCATGAATAAATGGAAAAGCATCTTTTTTTATTAAAAAAAAAAAAACCCACAAGCTGTATGTCAGTGTCCTCTTCTGTGCAGCACGGAACTTGTGTGACAATATACAATATATATTTTTTTTTGTCGCTTTAACATCCCTGTCCACAGTCTTGAGGTAAATGATTTAAAATTTTTTTAATCAAATTAAGGTAGACTAAGTACTATCAAATAAAAAAAATAATGAGTTAGCCTCAAGCTAATCCCAAACGAGAAGTTCTAAAGGGCAGCAAAACCTAGATAAATTAAGTTTATTTATTTATTAAAAATTTAACTTAATAAGTCAACCTTGTTGTAGTCCAATAATTCCAATTGTTCCAGTTGTGAATAACAATCAATGCCTGGATGTTAGAAAACCCTGGGATATAAATAATCTGAGCACAGCGTTGATTGCTATTTCTCAAAGAGGCTGTGGATAGTGACATTTATGTTTTAGGGTGGAACAAAAGAAGTATACGAAATTGCATATTTCCATAGAATGTATGTATAAAAACTGTATCTTAGAGCTATATTCTGTGTTATAAAAAAAAAAAATCACATCTCAGAGGAAGGTTTCCTCATAGTTTTCACCAGGCTCCCCGAGTTCAGAGTCTCTGGATAAAGATCTGGTGACCCTGCAGAGGTCACTAACTGCTCTGGTCACACTTTCGTAAGAAGGTGGCGAGGACATTTCCGCGTCCTCCACCACCGGTCCATAGTGCTGTATCATGGTGGCTATCAGGCCCTCCGTCTCAGGAGCATTCTCAATGTCCACCACTGTCTCGAGGTTGATCTGTCTGTACAGGTAAGATGCCTGCTTCATCTGCCGGCGCACCAGGTGCCTCCGGTAACACCTCTGGATGATGATGGCTGACACCTCCTCCAGCTTGTGTCGCAAGGTGGAGGTGATGGGCTCATGGGAGATCTTGGAGGGGTTGGCCATCATGAACTTCTCCTCCATCTGCTGCTTGAGGGCGTCCATCTCACCCGACTCCCCCAGCACGCGCTTGGTGAAGGCAAACAGGATGTCTAGGCAGTGGATCCTGTCCCCGCTCACCATGGGAAGGTCCATGGAGATGAGCTTGATCATGTTGGGCTTGGCTATCCGCAGCGGCTCCGACAGCGTGTCCGCGAATATGGACAGCATGGAGAACTCAATGAACTGCGTGGCCTCTGAGTCAAACTTCTCCCACACCTCATAGAACATCTCAAAGTCGTCCTCGCTCAGGGGCTCCGTGCTCTCCTCCGTGGCAACGCTGAAGTTCTCCAGGATGATGGCTATGTACATATTTACCACGATGAGGAACGATATGATGATGTAGCTGACAAAGAATGCAATGCCCATTGAGGGGCTGCCACAGTTTCCCCGGGTGTTTGTGCCCGTGTTGACAAAGTTAACGTCGCACTCCTCTGGCGAGCTGGACATGATGGGACTCAGGAGGTTGTCCCAACCGGCCGATGTGCTGATCTGAAAAAGGCAGATCATGCTGTTCCCGAAGGTCTCGAAGTTGAACATGTCGTCGATCCCATCCTGCTTCTTCACGTAGGCAAAGTTGGCCATGCCGAAGATGGCGTAGATGAACATGACGAGGAACAGCAGGAGGCCAATGTTGAACAGAGCCGGCATAGACATCATTAAGGCAAACAGTAGAGTCCTTATTCCTTTGGCTGCACGTATGAGTCGGAGGACACGTCCAATCCTCGCCAGTCTGATGACTCGAAACAGGGTCGGGGATACAAAGTACTTCTCAATGATGTCTGCGAGAACGATGCCTGAAACAGAACCACAAGACACAAACCACGATCAGCTCATCTAGATTTATATGACCCTCAGTTCTACATACACATAAATATACATAAAATTTATCTCACAAATATTTTCAAACAACATAGTTGGGTCTTGCCTGTCAACAAACTCCTCCCCCTAAAAAGAGAAAAAAATCTGTCTACTACAACTTTCAAAGTGTTTCAAAACACAAAGGTTTCAAAGGCAGCCTTTTATGATGTCACAGGTGACAGCAATTTCTCGTCCAAGAAAGCAACAATATTCCTTGGCTTGTTTTGGTTCCCCTTCAAACGTGTGGGAAGTTTTACCGGGGAAAAAAACTCAAGTGTCTTAGCAGAATGCTGTCAACAGAGAGATCAGGAGGTTTTGCTTGAAAGTTTTTGAGATAAAATAAAAAATGATAGAGTATGGGACCTTTAATAAACCTAAAAACATCCCAGAATTAAAATGACTTCCAATAATACAACAAGGCAAGACAGACCTTGACAGAGGAGCAAAATCCTGCTTCTCAACAGCTGTGCAGCTCATTTAAAGACATCACAGCTGGCTTCTCCTTACCCACAATGGAGAGGATTATCACCACAAAGTCGAAAATGTTCCATGCCACGGTGAAGAAGTAACAACGCAGGGCAAAGATCTTGATGAGGCATTCGGTGGTGAAGATGACAATGAAGACCAGGTTGATCTTGTTGAGGATGGATTCCATGCGCTCGGACTGTTCGTCCGTCTCCGCCATCATGGTCACCATATTGACGATGATAAGCATCATGATCATGATGTCGAAGGCTTGCTTGGATACTAGGTCAAAGAAGAAGGCTTGCAGGATGTTCTGGAAAGAGGGAATAGAAAGTGGTTAACAAGTGTAACGATAGACATCTGCGTAGTTTGGCGTAATTTTGAGCAACAAGAGTTTTACCGCAGGTCTTGGTATTGGCTTTTGAGGCTTCTTACTCCCCAACTTCTTCATAGCATTATAGTACTTCTTCTGCTCTTCGGTCATAAAGATGTCCTGGCCTCCTAAGTAAAGGCAAAATAATAGGAATATAATTTTAACTTGAAACTTTACAAAAAGGGCTTTTAAATTCTTGAACCCTCGTTCCATTTGGGAATAGTCAGTGGATGACATGTTTCTGCCTCTACCCTTTAGATGCTCTGATCCCCTACTTGATTAATTATTAAGGTTGCCAATGAACGACATCAATCTTTCATTATCCACGTTGTCAATACTCATCTTTCGTTTCTGCTGATTGAAATTGTCAATGATGACGCCGATGAAGAGATTGAGGGTGAAGAAGGAGCCGAAAATGATGAAGACGACAAAGTACAGGTACATGTAGAGGTTGATCTCTCTGATGGGTTGTTCCTCCACCTGAAACCAGACAGTTTCATGAGCTTACTTGGATCTGCCCCATTTCAGTTGAAAACTAGGAGTCAAAAGACAAGCTTACCCCTCTGGAATCCACAGCTGCGTGCATGATTTCCATCCAACCTTTAAACGTGGCCTATCACAAAAAGGTAAAAGTTGAATAGTGTGAATATCCGGAGCCACTTGGAAAAACAAGCTGGTAGTCACCAATACTTCAGTTCCCAGTGCAGAGCAGGGAAACCTCACCACTTGCAGGAGCGACAGGTAGCCGAGTCCCACATTGTCAAAGTTGACCTTCACTTTGGTCCAGTAGAACTGGGTGTCGTTCATGGCGAGGCAGTCCGACTTGTTGTTGACCACCGTGGCACTGTGGATGAAGCCTGTCCTGTTCACGCACTTGCCAAACTTGCCGGCAAACAGGTTGACACCCATGATGCTGAATATTAGCCAGAAGATCAGACACACCAGCAGCACATTCATGATGGACGGGATGGCGCCAATGAGGGCATTCACCACCACCTGATTGGTAGCCAGGCACAAACACAGCACACAGATTGTCAGATACAGTTGACGGTGTGAACTGAACGCTGGAATAGGGCAACTTGAGGAGGGAAAAAAAGGCTCCAGTGTATGTTTTGACTTTTCAAGTCTACAATTACTTTGTGGACTTTTCACAGTAAAACATCTCTGTCCTTTGGTACTACATTGTGGTTAGTGTGCTAAACATTTGCTAATTGGTGTGTCTCAAAATCTACAGCTGCAGGTGTGTGGAAAAAGTGGACAGCATAAGTTCGCCTGTAGCGTAATTCAGAGACAAATCTGGTTCACTCACCCGCATGCCCTCAAATCTGGACAGAGCTCGCAGCGGTCTCAGAGCACGCAAGGTCCTCAGCGACTTTATGGCAGTAAAGTCAGAATAACCCAGGGAATTTGCCACCAGGCTTATCAAGGAAACCTACACAGAGAGACACACATATTCTTTGACAATCGAGTAGTTGAACCTAACAGCGTAAACTTCAGAGGAGTAGCAATGCGTTACTTCAACACAGGCTACAAAGTCGTTTAAAAAGTATTTTAGCGGCACTACTTCCATCGTCTCTAAGAAATTGGGAGTCAAGCCCGAGCACAAACTCAATACAGGTTTTATGTTTTAAGAGCTACATTTCATAATTTTTCTAATTTCTTTTGGGGGTGGGGCATTCCACAGTTAGGAAGATAACTACAGAATTTTGGGAGTCATTTTGGTTTTTTGCATCATATTTTAGCAGATTTGGACTTCCACTCTATTCTACTTTGAAAAACAATGGTATTCCGCTGTTGAATGACCCTTGGGAGGCGGCTATGGATGGAAATGTTGCGTGAGAAATGAGGGGAAAAATCCATGTCATGGCTGATGGTGACAAAACACAGACAACTCACATTTAGACAAGTAGTGTCCATACATGCATCCTCAGCTATATATACATATAAAATATGTATATATATCAAATAGAGTGAGTTTTATAAAGAATGTATCTCTGTCTTTGCCAAATTTATACCCAATTTGCAACCAATTGAACCAGATAATTAAAAGCTATTTAAGGCCAATAGGGTCCCAATAGTGTGAATTTCTTTATAAAAGTCTATTTACACATGTTTGTCCGATATATATCTAAAGAAGATACTCATAAAGGCTTTTTTGGTCATGAAAAAAAAGTCTCCAAGACACAAGATACCGAAGCAAAACATTCAGAATACACAAGGAAAAAAAGTTCACAGTATTTAGAGATGAAGTCAGCATTTGCATTTCTTAATAAACAGAAAGATTTTTTTTTTTTTAATTAACACCAGATCTTCTGTAGATAACCTTAGTGTATATGGCACTGCCTCTGTTACTGATATAAAAGCCAAGGCCTTGGACAACGACATTTGAATGGTGACAATGTTTTTTTTTTTTTAAAGATGACAAATATTATTGCATTTCCTGGGACCAGAGTCCTGTTTTGGCAACAAGACGGTGGCTTTTCATATCATAAACAGAGAGCACTGACGAGTGGAGAGACACGGAAGCATTTGGTGATGCAGATGCCACATGCACCCACTTGAGCCGCAACTTACCCTAACAATAGAGCGGTCAGTGGCAATCTGTGCAACAGCAGGTGAAATCAGAGGAGGTCAAGTAAGTCAGGCCTTGGGCTGAACGCCGCGGCCGGTCTTGGACGACTCCAAGCTTTCAGGGGCCACGTCAGGTTCAGCCCACAGTTTAAAAGACTTCAGCATTTATCTGATCACTACAGCACTGTGGCACTGAAATACATCCGGTAAACAGTGAAGATGATGTCCAGTGAGCCAAGCGAGTGCTTCCCTTAATTAATATGTCATTTATTAAAGGGACAGTTCACCTGCAGTTGAAATTTCACCCATTTGATTGGGGGATTTTTTTTCTGGCATGTCTGTACAGCAGTCGCGTGGCTCCATCCAAGCATTTGGAAGACGCAGCAGTCCAGTTTTACTCGAAACAGCCATATTAAAACCACGTTAGTAGCCAAGATATCCACTGTAACCTGAAGCCAGCAGCCATGTTCATGTGAGGGCTCTAGGATAACAACACCAGCAGAACGGTGACATCTTGGGGCGTTTCTTCAAATTTTTTCTGATGATGGAGTCAGTGGCTCCAGTGGACATCCAATAAATGCAATTATTTGCCCTCAAACAGCTCTATTAGTATTCTTATGAGGTACAAGTGGGTCAAATTTTAATTTGCGGAATGAACTGTCCCTTTCAGATGTAAATCCCACAGATAAAGAAAAAAAGTTCAACCCTTTTTTCTTTTTAATAGAAGGCCTTGAAGACGTGCGATCTGCAGCTAAATAATGACTTACATCTACAATTAGAAAGTCCAGCCAGCACCAGTAGTTGGTGAAGTATTTCTTGAAGCCATACGCAATCCACTTGAGGAACATCTCCAGCACAAAGATGTATGAGAACACCTTGTCGGCCGACTCCAGCACCACTTTCACAAACTTCCTCTTCTCAATGTAGATGTCCTCAAAGGCCTGCAGGGAAAGTGATGTCACATTAAATAAGGAAAAAAGCCAGACAAATGCATGAAACAAGCTTGTACTGTGTGTATTTTTCTTCTTTTTTTCCTGCAAAGTGAAAACAGCTCCTACCAGGGCACCGCTGCTGAGAAGGATCATGAAGATGATGAACGTCTCAAACCAGCTGTGCTCCACAATCTGGTAGCAGGTCTTCCTGAGCCTCCACCAGGCCTGACCCAGGCCGCGGCTGGTGTCGATGTTGCAGCACTGACAGTGTCTCGAGCAAACTGGCAGGGAGGGACCAAGAAGATACGGGCGTGTGAAGGAGCCGCAGACGGTGTAAAGGAGTGAGTGAGCCCAGATAAATAAATACAAAAAGGCCTTTGAATCTTACATTCTGGGAAGCATTCCTCTGGCTCCATGGTCTCCTCAGCCAGCTCTGACAAATTGTCCAGCTCTTCTCCGGGCTTCCTCAGGTCCACCGTGCTGCCCTCTGACAGGCTGACCTTCTCCTGCAAAGGAAATTGTTGTTTCCATAATTACCAAAACAATTTCTCGTTTACGTTGGCAGTAAATCAAGTCCATCCTGTGCCACACCAGGAATTTCGGTGCAGACATGCCTTGCTATTCCAACACTGGCCATCAGGCAACTCGACCAAAACGATACAAAGGGGTGAATTCCAACAAAAAGCATTTCAAATCGTTCTACCAAAAAAGCATCCTGTTGTCAAGAAGCAACTGCTGCAAGTTGGAAATAATGGAACAGAAGACAGGAAGTGGATGCTACCAGATATTTGAGCTTTATTTTCAACTCAGTGCTTCACTCACTGCTGTGGTGCCAGAAACCTCCACCTTCTGCTGCTACCTGCCATGGCTGGTCATCAAAATATGTTGACTCGTGTGTCGAATCACCTTCTCCTGCTTTTTCTTTCTTTCTTTTCTTTTTTCTTTTGAAAACGCTGTCCTTCTGCTATCCTCGATTCAAACGTGGCCATGAAAATTTTCTTCATTTTTTCGCCCTAACACAGCACAGTGAAACCACTTGTCTGCCGTTCACTTCATCCCATCAGAGCTGCTGCTCACCCATCAGGTCTGCACCGCCCTTCAACCTGTTCCGAGCCCTCACACAATGTGATGAGATTTGTGTGGTGTGCGGTGGAAAACAGCATATTTAACAAGATTTACAGGGCAGGTTCTGACACATGCAGTGTAATCCATCTGACATTAAAGACCCACCGCAGGACCTGGAGACGTTTCCCGTGCACTGAGAACAAATTTAATATTATTTAATGTTATCGTTGGATTTGCACAGAGTGATCTCCATCAGTAAAATGTGCAGTGACTTGCATTTAAACGCATTCGCCTTTACTGCCAAGCAGCTGCTGATGCCTGGTTAAGCTGATGCCGAGCGGGAGGAGCGGGAGGAAGGGTTGCTTTTTTGCCCCCCTTTCCAATTTACATTTTCCCTGCTGCCTAATTCTGGTGTGGTGTGTGGCACAGCACGGCAGGGGGAAAAAGGAGGTGAGAGAGAGAGAGAGCGCCAGACTGCAGCCCGCTCAGCTCAGCTGTGTCAGCATAATCTGCTCTGCAGGGCCGGGATCCACATCTGGCCCGCTGCTGTCTGGCTGCCAGAGAGGACAGGAGGGCCACACCCTCCACCTCCACAGGCTGCCACAGGCAGGGCAGCAACGGATAAAGAAGAGGACGGTAGCAGGGGGTGGAGCCAATGGGCAAGAAAGGAGGAGAAAATCTTTATGTTTGTCTGAAGGACCTATTTTGTATTGGTTTCAAAATCTTTATGTCTAATTGCAGGCTCCAGTGAGAGGCTGTATCATTGTTTAATAGTTATCCAAATAAAAAAGAAAGACAGATTTCCAGAAAACATCTATATATATATATATATATATATATATATATATATATCTCCAGAGAGAGAGAGAGAGAGAAAGCTTATGTTTCCAGAAAGCTTTTACATTAGCGCCCCCTTGATAGCCCACTAGCAGCTATTTATTATAAAGCCTGCAAATTCAACCATGTTTTAGAATGTTGGTTTTTAAACTTCAAGTTGTGGTGGAGCCAAAAATTGGGATGTACTTTTGCCAAAAACATTCAGATAACAGACCTCTGTTTACAGCCTCCAGCCCTTTTCTCTGTCTTCTTGAGAGTAAAAATGCACATTATGTTGTCAAAAAATTTTGGTAAAAGGAAGTTTACACAAAATTAGTTCTTAATTTGATGGAATTTTCACAAAATTCACTTAAATTAATAATTAAATGAAAGAAAATGAGCAACATACTAAAAGTCAGAATGATTTTCTTTCTTCCTCCATTATTTCTGAAGCCCAACCATTGTTCTCTTTCAGACCCTGACAACTAAAAGTAACTTTCAGCAGTTCAAGTGTTGTTCATAGCTGCAAAAAACAACAACAAAAAAAAACCAGAAGGGTTGAAGTGGTTTTGGAGGGAGAAAAAAAACCTTACGGGTTGGTTGTCTTCGTCCTCGGACGTGTCCGAAGTCTCCTCCTCCAGGAACTCGACATCCGACTCTCCGGGCGCAATGGGAACGATGACGGTCAGGTTGGGGTTGGTCATGTAGCTGTCCTCCTCTGGGATGATGTACTTTTCTCCATACAGTCCAAACACTCCACCATTGCATTCCACATGGTTTCCCACTAGCCTCATGGCCTGACTGGCCTGACTGGCCTCTTTGGATTTCTTCTTTTGCCCCCTGAAGCCTCGATTGAAGAGGTCCGTGATGCTGGTGATCAGCCAAGAGACTCCGGTGGTGATGCGGGCGATGGCGATCTGGATGTTGTTCAAATCGCCGTCCTCGTCCGGAGCGGACAGGTTGTCGGAGCTGAAGGAGCTGAGCAGCAGGGCCAGGAAAAGATTCAACACCTGCAGACAAACAGTTGATGTTTAAACTTACAGTCAAGCTGCACAAGTCACAGGAAAAGTTTGGTTTTACAGTCAGTTTTGATTAGTTTTCTAGTTCAGCTGAAAATATGAGGTACGGAAACAAACAAAAACAAAAAACAAAAGCCAAGACATCTTTATGTCTAATTGCAGGCTCCAGTGAGAGGCTGTAACTGCAAGCTTAAAAGTAAGTATGATGTGATTGTGCTTTATTATCAGTGAAATGGGAACAAGCACACAAATTGTCACAGAATCTCCTCAGATTCTGAAGTCATTTGGCAGCACCTGGTGCCACCCTGCATATTTTTCCACTGTGGAATGTCCTCTGCTCTGGAGGATTCCACAGGGCAGTCAAGTTTCCAAACAAACTCCAAGCAAGTAATCCGTCCGCCAGTTCGACGAGCCACCACTATCGTCGCCATTGTGATGTGCACAGTTGGTGAGGATCAACATCAGCGAGTCAGAAATGGGAGGCATGACCAGGGGATTAGTCATAAAAACCCCACTGACCTTCTCTACCCTAAGCATCCTGCATAATCCTTTAAATAAACGGCTTTCCTGTGATTCAGACACAGAAGTTTTTCTATACGTTAAAAAAAGATGAGATGAGATGAGAGCGGTCTTGTCGTCTTACTTTGAGCCAAACAAGACAGCAGCAGATTCTGAATCTGACAGTCAAGAAAGAGCTGATAATATATATGTGTGTGTATATATATATATATTTATATATATATATATATATATATATATATATATATATATATATATATATATATATATATATATATATATATATATATATATATATGTACCCATATTTATATAGGTGGGCACAAGCAGGTCACAATGACACTTCATCGGTTGTTACGAACAAACTTTGTTAAGCCAATGCAAACAGCAAATCTCTGACTTCGTCACCAATGGTGCACAGGCTCTGACAGGCCATGGCTATTTTGCTATCACGTGAACAGACACACCAGAGAAAAGAAGAAGAAAAGAAAACAGTTTAGACACTGCAAAACATGCCTATAAGCATGTTTTGCACTCAGATAAAAAGAAATCTGAATTAAATCTAAATTTCTGTTCACGCTGCAAATCTAAAGCAAAAACAGAGATGAGGTGAGCTGAAGAGCTGGTACAACGATTGGACGTCTGATTTCAAACACCACGCTTCACTCGCCATAAGTTAAATACTGCGAGCGCCGGCTACCGCACTTCCGGGATTTGTGTTTAATCTGTTCTCATTAATGTTAGCTTACAGGACAAAGCTGCTCATCAAATCACCATATGTGTCAACCACCCCGTATATGTTCCAATACGGCACTCCTGCATGGAGCTGCCACACACACACCAAACGGTCTTCTGGCAAACAAGTGAGCAGGCTGTGCGCCTTCTGCTGAGCCAACCTTCAGACGTGGCTGCAACGGCAGTCAGGGCGGCCACGGGCAGAACCTCTGCGAGAACTTCAGGTCCCAGTTTGCCCTTTAAGGCTTAGTTCATTAGAAGCAGATCAAACACTAAGCTCCGCGCCGTCACGAGGTCGTGACAAAGCCGGCCGTCCATCAGATCGTGACTGTTGCGGCTGCGGTTATCATGACAGAGCTTGCACATTATACATATATCACTCATGAGGCCACAGCAGATGGTTTATGTGATGCGTAGACATCACCTCTTTTGAAGCCTGCTAAAGCCAATATGCAAAACACAACAACAGACATGATACTTTGTCAGCGGCTGCTACACTATAACATTTATTGGTCTTCAAAGGCACACACGTGCACACACACACACACACACACACACACACACACACACACACACACACACAAACACATACAAGGCTCTCGCTATATAAATATCTTGCACCATCATACAGAGAATGCAGCCCCCAAAGGCACCATGTAATAATCCCTGTTGTGGATCATTAAGATCTGAGGGCTGAGACACGCAAATTGATTTCTCTGCTAAGACCTCCCGCTCCGTTGGTGGTGGAGAATGAGGCCAGACGCGTCAAGTTGAGATCAAATCCAATAAAGTTAGACTCAGGGAACAATATGGAGGGCGACTGCAGCTCTGGAAGTAGAGCTGGTTGTCCAATGACAAAAGGTTGGTGGTTCGAACCTCGCTCCATCCCAGTTTCTGTTACTGTGTCCTTAGGCAAGACAATTTACCCGCATTGCCTCATATGAATGTTAAAGTTCAGTGGTGGTCAGAGGGACTGTTTGATGCAGAATGGCAGCTACACTTCCGACAGTCTGCCGCAGGGAAGCTGTAGCTACACATGTAGCTTACCACCACCGCTGTGTGTGTGCAATGTGTAAATCAATAATGGTTCCAATGTGAAGCGCTTTGAGTGCCCCAGAAAGGTACAATGTAAATCCAATCCAATCCATTATTGTTATCATTATTTGTGGGTCAATTTTTTTATACTTTCCAACAGCCTCATTTCTTCTTTCTGAAATGCAGAACCGGAACTTCTCCAGGTGATTTTAGTGTCGAGATGTCATCGTCTACAAATTCATCATAACAGCCTGAAGATAATTCTGGCCAGTAAGTGACAGAGATTTAAGGACATGTAAACAAACAGCAAATTCAACACTCACCACCAAGTTCCCTATGACCATGACCAGCATGAAGACCAGGATGCACAGCGGCTGACCAGCCACCTCCATGCAGTCCCACATGGTCTCGATCCATTCGCCGCACAGCACACGGAAGACAATGAGGAAGGAGTGGAAGAAGTCCTTCATGTGCCAGCGAGGCAGCTGACAGTCGAAGGAAATCTTGCACACGCAGTCCTGGTAGTTCTTGCCAAACAGCTGCATGCCCACCACTGCGAAGATGAAGACGATGATGGCCAGGACGAGCGTCAGGTTTCCAAGGGCGCCCACTGAATTGCCAATGATCTTGATGAGGGTGTTGAGGGTGGGCCAGGATTTTGCCAGCTTGAAGACTCGCAACTGGTAAAGAAAATACATTGGTAATAAATCCATTAATGAATCAAAGCAATTCTTTTCTTTTTTGAAAATTGTGAAGTTTCCCTGATTGTGCAAAGTTCAGTTTGAGTGTTCTCACGTTAATGTCTACATGTGGCCTGTCATAAAGATCATCAGAAATAAAGGAAGTTTCATCCTTTTCATCATTGGCATGCACCATGTTTCTAGAGTGCATAAAACACACAGCCCTGGAAATCATCAAGCCTTTGTGACGTCACAAAGGCCATTTCTACTTCTCCAAGGTCAGTGTTGGCTCTGTCCTCTGACACCGCTTTAATGTTGTATCCTTCCAAAGACCCAGCAAATCTGGAGTGTTTGCAGGAAACTAGAAGCTAGCGTTAACAAAACAAAGGGGTAAATGAGGTTTCCAGGAGATCTGTAGATTGCTTTGGGGAAAATTGATCATGCAAAGAAATCATCATGTGAAAAAATAATTAATACAGAACCTTGAGACATCACATATTTGTAATGTCTTTTTGAGGTTTTGTGTAGTAATTTAAATTTATCAGCAGCATGAATACATGTATCATGCAGTGGCATTGAGAAGTCTCAAAGATCTGTTACCAGTCTGAAGGATCGCAGGACAGACAGGCCCTCGACATTGGAGAGGCCGAGCTCCATCAGACTGAGGCAAACGATGACGCCGTCGAAGATGTTCCAGCCCTGCTGGAAGTAGTAGTAGGGATCCAGCGCAATCAGCTTCAGCACCATCTCTGCAGTGAAGATCCCTGTGAACACCTGGAAACAGGAAGTGGCAGAAAACCCAACAACGCCTCAAAAAATCTTTCGTAAGTGCAAATTTATGAAAGTAGATTTCCAAATAATGTAAATGTGGCAAAATGTATTATTTAAACATTACTGTACTAACTTCCAATAGGGAACTCTAAATTGTCTATAGGTGTGTGTGTGAGTGTGAATAGTTGAGTGTCTTTGTTTGTCTCCCTATGTGGCCCTGTGATGAACTGGTGACTTGTCCAGGGTGTCACCCTGCCTTCACCCTATGGCAGCTGGGATAGGCTCAGCAGACCCCAAAACCATGAGTTCAGGAAGAAGTGGGTATTGAAAATGAATGGATGGATGGATGGATGGATGCACTAACTTCAACATGTTCATCAACATCCACGGAAATTGTTACATTTACTGGATCACAGCATGCTCAAAAATAAATAAATAAAGAGTGCTGCTTTGAATGTATCTGAATGTTTCAAGCACTGACATTACCAAAAAAAATATAATGGATGCAAATAAAATAAAAACTGAAGCAATGTGGTAAAATACTGATCCCTCATTACTTCATACATCCAGATTTGAAACATTTGAAACACTGAAAGAATTCTAAAATGACGAGGAAGGGGAAACAGCAGGGTATAAATGGGGAAATCAGACAAGGAATAATCACAAATGGACCTTTGAGAAAAAGCTTCAACATAACCCTGTCTGACCTCCACACCAGCTATAAAAACCCTCAGCGGTCTGATAAATTGGATGTATTGTGAGAAGGACGGCCAACTGTCACCTATCCTCTTCACTTTTATCTGCCTGGAGCTTTCAAGTCCTCCTCAACAACCCAGCATCACTCAAGAAAGAGTGGCTGTCAGAGTGGGGAGCCATCCCTCCTCCGTCATCCAGACGCCGTTGCACTCACCAAATTGCCCACTGAAAGCATGGTGTTGAACTCATCAGTCATGGGATAGTGTTCCAGAGCCATGAAGAGGGTGTTCAGCACGATGCATATGGTGATACCCAGGTCCAGGAAGGGATCCATCACCATCAATGTCACCCACTCCTTCACCTGCCGCCACCAGGGGCAGCATTCCCATATCAGGTACTTCTTGGCGAAGGTGTACCAGCAGGGGTGACACTTCTGCCTGGACTCCTCCAGCTCTGCAGAGAGGCATATGAGCATTCCATGAAAAACATTTGCGACCTTGAGATCATTTTTGAAGTGTGACTGCAGCGAGAGTTTATCATCCACAGGTGAGGCCACTCAGCACAGAAACACAAGCTGGGCTTTACACTGCTGCAGGCAGGAGGAGGTGCTCCATGGAATTCAGCAAACATCGGTGTAACTGACCATAAATCAACAGTAATGAACAACTAAAAAAAGGCAGCATTCTCTGTCTCAGGCACACACAGGGGAAGAAAATCCTGTACTTTCTGAATTGTGAATATTGAAGTTCACTTTTTTTCCTTTTCATTTTCTGCACTAATTGCACCCATCTGCAGCAGTGTGTAAGCCTAGATCTCAATGAGGGCTTCTACATACCAGAAGAAAAACAAAATGAATGCATCCATTTAAAAATGCAGCAAAACTAGAGAGACGATAACAAAAGACACTTGTGTATTTAAAATATTAAGCATTCAGCACTAATGCATGTGACCTGGAGCTCACCTCTTACAGCGGCTGCAACATTTTCACGTTTAATAGTGACTTTCTAAAGCTGTGATTCTTGCAAAGAACTGCAATGGAACTCTCGTTGTTCAAATAAAGGGAACAAGCAGGGGAACTTCTCTCTGAGAACTGACCGTCCATGGCGTCGCTGAGGAAGCTGACGGAGCTCAGTCCCCTTTTCCTGTGAACCACAGGGGCCTCCTGGGTCACTGACGGGGACCGCTGGAGGAGAGGCCTGGGACTTGGGTCCTCCAAGTTGATCAGCTTCTAACAGAGAAGACACACCCGGGAAGTTGGGTGCAGGAACTTTCTTGGCTTTGTTGGGATTGCAACTAATATCAACCTTGGAAGCAAGTCCCATCAGTTTCCCATCGCTCACCAGATCTTCCCTGACCCTTTCCGTGCTGTAGGCAGGAATGGACGTGGGAGTGTGGAGACCCAGAGTGGTGACACCGTTCTGGTCCAGGGAGATGTTGAGTCGACCGTTGACATTGTGACTGGGTGTGAAGATCTGCGAGCAGTGGCTGCGCACGCTGCCCGTCCGCCGTTTCCAGGGCGTCGCCATGGAGCTGGCCCGACTCCGGAAGGCGTCGCCGTGAACACTGTGCTCGTCATCCCCGAAGTCGGCTTCTGAGTTGTTGCGTGCCCGGAACGAGCTGAAGGTGCTGATCTGGCTTCCTCTCCTGGTGCTGAGGGGATGCGAGGAGAGCGTGGCCAGCAGCGGGTGGGCCGGCAGAGGAGACAGAGGAGGCTGCGAGGAGACACACAGGGGGTGTCAGCGCCAACACAGTGTCACAAACAGGGTAAACACAGTCTCGCAGGGACATGGGGAGGGCTGGGTGGCGTACTATCGGCTCATCCAGCAGGTCAAATTTGTCCTCTGTGGCTTCCTCCGTCATCTCCTCCGACAAGGTTCGGTGCGATCTTCTTCTTCTGCTGCTGCTTCGTCGAATGCTGCCGGCCTTCAGACAGAAAGGCGACAGCTCCGGGGACAGCACAGAGTCTGTCTCCTGGGCTTGGCGTTTCGCTGCCAACTGGACACAGACAAGAATGCATGAATCGCACGTGGCAGGACAGAATTCACTGCATCATCCCTGGCCAGGCCATCTGCGTTTCACCAACCCTTTGCTCTTGGCGAAGGTGCTCCATGGCAAGCTGGAACTCCCTCTCCTTCTGCCAGGCCTCTGCGATAGTCGCCTGGTTCTGCTCCTCGTAGGCCATGGCCACGACAGCCAGGATGAGGTTGATCAGGTAGAAGGAGCCCAGGAAGATTACCAACACGAAGAAAACCATGTAGGTCTTCCCTGCTGACCGCAACGTCTGAGGGCGTACACAAAGAAGTCAGACTTTATCTAAATAAAATGAGGAGAAGAGGTTAAAATAGAACATCAGATGTTAATGTGTCCTGTTGTATGTGAAATCCAAGGTCCTAGAAATGTGCAAAAGTCATTTAAGCAATGGTTCATAACAGTAATCTGTGTCTGTAGCGTGTCAGTGAAGCCCCAGCAATGAGAAAACCTTTTATGTAATATCTTTATGTACTACTACTACTACTACTACTACTACTACCACTACTCTCCTACTACTACTACTACTACTACTACTACTACTACTACTACTAATAATAATAATAATATAATAATAATAATAATAATAATAACAATACTAATGATATATCATGAATATGTCAAACAGCTCACTAGTAATTATCATCAATGTAGTCCTGCAACCAAAGTGTTTTGAAAACTGTTTGGATTTAATGCCAAAAATAGACCTGGTGAAAGAGTTTTTCCCAGTAGTCCTGCGTCATGAGCCTGAAGAGAGCCAGAAAAGCCCAGCCGAAGGTGTCAAAACTGGTGTAGCCGTAGTTGGGATTCCTCCCCACTTTTAGGCAGTCGAACCCATCTGGGCACTTCCTGCAGAGGGCACAAGGCAGATGACAGTGGGACAAACACTGGTAAACAAAGGCTTTGCACAATTAAAGACAGCTGGGTCAGATACGGCTGCGGTGGAGGTTGCGTGCAGGCTGTACCGGCAGGGTTAAAACATCTCCAGTAGCTACACGTAGCCCAGTGCCTCCCAGGGGCGGGGGCGCGGATGAGCATGTACATACACACACACACACACACACACACACACACACACACACAGATAACACCATTACTGCAACTGAAGAGGCTGACGGAAATTTGCTCCACTGCAGGAGCACTAAAATGTACTGGAGCAAAAGGGATTATGTTGAGCCAGATGGATGTCAAATTGTGGTTCTGGAGAGGGAAAAAAATCAGTTTCATGCCTCCGCCGCTGATCTTCATTGTCAGCACAGTGGCATTATGGCAAATATTTAAGTCGGGCAGTTGAGAACAAACTGGGCTGCCATGACAATCTGAGTGCGGAATAATTTGGTAATGGCTGGGAAACAGCTGGGCGGCGGAGCACCGCCATCAGAACAGCTGCAGCTCCCTGCAAGCGGACAGCTGAGCAGGAGCACTCACTAATATCCAGTGGGAGAGGACAGAGGAGGCAGCGAGCGTCCCGACACGTCTTCCTGTTTGGCTGCCAGGACCAAAGCAGCGGTGACCGCTCAGTTCGTGCCCTCTGTGGTTTAACACACGCAAACTCACAACCTGCAGACGCATGTTTTCATGCGGCAGCGCTGCCGGCCTTTTGAGAGAGTTTGAAATGACAACACAGCAAATATTGGGGAAATACTGACCAGTTGTAAGGGACAGTTAAGCATGTGCATCTTAATTTGAGCTCTGTATGTTGAGTAAATCAAATATCTGGTTCCAGCTTGGTTTGCAGAACTACAGCACCTGAGAGTCGTTTAAAAAAATTTTGGAAGATTTGGTCATGTGCTCAGATGGAGAACCAACAAGACTCTGGCATAATCCAGAATATTTTAAAAGTCATTTTTCATCTCATTACTTTTTTGTACTTTCAACAGTTGATACATCTTCTGGAGGTTGGAGAAAGGACCTAGTCAAACAAAAATAATATAAAAGGATGATTAATCTGATTTTTAATGAAACAGACAGAACATTTGTCCAATCACAAACCTTCCCTTCAATCTTCTCCTGCACTCTTCAGTTGCCTCAAGTACACTCCGCAGGCTATTTGCCAGAAGGATGCATAAAACAAACTCAAGTGATGTGGGAAACCCACATCTGCTTTATCCAACCAGCGGCACATTTGACCCGTTCACCCACAACAGTTTCATATCCAAGTTATAACAATATTGCATAGGTCGGACGGTGTCCCTTTGCTCACACGTATGCCGCCCTGGATGCTTTCCATTTATTTAATGCAGTTTGTACAACAGGGCAGAGGAACATCTGTCAATCCAACAGAGTGGCGGCCGGCCGGTCTCGACCACATCGCCCCCCGGCCAAGGGCACCCGCTGAAAGTCAACGGCGTTGCTGCACGACACCGCCGAGATATGAAGGGATCAACACTTGCCTGCACTCGACAGCAGGCCTGATGAGAAACTGCTCGAAGCCTTGCAGCAAATCGCTCGTCATAAACTCGTTAGCCGGCTCGGCAGAAACTATCCTTCCTGTGGTATTTTCAGAACCTCCCACCTCCTCTGCCCCCACCCTCCTGTCCTCCAGGGGGGGCAAATATGATTGCATATGTGTGCGCGTACAGTATGTGGCCGCATGAATCTGCGCGCGTTTGCATGTGTGTGACAGTGTGTGTCATAATAACGTATCCAAAGCTTTAATTTGGAAATCTACTCAGGGATTACTTGTTGGAATACACTCAAAAGATTAAGCATCCTCTATGTTTTACGTCCTCCATCCCGACCTGCTTAATATCTTGCCCCGTCTCTGCAGCCAGCCAGCCCTCAGAAAGTTCCATCTAAAATGTCGCAGAGGGCTTTCTCAAATCATCATGCCAACAGAAACACGAGCTGCACCGCAGCTATGCTAATCTGGCCAGTCCGCTCTGTCTTTCCGAGTCTTTAAGCAAACCTTGGTCGGTGAGAGACAAAAAAACCAAACAAACAAACAAACATACTGGAATTAATAGGCAACCATGACAGAGCGTTATTAGACAATAATCCTGCATGTTCTCTTTTGACCGTTAATACAGCCATTAGACACTGAAAGAAAAGATTAAAATGGACTGTGCACAGCAGTGTCCAGCTGCAGCCACACGAAAACGGCGGAAGAGCAAAAATGCAGAGCAGCGACTGCACAGAGCCAGTGACTTGTAGATGCATCCGGCAGGGTCGCGACAAAAGCTTGACCCACCATTTGTTTAAGTTGAATTATGTCGTTTCCCACTGAAAGCCCCGCCATCCATCCACCCCATATACGTCCTGTTTCAGCTCTGACTCAAACGCAAATTACTGACTCAGATCTTCCTCTTTGGGGGATTAAGACTCTGTGTTGTTGTTTTTTCTTGAGAGGTTACGGAGGGATTAAAAATGGAAGGTTTTGGCAGCTCACTGATGCCAACACTATTGTGTAATACCTCTGCTGGACCCATTTATTTTTAACTCTTCAAAATACGTAAAGAAAGCTGGATTTACTGTTCACACAAGGTCTAAAAAGCTAAAATATCTGAGGAATTATTCCACACAGTATCAGGGCTCCAACAACGCAATATTTTACCACCAAATAAAAAACTATGTATTTAAGGCTTTAGATCTAAAGGAAAATAGAAAAATTCAGACAATGTTTTTCCCCATGTAAACCAAAAAGCCTGACACAGCATATGCACAAGTAATATAATATTATACATAGTCTGTCAGAGAACAGCCAGATTGCTAAAATTTCATGTCTGAAATCCCTCCCATCCACTTTAAAAAGTTCAAATCTGAATCACTTTTCTGCTGAGCAGGGAGGAGATTAGGGTGGATGCTGCAGGACTGCACGGTATTTTTTACATTCAAAATTATGGCAAACAACAGCACAATAGACCTTTACTGGTTAAACTATGTCTTCACTTTTCACACATCTGCTTTGGCAAGAGGTTCATTAAAACAGAGATAGAAATCAAGAGGTGTCATTGCTTGCTATAGACTGCCAAGTGATGACACTGGCTGTAAAACATTTGATTTGTCTGATATGATTTGCCCAATCATAAACCTTTTTTTATAGGACTTCCTCAATCTAAGTATATTCTGCAGGCTGTTTGTAAAATGAGTAAAATAAATTGAGTTCATTTGCGATACTTGATGTGTCATATTATCTCAATCCAATGAACTTTTTTTTTTGCAGCTGTAACCCTTCAACAAGAGTAACATTTGGCAATTCATCCACAAAACTTAGAACAAATTCCTGTGGAACCTAAACAAACATTTTAAACTACTGTTTGTGAGAAAAAAAAAAAAGTTATCTGCAGCAAACCTCCCTCCTGAAGCCCTGTGCCACTCCCCCACATCACCACCACCTTTTTGGTGGTTATTTGCTATCATCCATTAGGTGTAATCAAGGCGAAGCGGAGGACCTAATGGAAGCCATTTGTTGCAGCAGCAGGATTTTAGCCTCACACAGATGGGTATTTAGTTCGCTATAACCCCTGAACTGGGCCTGGCACGGGCACAGTCATCCTTTTGTGGCTGTTTGAAAAGCATTTGGAATTATAGGATTATTCGCCGTGCACGCTGAGTGGCAATATTTGAATGGTTTCACACTGCGCCCTTGATTGTCAGTAGAGAAAACCGTAACCTACATAGGAGTTTATTTATTACAGGAGGGGAAAAAAAACTAAAACCCATAAAGTTAAACATGTTTCCGTCCAGCAGTGGGGCAACAATTACAGAATATCAATCTGAAATGATCCGCCTCCCTCCGGTTGACCTAATCATGTCATAGAGCTTTTGAGATGATGAAATCTCCAAAGACCCCCTCCCTAGCCCTGCCGCTCGCCCACTCACCCTCACCCTTCCAGCTGGCAACTCCATGGTTTCTCAGTAGAGGGTTCCAGTGGAGTGATTATCCACAACACATGTTGTCTTGCGCGCTGCCGTCTCTCACGCTACAGCTGACGTCATCACTACTCTATACATTGCCCGCCAGCTTTACAGTGTCGTCTATTTTTGCCATTTCTATTTTTCAGCTTGTGCTCTGCAAAAACTGTTTGCACAAAAAAAAAATACCCATGATGCTCAAGTTTCTGCGTTCAACAAGACATGCATGCATAGGATATCAAAAGCCACTGGCTGCTGTGATGTTATGTAACAGCCCGCAGATGATTAACAAACAGTAAGCAGGACAAACTCACTTACCCTGCATCATTCCCATATCCGCATATTAAGGCATCCTTTGCTCCTTCAACTTTGTAAAAATTATCTAAGAAAAAGAGAAAATGGTTCCACATAAAGGGACATTATTATCTTTCAGTGTTTTGCATTCTGAAACATTGGCTGCCGTCGATTGGGATTTTTCTTATCCCCAGTTCTCCGCCAACCTTCGCTGCTGAGGAACGCCTCCCTGGAGCTCCAGCTTCTGTTGTTGCAGGTGAAAGACTCGATGGGGACGTACGAGGAGTTGATGCAGTGCGCGAGGCTGCGGACACACTTCTGCCGCAGCAGCCCCATGAAGAGCTGCAGGCCGATGAGGGCGAAGACGCTGAGGCAGAAGACCGTCAGGATCATCACGTCGGCCAGCTTCCTCACCGACTGGATCAGGGCGCCCACGATGGTCTTCAGACCTTGGCGACAGCAGGGAAGACAGATATGGGGAATTCTGGACATTGGATGGCGTTGTACTGTGGAAACTTGGACCGGCGGCGGTCATACCTGGGATCACCGAGATGGTCTTTAGCGCGCGGAGCACTCGGAAGGTTCTTAATGCTGACACGTTTCCAAGGTCGACAAATTCTGTCACGTATCTGAAATTAAAATGCGGAGGATTTCTGTGACATGTAGAAAAGCTTGAGAAAGAATTCTGAGTATGTAGAATTTCCTGTGTGCAGCCTTCGATGGAACTGTAACAGCAATGTCAGTTTTGTGACAATGCAATGATGTAAACCTGACTAATGACTTGACTAGGAAACTTGGTTTCAAACAATGGGGCCTCCAGGGACAAAAGGAGGTGAGGTGAGGTGCTGATGGTGCAGAGGGGATGCATTCCCCTCATACTTGCACTCCGCTTACTTGTATAGATCATTAGTGGAGTGAAACTGCCATGCAGAGCAGCAAGTGTGATGCCCCTGTGATTTTAAAACTTACATTTGAAAACGTTTTGGTTTTCTTGAGAAAAAATGAGAGAACGGATATATGCTAATGCTATTTGACGTCAAGTGAGAACAAGTGACAGTCACACTGCCTCAACAACATATTTCATAAATTCTTGTGCCAAAAGTTAAAAAGCAACACTGAAGCGATAAGATTTCAGGACTTTTCAGGACAAAAGTCTCTGCTGTGGGGGAAACACAGCGGATGAATGAAAAGACCCATAATTTGATTAAGCGACTGTAACCTTTACCGTCGACACTGTCTAAAAAGGATTTTGTCCTGCTGTTTTCAAACAACGACAATGTCCCGTGGAGATGATTAGTCTCGGACAATGCTGTATTAACGGATCACGGGGTCAGCCCGCCTAATCTGCCACGGGCACCGTAGTCGTACAGTCGCGGCACACAAATCTCTGCCACCGACAATAGGCTCATCAATCACAGCCGCCGCCGTTGCGTCAATGAAAAACACTGAATGCGCACAAAGCAATACTATCAGCTCCCGTAGCCTGGCGTGACTTCGGCAGAACCTGTCTGAATTTCGTGGAACGTTGTGACGTACGCCATGACGATGACGGTGAAATCCAGCCAGTTCCAGGGGTCCCGCAGGAAGGTGAAGGGCATGACGCAGAATCCTCTGGCAAAGATCTTGATGGCTGACTCGAAAGTGTAAATGGCGGTGAAAGTGTACCTGAAAAAGATGTTCACAGGGACGGTGAGACGCAGCTCCGTCGGCGCCAGTGTTATATTTCAAAGGCGGAGTGAAACACAGAAGTAAAATCAGTAGGAAGCTGAAGGTGAAAGGAAATATGTTGAAAAGAAAAGAAAGAATAACATGCATTTTTTTTTAATTAAACTGACTTGTAACAAGTAACAGCAATACTGACGCTCCAGTTACTGAGCCAGCGTGTCTGTCTGGCCTGGCAAAGGACTCTACTGCGTGTCCACAGTGGACAGGTGTGCTTTCACGAGAAGGAGCTGGGCTGGCGACCCAAGCAACATTATCCTCTCCCAGGCCAGCCGGGGGCGCTGTTTCAGTGACAGAAAGTGAATTCTCACAGATTCTCCAAGTCAATAAATCGTGAACTTCATTTTTAAAACAATCATTTTAAGGAGGAAAAGATGTAAAGTGCTGCTACAAAGTAATTCTATAGATTCAGCAGCTCCATAGACATGTTTCAAACATACATGCTTGAAATGCTTGCACTGGATGACTTACATTTTTTGCACAATGCAGCTGCTATTCTGGTGTAATCAAACGTTGACATCCATCGAGATCCAGTGTTAACTAGAAATTTTATTTTTTGCCAAAGTTGCACTTCACGTTTTCTGCTCTGCTTGTGCGTTTTGATTTTTTTTCCCAAATATAAGTCCTTAACAATCTCTGAGCTTACTCCCAAACTTACACGCAGCTCATTTGCATTAGGAGCTGTAGTTAAAGACAGAATTCTCATTATTGGCTGCAGGGTTTGCATATTGTCTCCATGTTTACATTAAATAATAGGTGATGAGTTAAACAAGCCTAAAAAATAAGTACTAGAGATTAAGAGAATAGCCCGGACCTGTGACCTTTCTGTGTGGAGTTTGCATGTTCTCCCCGTGTCTGCGTGGGTTCTCTCCGGGTTCTCCGGCTTCCTCCCACACTCCAAAAACATGCATGTGAGGTCAATTGAACACTATAAATTGTCCGTAGGTGTGCATGTGAGTGTGAATGGTTGTTTGTTTCTATGTGGCCCTGCGATGAACTGGCGACTTGTCCAGGGTGTACCCTGCCTTCGCCCTAAGACAGCTGGGATAGGCTCCAGCAGACCCCCGTGACCCTGAACAGGAATAAGCGGGTATAGAAGATGAATGAATGAATGATTAAGAGAATAGTGCGAGTCATGAACTGGGTATATATTCTATCTATAAAAACCTACTGACACTCTTCAAACAATGATGCCATGAAGATGGCGAGTTTTTTTTTTAATATAATTGTAGCCTGTTCAGCCACAGTGCTCTGCAAAAATGTGCAAAAAACTCTCATTAGACGATTTTCATCCTACGAGTTTGTAAGCTGATCAGATACCTCGGTGCTGAATGACCAGACATCTTATGCAGAGCTTCAAAGCAGAAAAATTAAGAGTTGCTTGTCAATGCAGATCAAATGATGCATGCTATAAAAAAAAATCATGCCTCAACATAAATAACCTGCACAAATATTCCACATCATGCATGAGTGTCTCTTCACTGATGCGTTCTCCTCGTGCACGATGCTACTTACATGTTGGACGACTCTGTAAACTACTGGCAAAACAACAGACAGCGCAAGAGTTTCAGTGAAACATTAGTAAGTTTGTGTGTGTGTGTGTGTGTGTGTGTGTGTGTGTGTGTGTGTGTGTGTGTGTGTGTGTGTGTGCGCGTGTGTGTGTGTGCGTGTGCGTGTGCGTGTGTGCGGGCACTCACTCCAGGTGCTTGGTCCATGGGGCCGGGTCCGACATGGCCATGAAGAAACAGTTGGTCAGTATAGTGAACATGATAAACAGGCTGAACAAAGTGGAAAAGCGGTCAAGGAAAGATCATCAACAAGTATGCTTAACAGATTAAAACAAATTTTACACAGCTTCCGTACCTCTTTCAGTATTTATTTATTTGACTCTACTTATATTCATTTATTTTTTTCTCTGTGTTTTTACAGAGAAGAAAAGTTCTCTTCAAAAACACTTACAAGAGTGCTTTATAAATTAAGCCAAATTGAGCCTTTAGGATTTGCAGTCAATGTGTTAACCTGCTGCATTAGAAGTGCAAATGCAAATGCAAGTGCAAATTCCATCTGACAGTGACATCATTCACTGTCACAGATGTCAGTGAGAAAACATCAGATAGAAATTCTGTATATTTTTGAAGGTATGTTATGTGATCAATAGAGGTTGCATCCTCTGCAGTGTGGAGGAAAGACTCCCGCCAATGACTCCCCATGGAAAGTAGGAAGCAGCTGTCTGAGAACTAATAGGCTGCCGTCACATGATGGAAAAATCTCCTTGCTCTTATTTCATTTTGCAGATTAAACAAGGGTTTATGAGGGAATTTGGTTTGCGATGCCAGAGAGGACCATTACAAAGCTGTTTCAAAAATGGGTCTATGGAAAAATCCAATACGCAGTTTGGGGGAGGTGGTGGGGAGGAGGCGAGTCAGAAATTGAAATATTTGTCCCCGCAAGGCTTGAACCTTGTCATGTCATTGTCTAGTCTTCAACATGAAACTTTTTTTTGTGATTAAATGTGCAAACAGTCAAACTACTTAATCATTCTTTAAACAATCTCTAAAAAAATGTTGTTTTAAATATATTTTCCCACAAATCAGACAATTTGTTATCCTCACTCACCAGGCTCTGCATAAAAATGTTTACTCTAAAATCAAACATGCAGTATGTCTTTCCTCTTAGTTATGATATAATGTTTGTATCGTTGAGTTTTGTACGTGTTGCCTGAATAGATGAATGCACATTGTCAGTGCACTCATGTCAGGAAAAAGAAGTATCAGTTCACAGCATGCTATTGCTAAATCACATAAGACTCCAGGTTCTGGCGAGCAAAAGAGTGCAACAACCAATCAATGTGAGATTTCATGATTTAAAGAAAAGATGGTAGAAAATAAAACCAGTTTGTGGGATGTTGTTTACACCTTTCTAGTATTATTTATATTGCATTGTACAGTATTGCATTATATCATATCCTATATGTAAATGGTAAATATTTTAACAAAGTTTTGCCATTTCTGAACATCACACTATAGACGTGTTGTCTTCAAGTCTAGACTCTCAGGACTACAACTCCCTGTAGCGTCAGTGATGGACTCTACTGCAGTTTATCAAGAGCCACCTCAGCCCTTCTGAAGTAAAGCTATTCACACTCGTATCCGTTCCTGCCTTGATTAAGCAGTGAGTGCGGATGGTGTTTCAAATATTTTATAACGTTAAACAACACAAACTGTTAATAACCTTGGTACATTCTACCCAAACTGTAAGAGCTTTGTGCCCAAACTAGCTTTGATGGACACATGACCTGGTGTGTGGCCTCATGTCCCAACATCTTTCTGAAAGGATATGAGTGGACTAAAATTTTGATGGCGATGGATCTGAGGAAGTGAAACGGAGTAAATATGTAAAGTGCAGATGTGGCACTGAATCTGAAGATGGCCTTCCCTTTGTTAAGTACTATAAAGGTCTGCAAAGAGAAGAGAGAGAGAGAGAGAAAACAAGAGGGAATAGTTAGTAAAGATCTTCCTCAAAGGTTTCCACTTGCACCGCTGCGAGTCAAACCAAGATGAACCAGAGAATGGATACAAGTGGCAGACAGCTGGGGGAAGAAACTCCTCTGCAGCTGTGAGCAGCAGCCCAGCTGTTTCCGGAGCAGAGCTGCTGTTTTGTATCCGCTCCTCCGTCTACCATCTGTGTTAACTTCCAGTGTAAGCGCCTCGGCCTCCAAGAAAAGAGTGAGTGCACACGCCGGCCATGAGCACCGCTGGCCGCCGTAATGGAGGCGACTCCGCAGCAGGCTGAACCTCTCTCCAACAGATGTGCCATTTATTTAAATATTTCTTTTTTTTCCCCCATCTTTGGATAATCCTCCCATCCAGCAGCGTATCACATGCCAAAACAAAGAGACCCTGAGAATGACTGCCACATCCTTTTTTCCAACCCCATCTCTCCGTAAGCAGCACGTTAATGGGCAGCAGCCTGATCTCTGCAAATCAAAACTTACTAATCCTATTCCTGCACCCAAAAAGAGATCTAAAGTGATGCCGCTGCCCTCAGAGCGGCTCTGAAAAGCTGCAGCTTTGTTTGTAATTTCACAGTGTTGCAGTGCAAAAACTCTCACAGGCAACAGTTAGTTTGCAGCAACTGTTTCCACACATGCAAACGTGATGCCAAATGTGAAAAGAACATGATGCGTGAGAGTAACAGCCAGGTGGTCAAACATGCTGTATACACTTGAGAGGACAAGTTTTTTTTTCTGGCAGGAGCTGACAAATGACAATGTAAAATTTAGTTAAAATAGGAATTTTGCATGCAAGAGACTCTGAGAGATTATAATTTGAAAAGAGTTTTCTCAGTCTACCAGTTTGTGTTTTTTATCCCTCTTTACAGCAAATAAGTTGTAAGTCTATCTGGTGACCAATTTTTCACATAGTGCACTATTTCATGAAGTAATATACAAACACAGAAACATAAATAAATGCTGAACTGACCTGGCAATACAAGGAGAAACTAGGCTGATGTCACATGTAACAGCCTGGAAGCTCAGGAGCTGCCAGGTTTTCAGTTAACTGGACAAACTCAGGAAAAAATACTGCTGGAGCAAAAAAGAGCCAGACTCTGCCGGTTCAACGCTGCCTCAGCATTTCACAGAAATCTAAGATGAAAGACCCAACAGGCTACAAAGCCAAGCTGAACTCAGCAACACAGCTCATCTGACATATCTACGTCTAAGGTACTGGCTCAGCTAAAACTTAAAACAAAATACACCACCCATTACATCAGTGACACAGACATGTTGTTTTGAAGTGAATTATTAAAATAAATAATACATTATATTCTAAATAATATAGGTTCTTTAATTCATCATCTTTAACCAAGCATCCCATAATATCATTGTTATTTTTTGTTATCATTATTAGCTACAGGATGTGGGCTTGAGGCATACAGTCTTCTCCTGTTGATTAAATTGGAATTAAAGGTCCAGTGTGCACATTTTTTTAGGGAAGCCTGCCTGACAGCGTGTTTCGAATTTAGGGCACAGTCAGGCGGGCTTCCTGCAAAAATGGCAGCTAACTAGAACTGAACTAAATGCGACAGTTGGCCTCTCACCCTCTGGTTCTTGTAGTAAAACGGGTCAATGTCCTCCAGGGGCATCCCGACCAGCTCTGGCGGGATGTCTCCGTAGATGCGCGGCAGCTGCTTGCCGGCCTCCAGGTCGACCCTGGGCTTGGATGGGTCTGCGTTCTTGCTCGAATCTGGCCGATCCTTGGACTTTTTGGCCTGATCCTCGGCAATCCGCTGCTCCAGTGCAGCCTGGGATTCGCGAGTGAACCGCCGCAAGCCATCAGGACCCGTTGGTAACAGCATGGCTGCCATCTTTTCATCCTGATCCTCCTGTCCTAGGCGTTACTCAGAGCTGGGGACGGAGAGGTATCGGACATGGGAAACAAAGGAGAGAAGTTTATTCAGTCATATGGGACACATCATCAAAATAAAAAAAATCTAAAACTAAAGTTCTCATATCAGAGGAATCCAAACACTTGTACCATCAAGTATCCAGCTGTGTCAGGGATGTAGATTATTAAATTGTCAGTGAACTCAAACTCCAACCTGTTCCTGAATTGTGGGTTGGTTGGTGTCAAATTTTGGTTCGTTTTTTAGCCCTTTCAGTTTTCACCACATGAACTCAAATTAGAGGATGGTGCTGAAGGAGGTCCAGGGACGGAACGTTGGTGTTTTATCCTCGCAGCTGATCGCTAGCTTCCTGTTACCCAATGCTCTCAGTCAAACTAGGGCAGCCATAGTTCTGTGTCAGAGGGATTAAGTCCACTGTCGGTAGTGAACCGGCGCTGATTTTGTTTTCCCCAAAATCTGTCTTCCACATTGTACTCTCACCTACAACATCAAAACTAAAAACTTTACTTACTTTAGTTTTGTTTTTACTTTAGTCAGTGCCGGCTGTGATTTCTCTTCCAAATGGAAGAATGTCACTGCAGGAGGAGCTGGTTGGAGGAATGCAGGCGTCTCTATACATGACTCATGGCGTCATTTTGGAGTTCTTGCTCTTCTCAATTTTGTTCTGGGATGATTCTGAGCTCCTAAATGCTCAGCCTGATTTGGGTACAATGAGGTCAAACCATAGCGGGAGTTAAAAAGTTCAAAAGACTGAAAGGATACTGTGGCCAAATTATTTCAAAAAATAAATCAGATTTTATAATTTATTTATCTATCTTAAGTTTTGACTATTTTATTATTAATCATACAATCTATATGCAGATAAAGGCTTTATAAATGACGTCCATATCTTATCGCTGATAAGTTTATTTAAAGTTATCATTAAACATTTTCTGAGAAATATAATCCCAAACAGGAATGTGTGTGTGTGTGTGTGTGTGTGTGTGTGTGTGTGTGTGTGTACATATAGTATAAATATACACATAGAGTATACACACACACACACACAACAGAAATGTATACTAATAACATATTCTATTATAACCAAAAAATACTTCAGAAATGAGAAGTAATTCAAAGGGTCTTTGAATAAATTGAGCCTGACTAGAGGAATATATGCTTCATACTTATTTCAAAACTGACTTTGCTCTTCAAAAAGAAAGCCCAGATATATTTTTGGTAATCTGATCATAAACTTAAGCCAATGTATAAATAAAGACAATACTAAAACCCCGACCACATAAAATAATAATAACCCTCAGGCCCTTTCAGCTTTTAGCCAGTGGCCGAGTCCGTTAATAACTGGAGAAGCTTTCCAAAGAGAGGATTACATTTGGTACGCTCTGTTTTTGACAGAGAAATACCATTGTAACGTTTTTCATATTGACTCTCAGTGACTCCTCTATCTCCTCCTGTCCTGAAATGCATTGATCCCTTCACACATCCAGCCAGACGCTAGTTATCTGCTTTCCCTTGATCTGCTTATTTGGCCCAGGTTGATCTCAGATCAGCTCGTCTCACACACTGAATCCAGCTCTTCAGTGTGCGAGACGGCTATAAAAAAAATAGGTTAAGGACTATTTGCAACGTCATAAACTGATAAAAAACATGTTGGAGGAAATAATATTACTGGGCTCTGCAGACACACAGCTACAGAGATGCAGGGGATGTTGCCTCCGAGTTGTTTTGCATCCTCTGACCTGGTGGTAAACAGTTTAATGCCACACAGAGAAAGAAAAAAAATCATCTGAATGAAATTTAATTCCAGTAACAGCCAGATGTGAGAGGGTCATCATCATCTTCATCATCATTGCAAATAATTATAATAATTAGACTGAAAGGGGAGCAGATTGGCCACTGGCATATCCCCCTCCCCCGACATACACACACATGCACGAACATGCGCGCGCACACACACACACACACACACACACACACACACACACACACACACACACACACAAAATAACGTGTTCTGTATACTACAGTTTGAAATTCATTGAGCAGTAACTCAGTGTCTGAAATGACTTACAGTTGACCTGAAGCCAGCATTCGTTGATGAGAACTGAGATTTTATTTGAGCCATGAAGGTGTAGAGTATCAGTTGAGCAGCTTTCTCAATCTCAATCTGCTTGTAAATTATTTACACCATTAATTTTCTTAGGTCATCCTTCCACTTTCAAAGAAAATATTTTATTGTCGCGGAAGCTTGAGGACAAATTATTCAGCCATCCAGCCATCCAGAATACTATCTACAGCTGAAGGGCAATTATAACAACAAGGCATTTTTAGATTTCTGATTTCCAGAAAAAAAAAAGTCTGCGATATTCATGTAAATTTTCCTGTTTTTAATATACACCTGGCTGTTCATTTGTATTATGTAATATGCTTTTAAACATTTTACCCTAAAAGGATTTTTCTGCAAACAACTTTCAGGTTATGTGCTGGATTAATACAAAATGTCGCATAAATGGTAAATTAGGGAGATCTGCAATTTACTGAGGTTCCATCATGTTTTAAATATTCATTTGATAATTTGAAAATCGTTGTCCTTGCTTTGTTGTCCTGTGTGTGTGTTAGTGTGTGTGTTAGTGTGTGTGTGTGTGTGTGTGTGTGTGTGTGTGTGTGGAAGAGAGAGACAGGGAGAAAGAGAGAGAGAGATTCCAGGTGCACACACTGAACTGTTGACCTACTTTCTTTGGAAAAAACCTTTCAGTGGAATTGCAGCCAAGGGCTTAAATACATAAGTTTCAGGACGTATGCACAATACTCTGACATAAATACTGTGAGTCAGAGAGATAAACTGATGGGAAAAAAATGAGCTGTGCTTTTGGTTCATTCGAATTAGATGAGTCTTACAGTTACATTAGACAATGGTGGATTTAAAATGTCACAAAGCTTGTCAATAAAAAAAAAAAGTCAATTCACAGCCTTTTGTCATATTATGTAATGTGAATATCGATTCACATTCTGGTAGTAAATTAAGCCAAGGAAAGTTTGGAAGTCATAATTGATTTGGAAATTAAGTTTGTACTGTATAGTTTTTCGAAAGGTCTCTTGGTTCTTTGTTTTTTTTTTGTTTGTTTTTTTTTAAAAATATTTTTGTTAGAAGGCAAAGCTACTGGTTCTCATCATTAAAAGTTTCAGTTTCATATTAAGTTCCTAAATACTACCCTTCGAGTTAAGAAGCTGTCTATCAGACCACTGCAACTTCACACAGAGATTGGTCCAGTTTCCCCAATTAAATTGCCACTGTAAATTCAATATAACAGATAAAGCCTTACTTACATGTAAAACTCTGAGATTTACAGCATCATTTCCAGAGTTCAGTTCTTCGGGATTTTGAAGAAGGGGCAGCCAAACAGAATCCATCTCTCCTTTTCAATGCATATTCTCCAGGATGAACCAAAAAAAAGAAAAGACACAATTATTTATAAAAAAAAAAAAAAAAAATATGCAACTAAGCAGAGCAGAAAACTGCGTCTTGTCACCAGAATCCAAAGTTGCGCCTTCTCATCAGACTTTGGGGTGAAGTGCCGGCTGCCTGATTTACCTCATGCTGGACATTTCTCCACCTCTCGCCTGCTCTCCTCCGTCTTCCAAAAAAAAAAAAAAAAACCTCCCAAAAGAGGCGAGCGCGAACAAGATGCTGCGCGGTCCACAGCAGCTGCGCAGCGGCCGACGAGGAGGTGCGCCTTGATTTGCCCTTGAGCAAGAAGAGCAGGAGGGAGGGAGGATGTTGCCGGAGCAGAGGGATTATCGCTCCTATAGCTGCCCCATGTCACACTCCAAAAGCACAGAGTCGCAGCGGCGCCATCCCCATGGTACACTGCTGGACACTGGAGGAACCTCACCAAACCGCCCCGGCTGTGAAAGAGAGGAAATCTTGAGGTTGTCAAATCTGATCTGTGAAGCCTCATGGGCGCATGAATGGGCACGGTTGTATTCCGAAAACACATTGAAATAAAAGTAAAACCCTGCTGACTGTTGCAATTTTGACTGCAAACCGCAGTTTGGAGTTAAAAATGCAGCTTTAAAAAATCACCCGCAGTGAACTCGAATTGGGGCCAAAAACCTGTTGCACTTGGATGAGCCAAAAAAAAAAAAGGACACAGTACAAACAATCTGTCAGCATTTGTTTTGACAGATTGTTGAAAGGACAAAACAAGAAAAAGAAAAAAAAAAAAGAAAGGGGGGTCTGACCGCTCTCATGTTGGCGTCTAATGGCGCCCTCGGGTGGTCAAATATGGTAATCCTATTATGATTGATTCGATTGAGGCAGAACAACAGAGTTTTGGCAAAATTGAGATTGCGGGGCCTCTTTATTGTTAAAAAAAAAAAAAAAAAAAAAAAAATTTGCGATCTCACAAACAGTCATACAAAAAACGTCCATAAACGAGACCTTGGTATATACAAACACTATAATCTGACACTATATCATTGTTATTTGAAAAGGAGTGGCAAAGTGAACTCTATTTTTTCTCCATTCGCTAGAATGTTACTTATGTTATGCCAGCTTTTCCTTTTAACGTTTCCACAGTGAACACGCGTTTGACTTGAATCGTACGTAAAACTACATTACCCACCAGGCCCAGGTGCATATGTTTTCTTTATTCCGGATGTAGCATCACATGAATTGACTGTCAACATGCAAGATGGCCACGCATCACAGGCAAAATGCTGCTGGGCGGAGGAAAGTCCAGGTAAATTTTATCAGTTACATTTTCGCCAAGTGTGCGGGAACAGCAGCGCTTATGATGTTCAACTTTCTAAAGTGTTTGGTTGATAGTGGACGGACAGTGAAACATGCCTGTCAGAGTCAGCCTTGCTCTTATGAGTCATGACTGAAGCCGGCTAACATAACTAGCTTAGCTTGCACCGCTAAGTGCTATCCGGCTAATGCAGCCAACCCAACGATCACATTTCCAAAAAGAAATAATGATAAATAAACTTGTATCTCATGAAGGCGCCTTTAACGCTTTGTAACACAAGTACTCGTTCTTACACTTGGCTTAAATCATTAATGCAGTCACGGCTGAATTTTCTTGCTAGTAGAGCATTCAGTCTGCGTTAGCTTCAGTGGCTGGGCTCGGTCTAATTGCTGGGAAAACGTACGCGCCTCGGCGTTTCTGTCCCGTCGCTAAATCAAACCACGTTACAAGCTCAAACCCTGTCACTCGCATGTGTGCACTTATTACACATTCTGTCTCATCGTGTGGGCAACGCGGTTGAACTCTTTAGCGAACTTCAAATTCCTTGACATTTGACCGTCGGCGTGTCGAGGCTTCGAGACGTGCTCAAGCCAGGAAGTGGGTGTGTTGCTGGTACAGAGATGTCAAGGTGGTCGGATGAGAGTCTGACTTCCGCGCTTCTGCCTTCTCCGCATACCTCAGGTGTCGTATGTGATTAGAGATGAGGTGGAGAAGTACAATCGGAATGGGGTGAACGCGCTCCAACTAGACCCCGCTCTGAATCGGCTCTTCACTGCTGGAAGGGACTCGATCATCCGGATATGGAGTGTCTACCAGCACAAAGTAAAACACTCTTTCAGATGATCACCATTGTATCCCAACCGTTTTTCTTTGATGGTTAAATCACATGAAATGTTCTTCTCTACACCTGCAGCAGGATCCGTACATTGCATCGATGGAGCACCATACAGACTGGGTTAATGACATAGTTCTGTGTTGTAACGGCAAAACACGTGAGTCTGGGTGCCGATCATTCATTTTAAAATTTCATTAAAAGTCATTGGCTGGATTTTAAGTTGTACTATAGTTGCATTCGTCATACTCCCCCTGTGATATAAGCTGCTCCAAATAAATTGCAGCAATCTTTGTGATTGTGTGTAGCACAAATCAATATTATTGTTTACTTTATCGTTTCAAGTAATACCTCTGTTAACTGGTAACAAAGTTCTCGATGCTTCAAAATCACACATTTTAGACCCTTAATCACAATTCTCTTTGCTGAATGTCACCACAGTTCTAGAAGCTCTGATCTAAGAGCATTATTTTATTCAGCATCAAACACTGTATTTTATGTCCCATTACACTTGAACCTGAGCCACTTTCTCTTGTTTCAGTGATATCTGCCTCATCAGACACAACAGTCAAAGTATGGAATGCTCACAAAGGATTCTGTATGTCAACGTTACGAACACACAAGGACTATGTGAAAGCTCTGGCCTATGCCAAGGACAAGGAGCTTGTGGCATCAGCAGGTCTGGATCGACAGATCTTTCTATGGGATGTGAACACGTTAACAGCACTGACCGCTTCCAACAACACTGTTACCAGTACGTGGATATCTTTCCTTATGTCTGACACATTTCACTGCGACATTGACTGCAGTCATGAACTGGCTGTGATTTGTCCCTGCACAGCCTCGTCCCTCAGCGGGAACAAGGACTCCATCTACAGTCTGGCTATGAACCAGATGGGCACAGTCATAGTATCTGGATCCACAGAAAAGGTGTGGCAAAGCAGTGGTTTAGTTTAGAATTATAATTTTAGGAAACAGTTTTAATTTGCATTTTCTATAGATCACTTTTTTCTAATCTTCATCCTAAAATGTACAAATGAGTTACTCTATCTAAGCTCTTGGCATGATCAGCATAGCACTGAGTCAGTGGCTTAAAATCTGTAGAATTTATGGTATGGTATTTATTGTAGTTGGAAGTTTTTACAGCACATTGATGCTTGCTCTGGTTAGGATTGGCTCTTAAACTAATTAACTTCCTGCTCTTGTATCCCCACCTCTGTTCACCCACCAGGTTCTGAGAGTGTGGGATCCCCGGACATGTGCAAAATTGATGAAGCTGAAAGGCCACACAGACAACGTCAAGTCTTTGCTGCTGAATCGTGACGGCACTCAGGTGAGATCAACGCAACATAGACAAAAACACACAGGGATAGTAGCTGTGAAATGGATGTGTGATTTGAACCCCCTCCCCCTCTCCGCCTCTGCCTCATCCCCAGTGCCTGTCGGGCAGCTCTGACGGGACCATCCGGCTGTGGTCACTCGGCCAGCAGCGGTGCATCGCCACCTACCGGGTGCACGACGAGGGTGTTTGGGCCCTGCAGGTCAACGAGGCCTTCACTCACGTTTATTCTGGAGGAAGAGACAAAAAGATCTACTGCACTGACCTGCGGAACCCAGACATCCGTGTGCTCATCTGTGAGGAGAAGGCCCCAGTGCTGAAAGTAAGAAAGCAGTTACCTATAAGTGGCTATGCTGATTTCAGATTGTACAACTTTTACACTGTTTAATTGAGGATAGTTCTCCGTAAGAATCCTCTTTGCCGTCGTCATCTTGGGCAACTTTCATTGATCCCAAAAGTTTTTTGCCCTGTTTAAAAAAAAAAAAAAAGAAGCCCTCTGCTCTGTGACTCGTGCACCCTTTGCTCAACATTCGAGCCCTTTTCCCTGTGTTGCTCAGATGGAACTGGACAGATCTGCTGACCCACCTCCAGCGATCTGGGTCTCCACCACCAAGTCATCCGTTAACAAATGGGTAAGCATGCGTGACACCTTTGAGATCACCGTCCCTCTGTCAGCACAATGCCTGTGGAGTACGCTGTTTAAAATGTGGCCGCACCCAACTCCATAGAACAGCCATCCCGCCTTGGTTTATTAGAAGTGTTCAACTAGTTTTGAACTGGTTTTGGACAGAGAGATATAGGGGAGCTTAATTGCATTGCACTGGAGTACGAGTGTGACAGAGACTGTTATTAACTGGCTGTGTTCAGTCTCTAAAGGGAATGCACAACTTCAGATCGTCAGGGGAGTATGACAACGACTGCACCACCCCTCTGACGCCACTGTGTACTCAGCCAGAGCAAGTCATCAAGGGTAAATCACCAAGTGTTCAATTTAGGGCACAGCTTCTGTCCTCGTCTCTGACGCGTCAGTCAGTGAAGGTTTGCCGTTGCTTTTTGCAGGAGGTGCCAGTATTATTCAGTGCCACATTCTGAATGACAAGCGACACATACTCACCAAGGACACAAACAACAATGTGGCTTTTTGGGACGTTCTGAAGGTAAACAGCTTAATGTATTACCACGTGATGCTTGTTTTCTGAGCCACAGGGAGTCTGGTCGTTCACAAGGGACAGTGACTGTTTTTTGATTTGATTTTAATATTTAAAAGGGCTCTAGGAAGAAAATATTGGTGTGTAAGTACAAGTTGAAGGTGTTTTAGATTTAAAAAACAAAAAAAAAATAAATCTTGTGATGCTACATAGGCTTTTTAATTTCCAACACCACCACAAATTTGACATTGTCTGCCTCATAAAAACATTGTGGATTCACTGAGTCCAGTGTCAACTGCAGCTCATTTGCCAAAACCCACAAATTAGAAAGCTGCAAATTTCAGGATTTAATTTTCTTATCCTAAACGATATAAAAAGAAGTTATTGTCACTATGTTAAAGTGCTTCTCTGAGCTGCCAGTAAGACGCCTTGCTGTCACCTGTCCTGATGAACTGGCTGTCAGCTGACTTTGTGTGCTTTATCCTCAGGCCTGTAAGGGTGAAGACTTGGGGAAAGTGGAGTTTGATGAAGAAATTAAGAAGCGGTTCAAGATGGTCTACGTGCCAAATTGGTTCTCTGTTGATCTGAAAACTGGGGTGAGCTGGCACCGTCGCAAGATTTTCATTGACACGTGTGCAGCAGCAGCATTCCTCCTACTCACCACCAGTCCGTCCTGGTCCTGGCCACCATTCACTCTCATAGCTGCTTCTCTTTTCCCAAAGATGCTCACCATCACGTTGGATGAGAGCGACTGCTTTGCTGCCTGGGTGTCTGCAAAGGATGCTGGGTTTTCAAGCTCCGATGGATCCGACCCAAAGTGTAAGATTTCTGACCTTTTTTGTTTGATAAGTAGCTGCACGACTCCTCATCCGACTTGCTCTCCAACCTTGTAGTGAACCTGGGCGGACTGCTGCTCCAGGCGCTGCTGGAGTTCTGGCCCAGAACCCGCATCAACCCCATGGACGAGGAGGAGAATGAGGTGAACCACGGTAAGAGTGTTGCTTCATCAGTCAGCCAACGCACTGCTCCCGCCGCAGCTTTCCCCACTGCTGTCCGTGATCAGCAGGTGTCCTTGGCTTCGTCTGGCAATGGTTTTTGTGTTCGCAGTGAACGGAGAACCAGAAAACCGGGTGCAGAGGGGAAATGGTTATTTCCAAGTGCCACCGCACACCCCCGTCATCTTTGGAGAAGCAGGAGGCAGAACTCTATTCAGGTGAAGGTTCGCCTTTGTCTTGGTCGCAGCGCAGGACGCAGCTTTGTTGCATCAGTTTTGTCCTGTGTTTGCAGGTTGCTGTGTAGAGATTCAGGCGGAGAGACTGAGTCCATGCTGCTGAATGAGACAGTTCCACAGTGGGTTATTGATATTACTGTAGATGTAAGTACATGTGTTTTTTTTCTAGTTCAGGTGGTAGATTGCTTTAATAAACTGTTGTGATGGTTCATTTTCCCCAAACTCTTTAGAAATGTTTAAGACAGAATTAAACCCCCAGAACCAGAGCAGAGAATTGTCACGCTTCTCTGCTGTGTCACTTGTGTTGTTCATTATTATCATTGTACGCATTATCAATGATTTTCCATTTGCTTTTTTTTTTTTTTGGTTTCCAGAAAAATATGCCCAAATTCAACAAAATCCCATTCTACCTCCAGCCTCATTCTTCCTCTGGTGCAAAAACTCTGAAGAAGTAAGCGCTCCTTCTTTTGTGTGCTCTTCAACATGAACCATGAGCTCTTGAGGTTAAAGCTGATTTTAATCTTTTTAAACTGTGCGTGCCCCCCCGCAGGGACCGCCTCTCAGCCAGTGACATGCTGCAGGTGAGGAAGGTGATGGAGCACGTTTACGAGAAGATCATCAACCTGGACAACGAGTCCCAGACCACCAGCTCCTCGGCCAACGACAAGCCAGGCGAGCAGGAGAAGGAGGAGGACATGGCCATGCTGGCCGAGGAAAAGATTGAGTTGATGTGTCAAGACCAGGTAATGGGACCATTTCAGACTTGATGCTCCACGCACACTTTTAGTCACTTTGTTAACCTGTCAATGCTTTTGTCCATCGGCCAGGTTCTAGATCCCAACATGGACCTGCGAACAGTGAAACACTTTATCTGGAAGAGCGGAGGGGACTTGACTCTTCATTATAGGCAGAAGTCCACGTGAAAGTCACAATTTTTAAAAGAAGAACTCATCATTTGCCAATCACCACCCACCTCTGACATGTAGAACCCCAGAACCCCATTGTGAGGTGCAGAGTCACAGTATCAATGAGAGTCCAGTAGAATTTATGAGGACGTGGTTTTGTGGTGTATCATAGGAACTCGACCAGAACAACAAGAACAAGCCGGAGCGAGCAACGCCAGCGAGGTCAGTCGTGTGTGTGCGTGTTTTGTTTTTTTTCTTCTCCCAGTTCAACAAGAGCTACACAAATGGACTCCAGCACCCACTGGTTCTTCTCTTCTGTTCATCAACTCTTACATTTGTTCCCTCCTTCTGATTGGCTTTTTTTACTTTGAGGTGACCGTAGTCCTGTTACATGTTTGTGTCCGAGCGTGTGTGTTTGTGCACATGGATGTAGCGCTGTTCAGTTTGTCCCACTACATTCCACAAACGTGTCTCTGCTACAATCACTCCACAACCGCCTCGTTGACTCCGTCGCCGGTTCAGGAAACACCTTGGTCTTTGGGTAGCATCTCGGTCACTCGGAGCGGCCCGTCTGTGTTCTGTTGTCATCTCGACCTGAACTAAACCTCGGCTTCCACGTCTAATCACTGCAGAGCCTGAACCTCGTAGACTGAAGCACTTGTCTTTGTCATTTCTGTTTCTCTTTTTCCTTAAAGCTGTGCTGTTCTGAATGGACTGAATGTTCTTTTACTGTAAATATGTGTACAAGGTTTTTTTTTTCTTTTGGATTTGCCTCAGTTTTATTGTGTTGTTGTACAGCCTACTTAAAGCCCAACTGTTCATTTTCCAAATCCCTAGATCTTCTTTATTATCACAAAGGTAATTTTGACCCAGATGTTTGAAAATTGCATTAGTTGTATTCACTGCAGCCCAGAAATTGCAGTTCACTCTTAAGAATGTTAGTAGTTGTCCAAGTCATCTTAGCAATGGGGGGAAATTATATATATAAGGTATGTATCTTTAACAATAACTCATGCTTACTTGCTCTGTGCTTGGATAATGACTTTGATTACAGTGAGGGCTGTTCCTAATGTATATTTCATTTAGATTCTATAGAAGTTTCGATGAGTTTAACTCGAAGGGGAATTTCAAAGAGAATACACTAAAAGCACTGTGGGAATAAATGACCAAAGTGAAATAAATGGAAAAAACCCTTTCTCTTTTGGTGTGTCACCGGGCACAACAAGAGATCTGTTTCATTGTAAAACTTCTGCAGTTATTATTTTTCGTTTTGTTTTTTTTTTTGCCACAATGTGTGTGTGCAACGCCATAGCGAAGGAGTGGCCAAAAACATGATGGGTATCATTCTGAGGCCAATTCACTGCAGTATCCCTTGTAATAATTTGTGAAATATGTATATTTTAGGCATTGAAAGAAATAAATTGGAATGGTTTAACAATGACAGATTTGTGCAGCTGTTTTTGTTTTGTTTTTAGAAGAACTTGGGTTTGAAAGAAGAGGGGGAAAAGTGACAATTTAATTTTGTTTTCATTCAAGTGATTTCTGACGAGGATTCACTTACATTCATCAAAATACTCTGCACTCATGCCTAATCAAACATACAAACAATTCATAGAAATCTGCAAAAATAATTTCCTTATTTTACACACTAGCACCTACATCGTGGAAAACAACATTAAGAATTCCCCTATTAAAAACAAATTACTTAACAGCAGCATCACTGTAAGTGGACCTCCCACATAAAAACATCCTCTCTTAGATACACATCAGTCACGCTGCAGGTGACACTCGTCTACTGTTGCATAGATCGCAAACATTTACACTGGAAGAATAGTGTTGAAACAGATGTTTGGACAGAAGCATAACAGTTACAGGGAAGGTAAAAACATGATGAAATGGACTGAATAAACACTACTAACTGACCTCATCAAAACTAGCAACCCTCAGTTTACACACCAAAAACCCATCACTTAAAATCAACATTTGGGTCACAGTGAAAGAAATGAAAATCTTAGCTTACTTAAAGGTTTCTGATAGTGTTGTAGATGTTAATGTGCAGATGCTCTTGGTGAATGTATCGGGCAGACAAAGACAAGACAAATAAAAAACTAGAGATGTAACACCATCATCAATTCCATCTTATCACGATAAAATGGTCCTGATGGAAACAATGGATCTTCAGAGCAAGAAGTGTAAAGTCGCTTAGTTACCATGTAAATGCCCACCATCCTTAGAAATAAAAATGTTTTTAGAATTGCATATGTTGAAAAATTAGAGGTGACAGACCATCAGACGTCAATATGTAGAGAGTGCCAGTGCCAGGCCAGAACTAGAGTACAACTAGGGCACTTTTACAACATTCTGTTATGTTGAAACAAATCCCATTTCATTTTTTATAAATGGAAGCTGATCACGCCCTTGTCTTTTTTTCTTTAAATATAACCATAAATGTCGTACCGCCGACTTACTACCAAGAGCAACTGCCCTGTGAGACTTTGACATCACATCCCCATGTTAAAAACCCAACTGGTGCATAAAAAAACATCAGTAACTTAAAATCTTATTTAAAAATAATAATAATAATAACAACACCAACATAGGATATTGTGAAGTGTTTTTCTACTAATGCTTAGGCTGGTTTCTGTAGTGTCACTGACCTGACAGGCAGCCTTCCATTCATACATACACCTTCTCTCTAGTTTCTTTAAAAAGCTCCAGTGATTGTCAACTGCTTGTTACATTACCTGGTACAAGCTTATTCTGCTGCTTCCTCCACATTACTCTCATGGCTGCAGTGATGATGATGATGATGATGATGAGCAGGAGACTCGTTTGCAGACTCGTTTGCAGGCTCCTCCGGTGGTGCGGCTGCATCCTCAATGGCCTGAGTGAGAGACCTGTCCAGCATCGCCTCATCTGCTTGTATGGATGGCAGAAGGTCTACGGGAGACGTTTGGAAAAGATCTTCGGGTGGAGGGTCGTCCGACTCTGAAGGGAGAGACGATACTTCTGCAAACTGGCTGTCGCGAGACTCTGCGGGAGAAATGGCAGCGTCGGTGGGCTCTGCCAGCAGGTCAAAAGGCTCAGCCGCCGAGACGTCCGGGGTGTCACCGAGAGACAGAGCCGACGTGAGGTCCATGGCTGCCAGGGAGCTCAGCTCTGGTTGGTCAGCCTGGCTGTCAGCTGACAATGAAGGAAGTGGACTGTCGTCCAGCTCTTCTGTGCCACAGGAAAAGACAATGTCTTTAATCTCTCTACCTCAATGTGAAAATCTGCAGGATGCTACTGTGGAAGCATTGCGAGTCTTCAACTTACCGATACCTGAGATGTCACAGTCCTTCTCCTCATGCATTGCCAGGGCTGTGTTAGTCATGTCGATGGATGAGATGGACAGATCCAGTCTATCAGCCACGTCTGAAGCATCAGGAGTCGCCGCTGCCACCTCAGAGTCTGAAAAACGTGCTAAATTAGCATGATAACTTAAACTACATATTAAATCCAAAAAGAACATCCGCTAAAAACGTGGGCATGTCAACTAACCCGGGTCCATCACTCTGTGGACAGGTGGAGGAGAGGCTTCCTTTAGGGCAACCTGCTCCACGTCCAACACATCCTCACTTTGGCTTGAGGGAGCCATCAAGGGTGCCTGAGGACCCGACAGAAATTCACATTACTCATCTGGGAATCAGTAAACAGAAACAAAGAAACGGTGCCATCACTTGAGCTGAGCGAAGGAATGTTTTACGAGGTTTACGAGGTCAGATCTAAATGTTCATAGAACCATTTTGGGAGATAAGGAGCTTATCCAGACGGACCTCTGTGTATCCATGAGTTGGAATCTTTAAAGGTGGTTCTTCTTTGGGAAGTGCGGGAGGAGGAGGAGCAGGTGGTGAAACATCTGTCTGTGCTGGGATTCTGTGCAGGTAGCCAAAACCGATGCCGCAACCCAGACTGCAAGCAAGACAGAAACAAATTGAATCCAACTTCATGTCTGTGGGAAGACTGGCAGTAAAAAACATTGACTCATTTTTAAACATTTGAACTAAAAATCATATGCGTATTAGATACTCAATGTGTGTGTGAATCCTTCCACTTACCTGCCCTCTCCACCCCACGCCCCATTGGGTGTGACCATAACCTCCCTGCACACGTCTGTTTGCGTGCTGTACACCAGCAGCTTCAGGGGTTTCCCTTCGTGGGACTCGATCAGCGAGAAGAAGTCTTCTGACTGTAAATCAGCAACTCTGAATTAACTGCAAACCCTTCCGATTAGATGCAGCGTTAAGCTCAATGAATAATAGCTCACATCCTGCAACAGCTGGTCTGCTCCAACGATGAAGTCAGTGTGTGGCTGAAGCCCCGCAAGCGCAGCAGGTGAGCTGGGTTCTACATCCTGGAGGAAAGAAAAAGAATTAAAGAGATTGAAGATTTTGCAGCATCGCACAGTAAAGAAGTAGATTTCCAAAAATGGTCTCATTAATCCCTGTTCTCTGATATCCCACTTGACCTTATGCCTTTCTTTGACCAGCTGCGGTGTCACGGACACCTCGGGCCTTGAAGTCAGTTTTGTTGGCTATTTCCACTCACCAAGACGTGCCAGACATTCTCATTGGCTCCCTGGTAGCTGCAGAAGCGGACACTGGCACCGAGCAGGCCCTGTCCTCCCCACATGTTGCTGGGCACCACCTGCAGCTCGCGGACCCTCAAGGTTTTGCTGCTGTAAACCTCCATCTTCACTCTTTTCTCCGTGTTGGCTTTCAAGACCTCCTTCAGCAGCTCATTCTCTTCATTCTGGTAAAGAAGACCAGGACTTGTTATGTGTGTGGTAAATTGTATCACGAGCCTGTGGTGAGTGAAAAATGAATGAAGAAAAAATGTATGTATGAAGCTCACCAGTCTTTTGCTGTCCAAAGACAGAATAAAATCAAAAAAGGGCTGCAGTCCAGCTCTTTCTGCAGGGGAATCTGGCTGTACCTGTTGGGAAAAGGCACACTAAAATCAATTCAAAGAGGTGTGAACTAGTACAGTAGAGGCTTTAAAAGAATAGACCGCATAGACGCATTTCCCACCTTTCCCAATGCTGCGCGAACCTAATGGGTATGGATTTAGACGACCAAGGTAACATGACTTTTTTTTTTTTTTTTTTTTTTAAAGGTAGAAACTATATTAATGCGACAAATCCAAAACACAAAAGAAGGCTTAGTTGTCCCATGTAGAAACACGTTTTGTTCTCATCCGGATTTACTTGAGTGTTTTGGAAAAACTGTTTTCACATTCAAACATCTACGTCATACACATTGTCAACACGTCAGCGTTAAAGATAGTGGGACCTGAAATCACTTCAGTTCATCATATCATTAATGAATTTCCCATACTACGCAAGTATGCCCAAAATAGTTATTAAACTATTGCTTTTTTCCCCTGGTACCGCTTTAAAGACATTTTTATTGTCGGACCCTCGAGCAAGGGCAGACGAGAGAAGGCCATTCACCGCCTGAAAGCTGTAAAACTGGAACAACTCATATTTAAACTAATTCAAACCTCACAGCGGCTTTAAGCAGTCAGCACAGGTCTAATAAATATATTTGGCAAAAATAATAACTGGGGAGTGGGGACGATGTGTTTGTATGTGATAACAGCGGAGTATCGGGTTCCGGGTTTCTTAAAATAAAACGAGCAACTAGCAGTAATTAGTTCAAGCTTGTTCTTAGAATTAAAGACTTGTGTGCACGGCGTCAGCTTAAATTGAACAGATGAACGGCAGTGCCACCTCATCAGGTTCCGCCGGCTGCGAGGCAACTGCAAACGTTAGCTTGTCGTTAGCATCGGGTTAGCATACAGTGGCAGGAACAGATAAGCCGCCGTAACGTTCCACACTGTTCCAGATATGACAGACGCTGAACAACTTACGCCATGCACATGGTATCCGTACGTTCCACCTTCGGACACTTCGGCACTCTGTGATAACCCCATTTCTTTCTGATAGTTTAAAAGTAGTCTAAAATGATACGAAATTACTTAGTGTGAAACAATTAGCACGGTTGACAGTCCAGGGCCATCTTGTTTGCAGCCCAGAATAATCGAACATCGCGCTAATCGAGCGTAAATTTGCGCTTCGTTTCCTTACGTAGAATTATTTTTTAATATATATTTTAAAAATACAAAAATAAAAAAATATTGTCTTTTTAAACAACATTTCATGTGCGTTCTACTCCTAAATTTTCACAGTTGCTAAAATAATTCACCAGCAATTCGAAATCATTTGTCATTGCACGGTGATAAGAAATTGAAAAGTACTCTGAGATTTTAAGCCCACTGTTAACACTTTAGCTCATATGAATCTCGAAAGTTAAGTTTTTAATTATTTTAATGTTGTATAACTTTTTAGTTTTCCCCACAATAAACAATAAAGTGTTGCTCATTGTATATTATTTTTAATTCAATAAATATAAATAATATTATTCATGGTAAAGTACAAAAATCTACTAAAGATATCTTGAAAGGGCCCGTCGACCATTAAAGATTGAACTTCAGGTTGAAAATTAAGTGTTTGTCGTTGTCCTCACTGCCTGCCAGCATATATTCTTATGCTTATGCTAATGCCTGAGAACTTACATTAAAAAATAAAACTGAGGCAATTGTTGTGCTTTTGTTGAAAAGAAAACCCTTTATTGCCACTGTATTTTCAATATTTGTAATAAATATAACTCTGAAAATCATCACTCCCAAGAGGAAAAAAAAACAAGTCAGAGCAAGTCAAGGCAGCTCAGCAGAAATAATGAGCTTCCAAGTGATTCAAATCTGGCAAACTTGATATTAAAAATAAATAAAAAGACAGAGATTGTTATACAGACTCATTGCAAAACAGGACATATTCAAATTACTCAAGTGTGTGGGGTTATTTTGAACAAAAGGCAGACATATTTTCCAGGCAATAGAAAAAATACCCAGCAAGGCAAAAATAATTAATCTATCATTTTTTTGTATATTAAAAATAGCAAATACACAAAAGCAGCGCTATATACATTATATTCTTTTCAGTCTTTCTATCAAGTAAATGTCGTGAAAAAATTTTGGATGGGCTCTAATCGCAGTGAGACGCCGACTATCCCTGCTCTGGGCTCGCTTCCGTCAGACCAATCAGGGACTCCAGTAGGTAGGTGCTTGACTCGTGCTGCGGCAAATTGACCGAGCTGAGCAGCTGGAGGTGGCAAAGGCTGTCGGGGTGTCTGTGCAGTTTAAAGGAGCTGTGCAGAGGGCCGGATGTATAGTCACTGTCAAAGAACTCCAGATCAGAGTCGGACGAGAGACTCAAGTCCATGTACGTGCCCGAGGAATAGTCCACTGTGGGGGAGGGAGTGTGAGGGAAGCCGTCAAGAGAGTCGTCATCAAAAAAGTCCCTGGGCTGGTTTGCGTTCTCGTCAAGGTAACTGGTGAGCGAAGTCCTGCCTGTATTGTCTGTGAATGTGTCGACTGTCAGTGTTCCTGCACTGTCAGTCGAAGAGTTGCCGTGTTGCTGCGTCAGTGGTTCCCCAACAGGTACGTGCCTCTGCTGGCTGCGGGTGGAGGAGTTGTCATCGTCGCAGATGCTGCGGGTGTCCGGCGACCCCCTGTCCGCCTCGCAGAGATTCTTACTCACACTCAGACGTGTGTCCGAGTCGGAGGAGGAGTACGACGACTCCGTCATGTCACTGCTGCAGCTGTTCTCCTCCACCACCAACCGTTCGGGAATGAAATGGAAGGATGGAGCGGCGGGCATGGAGAGAGGAAGACAATCCTCCTCCATGGTGAACTCAAAGGGGCACGTCTTGTCGCGCACACTGCGCACCGTCGCGGCCTGATCCTGCTCCTCAAACTCTTGAAGGTCCTCTGGAAGTCCCGTCTGGTCCTGCTGGCCCCGCGTCTCATCCTGCAGCCTCTTCTCCAGTTCCAGTCTCATGGTGGTGTGGATGTAGTGGGTCTGCACACGTCTTGGGTTGAACTCCGTGCGACCCTGAGTGTTTCCACAGCCATCCTTCGTGCAGCCACATGGGAAGCTTAAGCGGTCCACCTGCACCACAGAAAGACAGGGAAAATCACTGCTTGAATCTTTTTGTTGTTTTTTCATCAAGTTCATTCACTCCTCTCTTTTGTTACTTTTCATCAATACAATTTATTTGTGATGTATATTATATCTTTGGTATATGTTTTTAACATCTCGTAACTTCCTAAATTCCTGTTCAGTACTTGTTATGACTGTACTTCAGAATAACACATTACAAAATGTTGCTAATTGCACTGCCCAAAAAAACTAATATTTATAATGTTATCTTTTCATATTGTGAATAAATAGAAAAACACTATCTTTCCACTTATTTTACACAAATATCAATGTAAGTTAATAAGGTATTTATTACAAAAATACCTTAAAAAGTTCTGAAAAAGTCGATAAAATGTTAGTTTGTTAAATTTAATAGTTATACTAATCATTATTAAAATAATAAACACAGCTCAATAGAGAATAAAATAAAACAAATTACACTATAAATTGATATCTATAAGCAAAAAAACTGCGACATGTAACAAAAAGAAAAGCGTAGGACGAGTACCTGACATTTGATCCCTGCCAGGCTACATGCACAGGTCTCTGGCTCGCAGAAGCCTCTGCAGTCACACCCACAGGCTTCTCTGGAGAGGCGCAGGGCGTGCAGCTGCCGCTTCTCCTCCCGCTCTATCCGCTTCACGCCTGCAGCCTGCAGGACGGCCTGCCTCTGTCTGGAGGTGAACGGCTGCAGGAAACCTCCGTCACGGACGTCTGCGTCACTGACAGGGGCATCAGCGTCTCCATCTGGGATTTGATCCACCGTTAACCTGTCCGCTTCCCTCTGGTCAATGAACCCACTGGTGATCCACTGAAAATCAAAGCGACAGAAACAGTGAGGCTACTTCTGAGGAGAAGAGCAGCAGTGAATAAACAAATAAGTGAACATACTTTAAGTTTTAACACCTCAAGCTTTTCTTCCCTCCGCCTCTCTCGCAGCTTCTCCCTCCGCCTGCGCCGCTGCTCCAGTGCATGCTCTGCCAGGGAGTATCTCTGGAGGGCGCTGTGCTTTCGTGTCATGCCCAATGTGGCCCCTCCATGGCTGGGCACACTGGTGAAGCCTTGGCAGCGCGGGAAGCTGAAGACAGTCACCTGGTCAAAGCGCACGTTGCTCTGCACAACTGCAAGCCTCGGTCTCCTCAGGATGGGCCGAACTGGTCGAGGTGGAAAAGACACAGTTAACATCAGACATGTTGACAAACACAGTTTGTATATTGAGCAGAGGTGCGTTAATGTGCTGAGAACGCCTTGACTGGCTCTGAGTATCCCTCCCTGGACCACCTAAACAGAATTAGGAGTGAAATCATTCTGTCAATCAGCCAATGTCTGAAAGGTAAATATCAGATGTTGTGAAATGTTAAGTAACACATATTTGTGTGTGTTTTGTGTTGGTGCAAGGCCAATAACTCCAACGCTATTTTGGCATAACTGTGTGTTTTGCTTTGGTTTTTTTTCTTTTGTGTTCTTCACCATTGTCTAATACAAATCAAACGTTCCAAGCTTTGTCTCCTGTAAGGCCTCTGAGTGACCACTAGGTGACACACTGCAGGTGCTTCAGCTCAGTAGCTAGGGTCAACAGGTTAAGACACAAGTGGACAGGAAATGGTGGGGTAATAAACAGCTGGGTCTTCTTGAAGGAGGAGGTCTCTCTCTCTCTCTCTCTCTCTCTCTCTCTCTCTCTCTCTCTCTCTCTCTCTCTCTCTCTCTCTCTCTCTCTCTCTCTCTCTCTCTCTCTCTCTCTCTCTCTCTCTCTCTCTCCCAGTTTAATCACCTCCAGGATTCTGCTTGATTTCACTCGTTGGCGTCAACAACTTTGCTGACATGCACACATAACTGAGGCTGAACTTTGGTTCCTGGAGTCGGTAAACAGCTGAAGCCAGCTGACTAAGCTCATCTCAGCTGCTGCGTCTGTTGGTGGAGCACCACACCGGGGCACTGTGTACACCGTGACTCTCCTGCGGTAACAGCTTCAGAACAACAAGCCTAAATCTGTTCGACTCAAAGCTGTGCGGCAACAACAACAACACCTGCAGGACGGCCCGTACCTGGAAGTCGTCTGTGTAGCTTAATAAGGCTATTTGATCTGACTTGTTTAAAGTGAGGTTGCTATTCAAATCGATTTCCACAACATCCCATCGCTCAGGCAAATTATCTTCCACCCGGTTGCACTGACAAATCCAGAGGTGAGTCATGGGCTGTGCATTATCGAGAGCTGCTCTGGGGTTAGCGTTTTCATTAGCGGTGCTGCTGCAGGCTGATAAGAAACACTCCTATAACACACTAAAAAAATGGCTAGATAAAGAGGAGGTTTGCATTATTTGAAAGACCCAGATGGGGGCTGGGAGGGCTTACTGGGCAAAGCTGCGACTGGAGGAGGGCTGTGAGGTGTGAAATCCTGCTCGTCGGGGGGGCTGCTCTCAACGTCTGACTCCCACCCGGAGGAGCTGGGGGAGGAGAAGGAGGACGGCGGAGAGAGGGAGGAGGAAGAGTAGCACAGGGTCTCATCATCCACATCGGCAAACTTTCTCTTCTGGATGCCTCTCATGGTTTTGGCCGCGTTGCTTCACGTACATTCTGTGAGAAGACGAAGGAAAATATGAGTTTAAATATTCATTGCTGCTGCGGTAATAAATGCACAGATGGTGGGGGGAGGGAACAAGTCAGTGGCACTGGTTGCAGCATTCCTCACCACGCAGACGCTCAGTGAGACGTGAACCCACGATCAGAGGACAATTCAGCACAGCGGCGGTGCTGTGTTCACCCTGCTAGTTTGACAGGCCAAATGCCAACAGCCGAATAATACACCTTTTCTAAAACGACAGCTGGAAGAGTGGGAGGTCTTTCCCGCTGAAAGCCACTGCAGCCCTGCCTGTCGAACTGCTTTCATCCCGACAAAAGTTTGCTGAAACTAATCATTTCTTAACGGTGATTATGCAACAACCTGTGCGTAGTAAATGACCAAACACTGACTAAAATGTGACACTCACAGGCAAACCAGCTGAGCGCTTCCAAAAAAAAAAGGGATTTCCACAGCTCCTTTTCTTCTGCCCGCAGAGTAATTAACATTCCAATGATTCCACAAGTTTTTTTTTGCAAAGAATACGTGGAAACGGACCCTCCATTGGCTGCACACACAGAGCTGGGAGGTGTAATGCTTCAAGTGGCTGTTATTTTTGGACATGAACATGGGTAAGAAATTCAAACATGAGTAATTTCAAGCATACCAAAACTGAGCGCAAAAGAACAAGCGAGCAAGTTGTACAAGAAAGCCAGTGGCCGAGGAAAAGAAATCCATCCATGTTCAAGTCTATATATCTGTTTGTCTGGTAAAAGAGAATGTTTACTTACTGGAAGAAAAACTGGGTGGGGGAGCATATGTTCCTGGCGTGGCTCTTAAAAGTCGACAAACTCTCCATACACTCATCAGACTTGTTTGATTGCAAACAATCAGGCATGTTTACTTTGAGCACGACCAATAAGTGTGTGTCACTAATATAAGCTGCAGGAATAAATTAGACCTTATCTCAAGTCCAGTAGAAAGGGACAGGGACCGTGAAAACACACACACACACACACCAGTAACTTCTTAGACTTTAAAAAAGTAGTTGGTAAACTATATATCAAGCATTTTAATGTACAATATAAAAGACTTGGTCTCTTCTAAAAGAGCAAACCAACCAAGAAACCTACACCAAGGAACTTAAAAATGTGAATCAAGGAAAACAGGAAATTGTGTTTAAGGACCTACAGTGACACAATATCAATCAACTTGCAAAGCAGCATGCTTTGGCATGTTGCACCACTGTGTTTCTGTGGTAACGGAGAAAACAAAACAAACTAAGATTTTAAGTTTGCTGAACAACACAAAAATACACCAGTTGGAGGGTCTTGACAGTCAAGATGTTCCTTACTGTGCTGTCTCTAATTTTCCACACACTGCACCTTCAAATATCTCTAACTTTGACACTGTTCATTCCCAAAGCCTAACTATCAGTCAAACCAAAACTTAACACACAAAACCAATCAAATCAAATGAAAAAATGCTCAAGTAGCGATCAAGTGTTACATTCCAACACTGCGCTGTGGCAGGGCGTCTGATGGTGAGCAAACAGTTAAACACATCAGTTTGTGCCATTCGTGTGTGTGTGTGTGTGTGTGTGTGTGTGTGTGTGTGTGTGTGTGTGTGTGTGTGTGTGTGTGCACTCTTGAAAACTTCCTGGAACCACCATGCATGTAGGAGGTGAAATGGGAGACAACTTTCTGGTGCCTGTACAATGTTGACACAGTTTAACCCCTTTGCTGCAACTGGGCCAAAGTGTTGGAGGATTCCACTCTAACAACAATCACTTTCAGGGCTGTTTAACTCATGCGCGGCTGCTTGCAGAAACACTGCACATGCAGTTTCACTTTGACAATTCATACCTGACTGTAAGGATTTACTGTACATGCGTGGGTTTCCACCCGAGACCACATTAATAATTTAAAGATGAAAAGGCAGGCGCACACGATGCACGTGCGCGTGTCACGTGAAAGAGGTGTCACTGCACTGTTGGTGCCACAGCAGGCAGGAGCAGGCTGCAGGGATTCACATTAAAGTAAAACTACACACCACAACGACAACAATAACAGCGACGACGAGTATGTATGCTCAGGATATGTTGTCTTTCCCCCCAACTGCTCTGGAACGTCGCTCCAGGAATGCTGTACATAGCTTTTTTTTCATTGGAGGAGGGCAACAACCGTTTCCTGTTTGGCATAACAACAGTCATTAGCAGGCTGACCTCTCAACTGCCCTGGCCGAGACACACGGCGATAATGTCAGTCACAACAACAACACTGGCAGCCCTGTCCACTGTCAGTCCGCTCGCTTTACACCACGAAAACACACACAGACACTGACTGGCACGGTCCTATTTCAACCAGAGCAAACTTCCACCTCACCGTGTCGTGGTCAGAGGCAAGTTTTATTTTATTTTATTTTATTTTATTTTTTTTTTTTAATAGTAACACTAATTTTTGATTTTTGACAGTCCGCGATTAGGCAAAATGTCGAACAGCTAGTTTGTTTTTCATAGACATTAATGCTGAATACTCCCGTTGTGCACAATTACGCACAAACAAACACCTCCCAACGCTAAAGCGCAAAGACCGCCGTGACAACAGGGTATTATAATTGTAATAATACTTCGTCACTCACCACAAAGTAAAATGCAGCATAATGACACGGGAGGCTGGCGATAAGTTGACGCGTCTGCTCCGTACGCTTGCCAGCTGCGAGTCCTTCTGTGTTTATGTGAAGCTCCTACAGTAGTACCGTGGTCGTGAGAGGGTTGGCTCGGAGCTCCCAGAGAACGCGTCCGGCAGCGAGATAGTTCACCTCTTCCCTGGACGGAAGTCGCACATGTGCGGAGCCGCCACGAAAGATAGCTGTTTTGTGTGGTCACTTGTGCGAGCGGAGAGTGGCTATCCATCGGCTATAGCTTGTCCGCTGGCCACTACATGGCCATTATGTAAAGGCCATTTCTTTTGCTGATTACTATTATGTTATGTATGATATTATGTTTAGCTGAATGATCTGAATGAATTGCTAACATGGCGCAAGCACTACAGCTAGCTAGTTCGACTAGCCAGAGGTTAGCTCGCCTAGGAATTTGCTCTTTAAACAGCAGCGCTAAGTTATAACAGCTTAAGGTGCATCTACGTATCTTCAGAAGTGAAGGAGCGTCGACATTTTTTGTTGTGTCATTTGTGTCAAGAGCCATACAAAACAAAACCGCCTAGTACCGTTGCGCGGGAGTCATCTCGCCTCACCTAAATCTTCTTCGAGGCTCCCACTGACTTGTGTTGACGCAGGCGGTGACACGCAGCGCAGGAAGCCGGAGACGCTCCGAGCTGTCACTGCTGCCCACAGATTCCTATCAGCTGCCCTCACACTTTACTGGAACAGCCACACCGACGTGATGGTAAATAAAAAAAAAAACTTTTTAAAGCTTCCTTCTGCCGTTCATCAGAAGACAATTAGCCAACCATTATAAAAACGAGAGATGGAGGGGTTTTCATCTGCAATGTGAGAGGATTTCCAATAATGGCCTATTTTAAGTGTTTGAAGGAAAAGCAAAATCCTCTCCATCTCTCAAATACCTTCCAGACCTTTGACACGTGTTGTCTTTTTGTGCTAGTCTTTATTTATTTATTCATTCATTCATTCATTCATTCATTCATTCATTCATTCATTCATTTTAACAAGAAGCAAGTAGGCTCAAACACGTTTGTAAAGAAGTTAAATGTCCGATAGTAATGTTTTATCATTTTCAAAGTATTAACATAATAATTAAGAAAGAAACACTGTTATTATCTAGGCCAAATCTGAGCAAATGTAACCTTTTGGTATATTACAAGTTAAAGTTTCTGTGAATTTCTGTATGCTTCTTTCTTCTTTTGACTTGAACCTGCTTTTGTTAACTGCTTCCCATCACCCCACGAAAGGGATGATCAGCTGCCAGTTACATGACTATAATATGACTCACTGGTGCACCTCTGCAAAGGCGCCACAAATGAAACATTCCTCTGCTGCAGTAAACTATCGAAAGAGCTGTAGATCAACAGGATTGTGGATTTGGGTGTTAAATCTCTGCCTGTTCTGCCTGTGTGGAAGAAGAAATCTTCCCAGAAATCTTTGATTACTCAATTCTCCTATAAACACATGTTGGAAAATGGAAGGAATCTTGTTTTTCTTGTCTTCATGTACAAACACCAACAAGTTCTTTATAAGGTGTTCAAAGTGTGATTTTGAAAGATGAGTGGGGTGAAGGGGGTAGGAGTGACTGGATTAACATTCCAGAGCCTCTGCTTTTTAAGGTAATCATAGGCTACTCCGGGTCCCCGACTGGGAGGAAAATGAAGCTCGGTGCTGGTGGAGATGAACACAGCGGCAGCTTAACAGATGGGCAGACAGATGAACGGAACGGCAGACAAGTCCAAAATACTCTCGAGCTTTGACCTCAAGGCTGATACACAGCAGTGTTGCACTTTAAAAGCAGAAACGGAAAGAAGAAAAACAGCTCCAATACCTGTCGCTCCACATACTGTGGCCAGAGGAAGGTCTGCTCATCCCTGGGCCCTGCACCGGGAGAGTGTTATGAGAGGGTGACCCACTTTGGCTCGGATCACTCCAGTGCATGTGTATGCTTCCATCACACTGACCTGCATGGGGAGTAAACACCGGAGAGACGGGGCAGCAGCGGAATGCAGCCGTTAGCCGGCACAAATACCCAAGAATAATCTTCTGGTTTCATGCTGACTGTGCAAGTGACCTTCAACCATATTACACACTGCTGGACAGTAGATTCATGCAGCCTTGTCCAGCAGTGCAGCCTCGCCGATTTCTCACTGTGACTCGACACATGACCAGAGGGCTGCATGAGGTAAACGGTTATTAATAGTGCAATCACACAGCCTGTCCAAAAATACATTGGTGTATGACAGTTGGAGCTTCCTGTTTCTTTTCACTCTTGCCAGTTCACAGCTTTGTTTTTATTCTGAAATCACCCAGAGGGCCAGATTTTCTTGGAAAAAAAAAGATGTGGCACAAAGAGGATGAGTCATGGGGGTGGGAGGTTGGCCAGCCTTTTTATCTTGTGATTTTATATTTTTTTCAATTGTTAAAATCAGTACAACTTCTAACCAGGCAGTTTTTTTAATTGAAATTCCGTGAGTCATCCAGGCAAATGAATCGCAAACTATTTTCTTGACAACAAGGCTTCAGATGAACAATGACAGCGATGTCGTCCCAATATTTGCCGTCAACGTATAACTGAAGTCAGGCAGGTGATGCGAAATGACTAAAACCAGTGACTTTGCTTTCAGTCCAGGTTACGTAACATATTGTTAACCTACATTCTGGCAGCCTCTCAGGTTGCTGCTACTGGCTCTCGTGGCACTGTTTCTCTCAGTCAAGCCATGCCAGCGATGGCCCACATACAGCCGTGGACTGGCAGAGTTTGACAAAGCTTCAGGCATGTGAAACTGTGCCCTAATTCCTGCTTCCTCTCCCTGGATTATTTCACTCAGATTTTCTTTTAGAAAAAAGGGAGGGTGGGACACACTCAGGTTCCCTGTTCCAAACAGGAAGAGGGCAATTTTCATCTGAATTATGATCCAATCATATAATTACATATGGTGACCAAAGGAGCCATACTGGCCGTATATTGTTTTGGTTTACTAAGAAAGACTGAGACAGAGAGTGGGAGAGATAAAGAGAGAGAGAGAAACAGAGAGGGAGAGAGAGAGACAGACTTCCTTGACGACACAATGAGATCAACATAAAGACGAGGAGCTGAGTGCAGGAGCGTGATTAACGACCACATGATAAGGAGATAGATAATAAACTCCTACACTCTCAATCGCTCTTTCTCTCCCTCTCTCTCTCTTTTCTCTCCTCTCTCTCTTTTCTCTCTCTCTCTCTCTCTCCTCTCTCCATCTCTCTCATACACACAGCTCATGTCTCGACATGGCTCCTCAGACGTCACATGTGCACGTTAGCCAGCAACAAAGACTCTGATGTCATACTTTGACAGTCGTCACCATGGTCACAAGGGCAAATATAACCCAGCTGTTTCTATTTTAGAGGGCTGAGGGAAATGCGGTGAATCACGGCTGGCTTCACGATCAAACATCATCAACAGCTGCGTCACTGCCAGCAAACACTATTGTCTTTTGTTCCCATTTACTTTTCAATATATATGTGTGTGTGAGTGTATATATATATATATATATATATATATATATATATATATATATATACATATGTGTGTGTGTGTGTGTGTGTGTGTGTGTGTGTGTGTGTGTATATATCTACATATATATATATATATATACATATACTGTATATATTTTTTTAAATCACGGGGGTCTGCTGGAGCCTATCCCAGCTGTCTCAGGGTGAAGGCAAGGTGACACCCTGGACAAGTCGCCAGTTCATCGCAGGGCCACGTAGAAACAAACAACCATTCACACTCACATGCACACCTAAGGACAATTTAGAATGTTCAGTTGACCTCACATGCATGTTTTTGGAGTGTGGGAGGAAGCCAGAGAACCTGAAGAGAACCCACGCAGACACAGGGAGAACATGCGAACTCCACACAGAAAGGTCCCAGGCCCGGAATCGAACCCACAACCTACCTGAAAATAGATGAGGAAAATTACAGTTGTATTTATAACATACTGTTGTTGGAGAAGCTTCATCATCCTAGAACAGAGAGAGAGAGCACCAACGTCACATGTTGACGTCAACATCAACATGGGAATGTAAGGATACTCAGAAAAAAAACAAGAAAGGTGTAAAGGATGGAAATTTCTAATTTTTAGAGCTGAGAAACATTAGTGTAATGGTCAAAATTCAATGCAAAAAAAAGGAGTGAAAAATGGCATCAATTAAAGGCCGCTGGGTAAAATGTCACAACGCTGACATTGTTGCCAGTGATTAACTGCCATCCTTTTGTCCAGTGCTGTGGTATCAGCTCAGGGGTTCGACACCGGATAACTTCCTGCGACACCCAGGGTCTGGAGTCATTCCCGCTGTAACGCCACCTACACCCGGGGCTCCTCTCTGGCTCATACTGTATCTGTTTAGCATATCACACTGCCTGCATTACCCATGACCCCCCAGCGTTTGCCGTGCGGATGCTTAAAAATTCATGTGGGAGAGTCCAGGCTTCCATGCGCCGGGCACGGACCGAGATGAGCTGCAATGTATA